>OY987267.1:2749717-2921279 GCA_963920665.1 Straminergon stramineum | reverse complement strand
CATGAAATTGTTCTTCAGCATCCCATTTCATTGATTTTCTCCAATGCAAGTAGTTTTGGAAGTTGTAAGGCCCTTGGTCAAGTGGAAGGGTCCACCGATTGTATTCATGTCCTGATGGCATACGATGCAAAATCCCTAGCATTTCATACAACCTTGGACTGAGAGGAATGCGACACTCCAGACAACGGCGTTGAAATTCCACCGATTTTTGAATGCAAATGACATGGAAAGTATGGCCACACTGACCCAATGCTATAGCTCCTTCGGGCCCAAAACGACCTTAATAAAGAGAACAATGACCTTCCAAGATGGGAGTATTCGGAAAACTACCCGGCACAAGCTGTTTGTCATGTTGATGGAAGTGAGCTGAGAATGTCTTGTAAGGGACCCATCCTTCTTCCGGTTCCAAGGCCCAATTGATGTTCTCTATATCATTCATATAATAGGTCTTGCCATGGTTTAAACGCTCATAAGTTCTATCCATGTTCCCCCAAACTGTAAGTTTTAAATCAAGCTCCTTTCTTTCGTCCTCTAACTTCTCTACAAAACGCAAATGAAAGCTCCTCATGTTCTCGTATGCTGCGTCCGATTTGAGTACGTACATCAAGAGACCTTTCATGAGTTGAGATGATACATAGGATTGTTCTTGGAGTTGCCTCACCCACATCATCCAATGTAAGTTTGCCTTTTCCATTGGAAGGATTTTGCTTAGGAACTCCACTTGTTCCATTTGTTTCATTGTGGACTCGACCTCATTCTTTGCTCAGATTGAGAAATCCAATTGATGCTTTAAGTCTTCAACTTCATGGTCTTATGTTTTTGTAGAAGCATCTTGGACAAAGGGAAAACCTAAAAGTTTAGGGCTCTCAATAGGCCGTGGGAGTTCAACAATCGCATCCACGGCTTTGCCCTTGTAAAGAGGAAGAGAGAGTTCATCACTCTCTTGAGTTGGTTGACTTGCTTGTGATAAACTTGCTCTATTGTTCCATTGTTCAGTTGCCTTCTCGTTCTCCAATATCAACAATGTTTTGCGAAGCCGTTCTAACATCTCCCCAAATGTCTTCAACTCCAATGCCAATTTCTCATTCATGGCCTTTAGATCTTCATTCGTGAGCTTCAAAGTCTCCTTTTCTTTCTTGAACCTTTTATTGTCATTGTTCAAGGTCCTCCAAAAGACACAATCAGACACTATTTCATGTTGCTTCTGCAATATTTCATATTTTGCCTTGAGGTCATTATGGTCTTCCTTGGAATAACGCACCTCCCTCAATTCTTGATTCTCTTGTTCAAGAAAAACAATATGCTGAAGCTTTTGTACTTTCTTGTCCTGTAGTTTGTTCGCAAATTCGACAAACTTCCTCAAAGCCAAAACACCATGTAAAATGGATGGTGTTATTTTGGGAAATGTATCCGTTATTTTTGCAAGGGCAGGCGTCAATATAGCCACAACTCTAGTTGTACATGATAGAGAATAAGCTGTTCCAAACATCTCACCAAATCCCATTGTTGCCTTGCCTGAAGTAGAATTGTGCCCTTCATTTATAGTGTCCCTTTCATTACTTGTGCCACCTTCATTTCCATTGTCAGTTGTACCTCGCCCAATTTCAAATTGGTTCCATTGGAGGGTACATTGCAACAAGTTCTCCAACTCTTCCAATGGAGGCATCTTTTGCAATGACTCTAAATCCTTCGGACCCAACAACGCTAGCAATAGATGGTCTTCCAAATTCGGCGTCTCTTCCTTGTTGTGGACAATAGCCTCATTCTTCGAGTCCATCCCTACACTTGTTAGTTTACTAGGGTGCTCTTCATTCCTATTTGGTAACGTTGGCACTTCATTTGCTGAGCTCTAAATTGGGCTTTGTCTTCTCGTCAAGTGAACGGGTGAAGGGACATTGAACATGATGTCTTGGGCACTATTGTTCAAAAACCTATCAATATAAATGTGTATTGTAGCAATTTCTTCTATAGAAACCTCTTCCTTCTGCTTTTGTGGCTTCCATGTTGACCCATGTTTCATGGGACGAGGTGACTTTTTTGGAGTGTTCTCCACCTACACCCCTTTTGTCATGTTTGGTGTCGGATTCAAATCTTTTGAAGGAGTCCTAAACCCCTCTCCCTCCACACCTACTTAAGAAGAAGTATTCCCTACTATGGTGTTACATGTAACACCCGGATCTACCACCTTTTTTCCATGCACAACTTCCGCACTACGCACATTGGATTGAAGAGGGATGTGAATGTGGTCCGCAACATTCTTTGATGCGGCATTCGCTTCATATGCTCTAGGGAATTGTGCCTTTGAGTTGAATGTATCAAGAATGTCTTTCTGATGTTGACCAATTGCAAGTGGAACTAACGCTACCGTAGGGTACGTGCTCCAATCTACCTTGTGAGCCAAAATCTATTCAACATAAACCATACTTGCCAAGGTGTAGTTTATTTTGCCTTTGCTTATAGCCTTGTTTGGAAAAAGGGTTTGCCACACCTCCATGGGGCAATGGACAAAATGATCACTGAGACAATTTGCCGGTTTAAAACAATATTTATGAGTGTAAAGAGTGTGACAATCTCGAGGCCACAACTTCCCAATGTGATACATTTTCACATATTTTTTACACAATTTGAAGGTCTAGTACTCCACGTCCTTCGTCTTCCAATCGGTCTCCGCCTTGATGTTGACGTCATCCAAAATATCAAAACGAAACTATTGTCCCACCCCCCCTTCGTTTAGATCTTTTGCTACTTTCAACTACAACACCATCCATACTTGTCATGACTGCTTGATCGTTGAACGTCCCCTTGGAACTTGAAGTTTCCATTTTCCAACTTCACACCCCTTCACCAGTTCTTCAGAAATAAAAAATGAATACCTTGTTTGTGTATCTGTACGTACCCAAGGTAGTAAATCCAATGTGTAATGAAAGATATTTGACCCCCACTCTTCACCATGTAGAAGCAACTAGTGTTTGAAGCAATAGTAGCACATCCAACGTGGCAATGATGCCCAAATGGGTGAGTGAAAGTGAGGAGAAAGCCCTTGGCTGTCCACCAATATACCCGTCCCCTCCCAGACCTAGAACAGGTCCGAGATCAGACATGGCCTGAGCTAGCGGATGGCCTGATCAAGGCGGACGGCCAACCAAACGGCCCGACTATAGAGGACGGTCGACCACTTCTTCCAGACCAGCAATCCTTCCCACCAAATTTTTCAAATTTGGAGGACTTTGGAGGCCAAGAGGCATCGGATTCTCTCAAATTTATCTTTCCAGCTAGTCAAATTCTTCTTAATACCCTACAATTACAAAGTTTCAGTATCCAATGTTTTCACCTTTAATCAAGCAAATCAAAAATATAAATAGAGAAGTTATTATAGGAATTCAAGTATGCATTTAGAGAGCTTGAAGTTTACTAGTTTAGGATGAAACTCTAAACCCTAAATCCTACTAACCCTTGAACTCTTACCTACTCCATTTTAGCAAATGACATCTTTATTAGAAGATTACAAATTTGGATTCAAAATTGAAAATTATTTGATTTATTTTGTATAAACTAGACATGTTGGACAATGGACATTGCAAAGGTTATAAAATCAGAAAGCCACAAATTCCACAATATCATTGATGAATGATGAAGTGATAGACTATAAGGTTGAAGGGTGAGATTGACTTAAGTATTCTAAATTCTTAAAGTTCCATTGTTTCGTCATTTAGCAAAATGGATTTCAGCCATGTTTTAATGAATTTATTGTTTGATAGGATTTGATTAAAGTTTCTTTTAAACCCAGATGCCCGAAGCACAAGATTTAGGTGTTCTAAAAACTTTGAAGTTAAATAAAATTGAACCAAAATACCAAATTGCTATTATTAATTTATTATTAGTTTATATTTTAAGTATTTGTGGAAAATTGTTTTTGAAGTCTCGTTTTAGGATCAACAAGGTGAACAAGCTGATCTTATTATCTTAAAAATGAATGATTATGTTTTTTCTATTGAAGACTTCGTGCAAGGATGCCCATTGCAATCTTCACTTCCCATAGTATTGAGGGCTTTTGGAAATCAACTTCAAATACACTAGATCTAAGGTCTTTCAAGAAAAATCACTTCAAAAATTCATTTAAAAAAATCAAAGATGAGATTTTGATTTTTCAGATTTTTGAAAAGGCATAAGTTCATTGGATTTGTGCATGCTAACTTGCTAAGCCCTATAATTCTTTTAGTGACGAACTTTTGAGAATTTACATGCAAATAGATAAATGAAAAAATTTTGTATTTTTTACACCCTCACAATCAAACATTAAAATCTTTCATTCTGAAAGTAATATTGTTATGTTTTTTTTCCTATATGATCACTAATATCTCTAGTTTGAATTTGTACCGTTACAATTCAAATGAGATTGGTATAATTTGTTAAAATGTTGAGTTTGTGTTCAATTTTGAGCAAATTTCAAGAAGCTCCACACAAGCCTTAGGCATGTAGGGGTTAACATAGAATGATAGATAAACACATCACCTTTCTTAGAAATCTAGAAATCTAAAATGTTATTGTTCTTTCAATCCTTACATGGGAGAGAAAGTTATAACACATTGACCCAACTACACAACACCTAAAAAAGACTAGGTTTTTCACTTTTAGTTTGGCATTCACAAAAAAATTCTCGAAGGACCTTAGATTTAAACCAAAAGATTTCAAAAAAGACGTATTTTTACGTATATAAAATGCTTTAAATCATTCCATCTTAGATTTGTTCTGTAAAACTTAGAGAGAACCTTAATTTCTAAGACATTAGAGCATGTTCTAAATTAAATAATTCGTAGAATTCATTAGTTAACCCCTAAAGGACCAAGGCCATTTTTTTTTTGTGAAAAAACACTCAAAACCGTCATTTCTATTGCGTTCATGTTAGAGAACCAAAAAAGTATTCTTTTTAGAATCTAACGATAGGATCTTGTACTTTACTTGTCTCAAACCAAGTGGTAAAAATTTCAGGGTTTAGGGCCGAGCAAATTGAAATATATTAGCATTCAAAGTTATTTTTTTCAAGGAGATGCTCATATTGCCCGGAAGACAAGATTGTTCATCACTTTCACATCACCAATGTACATGGAATGAATCAAAGCTTGACATGTAGACAAGAATATAATTTCTAAGAGCAAAAAATTTGAAAAATGTAATTTCAAAGTGTTGTTAATTTATTTTTTTGCTTGGTGATATGAAAATTATGTTTAAGATGGCATAACTTTTGCTCCTAGGCACTGATTGAAAAAAAAATTATATTCCCACAAAGGCACAAACCTAATAATTTTTTCTATCTTATAAGAAAGTTTTAAAAAGTTTCACTAAAAATTGAGGTCCAAGGAAGTAGGAACTTGCCCGAAATCCATTCTATCCCCTGAGGGGACAATGGTCCTTTAGGAGTAAACTCTAGTTTAGGATGAATGATTTTCTTTCCTCATGCTCCCAAAAGAGAGCACACTCATTGGCATAACAAGCTCACAGTTCACATTAGCATTTGTTAATTAGTCAGAATGTCCTAGAATCTTTAACCTACATATAGTCAACAAATTTTTTAAGAGTGAAACTTTGAGAGTCTTTGTTGATATATTTAATTCACACTTTGAACTGAATGTTTGATCATGCATTCATGTAGAGTTAGTAATTCTAAGCCCTTCATTAAAAAAATAATAAATTTCAAGCCCTCCATTATAATAAATAAAAATTGAAGTGAAAGGGGCTCAAAGTCTACGTAATTAATAAATATAATAGTAAAATATGAAAAAATAGAAAACCATGTTTCGTTCACTTTACATATCATAATGTTGCAATCTACATTGTCGAAGGCTTTAAAGATTCTTCTACACATTGTCATTTTCAGTTTGTGACGGTACTATAGTATAAGATGCAAATAGTGAAACATTCCCTCGCCACTAAATTTAAAAAATAATTCTTTAGCTCTTCACTATTTTTATTTATTAATGCTATGTAACTAATGTAAGTGTCAATTTTGAGTGGTTTCTTATGAAACAATGAGTTGTGAACTAAAGGGGTTATGTGTTGCAAATAGAGTCGTACTTCATTTTTTATGTTACAGACCTTAATGTTTGTGGAAAAAAATGATTTACAATGAAGATGCACTTTAGATTTTCAATGAAAAAATTTGAAATGGGATTTGTAAAGTTTAATTTGGATCCGTCAAGTCTTTGTTGAATTTGCTTTCCATCTTTCATTTTGTAGTTTGAATGTTTGAACTTTGAAGATTCACTAACTATGCATTAGAAGTGAGAGCCCCATTCGCCCTCCTCTTGTCCGCCCATCAGCTTGTCCGCCGATCACCAGTGGGCCATCCACTGGGTGGATGGACCTCCCATCCACTGTCTTCCCGTTCGATTCGGACAACGACGTTGGCCTGGGTGGACGGTATAAAGGGAGGCATGGATGGCACAGTCCGCAAAGTTGTTTGCCTTCCGGAGTGGGTTGATCCAGCACCAATTGATATCTGTGCGCCCCTTCTGACTTGGAGTGTCATCAATTGTGAATGAATTAACTTAATTTACTCATAATTTTTTCATCACCTTCTAAATTTTGAAATTTATAAACTTCTCATTCGATCTTTGGATTAACAGACGACGAGACAAGTTACCATGCCTTCTAAAGGAATTCCCAATCCTTTCAAAAAGAGTACAAAGGGGAAATCACAAGACATAGATTGGCATACTGTTCTCGATGAAATCGAGGTAGCTGAAGAAGGTTGGCAATATGAGTTCAAAAAAGTATGGTCTTGCACAACGTGTAAGCATTATGTGAAAATGTCACACATTGCAAAATTGTGGCCAATGGATAACGTGGAGGCATTAGAGCAACAAGTGAGATGTTGGGAAGGCCCCATGAATACTTGCAAGAGTGTACATTTTGTACAATGGTACAAGGAGATTTGGGTAGCTTGCAATTTAGGTGCCTCTAAACCAAATATCATGAATTATTCCACCATGGCCATGGTTTGGGCAGAGACTATATTCCAAAGAGATGTTGATTGGCGTACAATTATAGGGAAGAACAAAAAGTCCAAAATGACCTGTGATAAGGTAGTGATAGACACCAATTGGGTTGGCCCAAGCGATTGCCTACCGGCTTGGTCTAATCATGGTCAATTTGGGTTTCCACCGGAACCAATGCCAGATGCAAAGGATGATGATGATGACGATGATGAAGAAGACTTGCCACCTCCACCTCCCCTTCCAAAGAGGCATGAACGCCGAGATGAATATGAAGACATCGACTTCCACAATTAAATGCGAGAGGCAATGAGAAATAGTGTGGTGGATCAAGGTTGACCACATCAGCAATCGTCACCACCCTATCATGATCATGATGCACATCGCCCACAATATGGAGGAGGAAGTTCACGATTCAACAATGACCCCCGCGATGACTTTCTAAACGTAGGAGGCCATGGAAGCACAAGGTACACGAACTATGGTGGTTCTCAATACGGCGGCTCGTAGTATTATCTATGGACGGGGGGGCAAGATTCATATGGGCCTCCCAGAAGCTCGTACTATAGTGGTTCAAGTCAATAGAGGACCAGAGGGTCAGAGGAGAATGCACCACCTCCTTCTCTACCATTTGGAGGTCCATACTATGGAAATTATGGACAAAGAGGAGGGTTACATGAGAATGCACCACCTCCTCCTCCAACATTTGGAAGTCCATACTTTGGAAATTATGGACAAGGAGGAGGGTCAAGCGGATATGGGCCATATGGTGGCTCCGGTTCCATGCCTCACGATTGGAACAATGCTAGTTGTTTTGATTTAGAATAAAATATAGTGTAGTTTGGTTACTTTGGTAGAACAGTATAAGATGTTTTTTGATGTAGAGGTAGGTTACAAATTTTCTAATATTCTTGAAGTGTAAATAATGACAATCATAGGACCATGATGTCACTATCTAATAATGTCATTGTCCTTAAATACAAATCTTGCATGCATGTTAGATTTTGAAATGTGTAGTTTTCTCATTCAGAGGTGAATGCTCAAATGGATCTCAAAAATTCATGATAAATGGATGAAATGCAAGTAATTAGATGAACTTTAAGCTTTTTCACTTAACTACATTACTAGAAGTCCATGAAGAACCACAACTTCGTCAATTTATGAAGTAATTGAATGATGTGATAAGGAAATTGAAATTTTGAAGAGTATAATTGTAGAGGCGATACCAAAGAAGTATCCAATTTATTTTCTAAATGATAAAGCTTTAACCCCTAAATGCCCAATCAACCATATATGGTCGATCTAAAATTTCAGGCCCATTTTTGTGTAGGTAGTGAAATTCCTATGACCAGTTTAAAAAAAAATTTGGATAGTTTTGAGGGTTAATTATGGAAAACTTTCATTTATCATTGAGAAAAGTACATATTCAATTATTGAGAGGTTTTCAAAGCCATATGTATACTAAAAGTGGAGTGTAAAGCTTGCTAATTTTACTTCATTTCTTGGCTTCATGCAAAGCTTAGCAATTTCATTTGATTTGAAATCTAAGAAATTTTACTTATCCATTTGTTTTGAGAATGGTCCAATGAAAAGTTTAAAGTCTTTTCATGATTTTCACCATTGAAAATTTCAACATGCAAGTGTTTATTTGAAGCTATTTGCAATTTCTACTTATAAACAAAAATTACATTTCAACAATTGCAAGGTGAATTGTGTTATGAGTTTCATTTTTTTCATGTGAAATTAAGTTTTTTGGAAGTGTATTTTAGTGTGCTAACACTCTTTGAAGTTGGTCATGTTACCTCCAATCCCAAAAAACATATTTATGCAAATTTTTGAAACATAGTGTACAAAGATAATGTACTAAAAATAGAAAATGTATATTTCCCTTTGTATAATTTCACAAACCCTAGGAGATTTCACACTCAAAAATGGTGTGCATACTAATAAACAAGCTCTATTAACATCTCTACGGTAATACGGTTAGATTTGGGAAAAAACATAATTTACTTCATTAAGGATAATTACAAGCTAATGTTTTTTTTTCATAGTCAAAATACACTTGGAAAGGCTTGGGCATATAAAGGTTAACTTCTTTAAATACGAAAAAGAAATTGTTGACTAAGAAGTGTACAAAATTTCGAATGAAATGATCCCAATGTGTCGAGGTGACCGTCTGATCGGATGGCCTGATGGGTTAGATAGACCCGACGAGGCGAACAATCAGACGGCCTCCATCCGCACAATGACGCAGATGGGAGGAAGTTGTCCGCCTCATGTAAAAGGGGCGAACGGGGTGTCTACGCTTCACTTTTGCCGTCCCTCTTGCTTGCAAATGAGAGAGGAGAGCTTAGTGGATGGACCTCCATTGGCTCCTCTCTTCGGGAGGGTGAGAGTCTAATTTTGGGGGTAACTATTGTCGTTTTCTTCTAAAAATTGTGACATTAATCACATTATTAGTTGTTCATGATGCCAAGGGTCAAGAAGGCTATGAAGGGAAAACAAGTGGAGCCTTCTAGTGAATACACTAGGGACAATCCCTTGGAGAGTTGCAAAGCATTCTTGATGAAATGCATTGTGCTGTTTTACGAGACAAAGACTACAATGTCCCTTGACACTAAATATGTGCAATATCAAGAGGATTGTGTTGCTAAATTCAAGACGGACATGAAGCAGAGGATGTTAGATGCCTTGAACGTGTCGCAATGGCATCATGAAACAAAAAAGAAGAATTTTCTTCAATTCTTGGAGAAAAGGGCACATGATGCATTATGGAATGCCAAAGTTATGATGGAGAAGTGGGGGAAGGAACACCATGCAAATGATGAAGCTTTTGAGCATGTCATTATGAAAGTGGACATGTTTACAAAGAGGTGCAAACCATTTGGTAGGGGCCGGAATAGAATAGGGTCAGTGAGTTCGTGGAATAGCAGGGATGGAATTGTACAAGTACAATATACATGTCGCCTTCTAGTAACGCTTCTGGAAACAACCATTGTCATTGCCCAAGATAACAAAGTCATGCGGGGTGGCTATGCAAGAATTCGGAGGGTCCGAATTGAAGGATGCGCTCAAATTCATCCATCATGGGAGTTTGCAGCGAAAACATCTCTCCAAGAAGGTCGACGTCCAAAACTTGCCAAGTTGGAACACAATATTGAGTCCATGGCTATGAGGATTCTACACGATGGAGTGATACACTTCTTTGCACTCCAGACAAGAAAGAATGAAGGATACTTGTTTTGTTGGAATGGCAGTACTTTGCATAAAATGTTGAGAATGGATAACAATTATCCAGACAACATATCCATTTAACTATTATATAACCCCCGTATAATAGAAGAAGAAATCCTTGCTGCTAGACGTCTCAAGTGATGGAGAGACAAACGCACGGAGCTTGCTTGGACATTGTTGAATATCATGAGTGTAGTGCGCGTTGTTGGACATCTATACAATGACATTTCTCCAGACAACATTATGTTTCATTTTTCCAAAGATGAGTCACGGGTTTACAAAGGAGTTTGTGATTGGGGGATGACTATTGTTATTATTGACCCGAAGAAGTTATTGTATACATTTACTTCAATAGACGAGTAGGACGAAGCTTTGCGGAGGAGGTGGTGGGTGGATCCCAACATTACATATGTGCACAAAAGAGATGTAGGTGTGGAGAATATACCAAGCCTTTCCAAGAAATCCAAAGAGTTTTCTATTGATCAACTAGCGCAGAAGATCAACAAGGAATGCATGTTTGAGGCATACCACAAGTTGCAACTCAAATCCAATGGTTCACATGTGAAGTACGCCCATAAAGATTTTGCACTTGTGTTTCAGAGGTATTTGTAGCGAATTTCGAAGGGCGAGAGTACTTTGGCGCAAATCACCTTCAAATTTACTTCTTCATTCAATTGGCCGATATTGGATGAACACTTCCGCAATTCATATTGAACTTCAACCATGTGTCTATGTCATATATAACTCATGTTTTTGTATTTTTTATAGAGGCAAAGTAGTATGTATGCGGATTATATAGTTATATAGCATGTATGCACTACTTTCATCATGAATGAATGCCAATGTTATTTGAATTGGACATGTGCTTGTAATTGATGAACATGTTGTGAACTTGAAATTGGTAATGATTTTTGAATTGTTAGAATCCTCCACATTGTTTGGTAGTATTGGCTTTCATGAAAAGCACTAAATCATGACATTATAAAAAGTGCAATTCTTCGAGTTGATGGTTGTTGGATTGACAAGTTTTTGTTTTAATTTGTATGGTTTGTCAATTGATCATGTATGGTTGAAGATATTGAAGAAGGCAATGTAAATGGAACCTTTAAACTTTTCTAAGTTTATCACTTCAATAGTTGAATTCAAATTAGCCTTTGAAGAACTATGGTCCCCTTGGTGTTAAAATGAGCTTTGGTAAATTGGGACAGTTTTTATGACCTCAATTAAGTCCATTTTTTGTTATAATTTGTAGAAGTTGTGCTTCAAGTGGAATTATGAAATTTTAGGTAGGCATGTAGCCACATACAAGATGAATTTTCATTTTTCATTTTCTATTGTAAATTTCTAATAATTTTGTAAAGATAGAAAAATCCATAAGCTTTGTGGAAATATAATTTTTTCCACTATCAATGGCTTGAACCCAAAGTTATGACTAAAGTGGCCAAGAAGCTCCAAATAGGGGACAAAAGCAAGGAAAACAAATTTGAAAATCTCTGAAGTGGGAAAATACAATCTTTTTTTGCAGAGAATATAATTTTATCGATTTGAAAAGCTTTAATTTAGACTCCTTATGAGGAAGTTATAGGCATTTAGAGGACTTACAACATCTTCATGAAAGATGATTTTTTATTTTTTTTGTAGACCCTCAAGTCAAATAGTCAATTCTCCTCTTTAACCCCTAAATGCCCAAGGGACCAGATTATGGTGTTTCGAAAACTTTGAAGTTCAATAAAATATTATAAACCAACCAAATTTCTATTATTATTAGTTTATATTTTAAGAGAATTCTTTCTGAAGTCTAGTTTTAGGATCAAAAGGTTGATCTTAAAAATAAAGGATTATGATTTTTCAATTGAAGATTTTGTGCAAGGATGCCCATTGCAATCTTGGCTTCCTGTAGTGTTGAAAGCTCTTGGAAATGAGCCTCAAATACACTTGATCTTGGAGGCAAAAATAGTAAATCACATTAGAAATTCATTTACAAAAATTGTAGAATAGATTTTGAAAAACTGTAAATTGATTGGCATGCCAGGCCCTATAACCTCATATTTTTTTAGTGACCAACTTTTTAGAGTTCACATGCAAAAAGTGAATTGAAAAATTTTCATAGTTTTCACACCCTCATGATCAAAGATTATAATCTTTCAATCTGTAAGTGATATTATTATGTTTTCTTTTCCTATGTGATCTCTAACAAGTTTAGTTAGAATTTGTATGGTTACAATTCAACCGAAATTGATACAACTTATGAAAATGTTGACTACTTGAGTTCTTGTTCAATTTAGATGGAATTTCAACCTATCCACCCGTCCAGTGGACGGGGTGCAACTCTGAAGTTCTATGTCCCCGGATGTCCAGGAAGTGGCGGACATGAACGTTGGACATCCGTCCGGGCGTCTATGCAACCCTATTGGTAGGTCATGAAGGTGGAGATACTTTTAAGTGCTCAAATACAAAATTGAATATGAAAAAAGACAAGGGATTTTTAAAAAAGGGGCTTGAAAGAAAGATGATGCCTACAATCCAAATTGATGCTAAAAATTAATCTCTTTAACTAATTTTGTAAGAACTTAAATTTTGCTTGTTGGTCAGCCTTCCTCAAATGGAAGAGTTTTTTTATATCTATTCTATCCAATAGCCTTCATGTGCACTGTAGAAAACACATTGATATAATCGACAATCGAAACAAGACCAAACAACATAGCTTTTGAGTTTGCCACTAGTGCATTGATCCTATTCTATAAAGAGATTGTTGAAGCACATGGACTTTAGCTTGGACTAGTCCATGATGGATTTTTAGAAGAATAAAACTGATAAAGTTTAATTGGTTGTCATAACAAACAATAGTCATACTATACAATCAAATATCTCTAATATGACCCTATCTTCCATGATATTCTAAAATATTTTATACACTTGCCAGAATATCATTGGCTATAGTATACCTCAACAAGGGTATTATGCAAAAGTCTTAGAAACCACATGAGTTCAAAAATAGGGGTCTAGTAACTCAATTATGTGTAAAGAAAAGATTATCTATGTAGACCAATAGTTCTAATATACCCCCTCTAAAATTATTTAAAGACTACTTTTAAAAAGTCTATAGAATATCTTTAGAATCTTCTAGAATATCCAATTTTTGAAATAATCTTAGAATATTTGTATAATTTTAGACACCCTCTTTAAATACCCTTCAAATATATAGTCATGGGTTTAGAAAACACTACAAGTGCACTCCTCAAGTAGTACATATTTCACATTCAAACTATTTGACCTCCAATATGACCATCTTCCAAACAATTACATTAACCCTTCACCGCCCAAGGCCTAAACAAGTTCAATCTTGTAGTGCACTTGTTGTAGATGCAGTGCACTAAATTTGGTGTCATTTGACCGCATAGATTGCAAGATTATAATGTTTTAGTGTTGAGAAAAGATGCTAAAATTTCCCTAAAAATACATTTGGAGGCGAAATTTGGTTTCTAAATCTACTCAAATGAAGAAACTTTAAACTATAAAGTGATTCAAAATCAAAATCCAAACACATTGATGAAAAAATATCATTCAATTGTCTCATTGTGTCTACAAAATGGCTTTGAAATGTCAAAAAATAGCAAGAAAAGTTGCAAAACACACATCAAAAACTAAACCTCCTTCTACTAAAACGCTTCTCAGTCATTCATAACTTCTTGGATTGATATGAAATTTTAGCCACACAAACTAGATTAGTATATGCAACTTTTCCAATTTTTTAAAATTGAAAACAAACAATGTATGAAGAAGAAACAAGCCACCAAAGTTCACTGTAATCCAAAAATGTCAGGATTTTGAACTTTGAATTGCTCACAGACATTCAAAATAACTTGGATTGACATGAAAATTCTCCCACAATAACTAGACTACAAGGGGAACATAACCCAACAAATTTTCTTGAAAAAGAACTTTTGATGAAGGAGATACAAGCCCCTGAAGTTGCAGCTGCACCCATCAAATGCAGTTTGTTGAATTCAAATTGAACTTGTGAACTTTGATTGGCTTTCAAAAATTCATTACATCTTGAATTGATCTGAAAATTTTACCACAAAAACTAGAAGAGAGAGCGCAAATTTTCCAACAAGGTTTATTGAATTCGGACATCGGATGCAAAAGTTACAACATTTTGAATTTGACATGAGGACACTTTTGGTCCCTTTCGATAGTGAGGGATTAAAGAAGTTATAATGTTACAATGTTCTACACTTACAATTGACAATTGACATTTGTAAGTAACTTTTTATTAAATATGAAAGTATTTTTGAAGATAGACCAAGTATCAAATAACAATGATATCGTTTTTTTTATCTTTCATTTCAATACATATCATCAATTCTGGCAATGCTTTTCCTCTTGCCTGTATAATTATGTTCACATTGGAAACTTATGTTTTTTTAAACCAATTGACAATCTTGACAATTAATAATACTTCTTTTGTCCCAAAATAAGTGTCCACATTAGAAACTTGTGTTTTTGTCAATAAATTTGAATAGATAGTATGGAAGTTTTCTTGGTCCCCAATTCTACTTCGGTTGCAATGAAAACAAATAATACTCTTCATTGATTGTGGTGATATGAAATTTGGACACTTGTAAATTTTTCATTTTACAATTTGATCAATGAAATTGTATAAAAAACATAAGTTTCCAATGTGGACACTGATTTCATAACGGAGGGAGTACCGAACATGTAAGGATTACGGTAGTGAAGAGAGCCTACATTGAAGCATGCAAACAAGAGCATAACAAACGGTGATTTTCTAGTTTTATACAGTACTTTTTTCAACTGACATATACTACTGACACTGAGCATACAAGAAAAAAGTAAGCGTGTGATTCAAACATGTGATCACATAAACACTTCCACAAATTTTCACGGTATAAATGTTAAAACATAACAACAAAAAGAGTACCCAAAACCTGACAGTTAATGTGCATCATAATTTCCTACCTAGATAATACTAATCCAGGATCCAAGTTTTAGAACCTATCAGTACATCACCAGGCTCAATTGGCCACATGATATACCTTCCTGATCTCATTGTTCGGCAAGCAGAACTCTCCCAGGGTATTTATCCGTCGATGCCGAAAATTCTCCACACCACAAAATTTTATTTGGTACTAAGGAAATTTATTTTGCAGCTTCAGGCCTGGCAGAAGCCACTGTGGGAATTCCTGGTGGTATCGCCCAGGCCATGGAACTAGGTCGGTCGTCTCCTATCAATACTATCACCGTTGAAGGAGATGCTGAAACCTGCATTGAAAAGATGTAACAGAAAATTTAGAACTCTAAAATTGAATTGGCTGTTAATCCAAATTCAAAGTCTAAAACTGAATCAATTTTAAATATGCAAAGTAGAAACCAACCATGACGAACACGTCACCATGAAGACTTTCATTACACTGAACACGAAAGCTTGCCATTCCCCAATGTCGTTTGAAACTGCAGCCAGTTATTTGCTCCAGTAGAAAACAAAAAATGAATCTCACTAACTTAGCATGATCTAGTTCAATCAACTACCGTTTGAATGATTGTAAAATCTCTAACCACTAGAGAATCAGCATCCAGTAGGTGGATGCTGATCGTTTTCAAGAGCTTCCTACAAGAGCTTAAAAAAACGGGTGAAAAACATTCGAAGTATGCTGAAAAAATATTTTTCGTCTATTTCTCAGGATGTGATTACCATTGTCAACCAGGGCTTCATAATTTTGTGCAAGGCTCTAAATCAGCCCACTGAAAAGAAAAGAAAAACCTTACAATACAGAAGATCTCATTTTTAGATTCATCTCAAGCGATACCTTTTCCCCCTCAGAAACTCCAGATCTACATTAATTTCGGCGACCTACCAGGCAATCTTCAGAAGCACTACCCAGAATGAAGCACGAATTGCTGCAACAGGAATTGTGAGAGTAAGAGTGAGAGTGAGAGTGACAGAGTGAAAGAGAGAGAAGAGAGACCCTACCATGCGTGAATTGGTGTGGTGGTGGGTACTCCCACCAACAGAGTTTTGCAATGACAACGACGCAGGCTGCCGGTTTGCCCCTTCCATTCTCAAGCGCAGTTGTTGCTCCCACATGTAGCAGCAGCAAATCAAAGCAGCCGTCGCCAGCACCATGAGCACCACAATGGCCGCCACCAGCGAGTGGTTCGTTCTGGAGTGTCTGGAAGGCACGGGGCTCTCTAAAGGAGTCTGGGACTCCAGCACCATTCTCCTTTTTGCAACAGCTCCTTCCCATTCGGAAGATCCGAGTTGCACTTGCAGCGCATTAGAAATCTCTAGGTGGATCACCAGAAGCAAAAGCAACAAGTACCCTATCATGAGTGCAATCTCATCTGCTCATGGATTGGGGTTTCTGATTACTGAGGTTCAATTCTAGCAAACAACCTAGTACTCAGCCATCCATAGTCTTAAGCCTAAGGATTAGCCAAAGGATTAACCAAAAACAAGGTAGCTACTGGAAACTGCAACTACGAGATTCTATTTCTGATCACTGAGGTTCTAGCAGACAATCTAGTCGGCTAGTCATTGATGGTTTTAGACCAAGAATTAGCCCAAGAATTAGCCGAAAACAAGATTCCTGAAAACAGAAACTACGAGATTCTCTATCAATTATTGCAACAATCTGCAGCCATTGTAGCACTGATACTCAATAAATCAATCGTTGGTGCTACCACTGGAAGGAGAGATTTAGCATCCTTGACTGAATTCTAAGCCTCGAGAACACCGAAAGTATGATTTATGATTCTATGGAGAGGGAGACGTTATAGGGAGGTGGAGGTTTAAGCAAGGGCTCCCTAGCTAATTGGGAAGGTAATCGAGCTTGTACACTGCTTGGAACGTCTCAGTTCAGTTACTTCCAGGTGCAAGCGAAAGAGATGACAAGGTCGTCATCTGCTGTCAGTGACTTGCGTAGGGTGATTGTCACACTAAGAGTACTATGAAGGTACTTCTGCTATGCCTAAACCGAACGGTAAAGCTCCAGCACCTCAAACATGAAGTGCATCCTGAAGACCAAGATTTGGTGGCCGCGCTAATATTCCACCCTAGCATGGGTGTGATCGAGACTGTCAGCTTGCTCGTGATTTGAAGGATGGAAACTACACTCCGGGAATCCTTTTGACCTAATCAATGAAAAGCGTGAAAAAAGAGCACACTAACTTAGTGCACGCTTCTCGCACGACAAACGTGGCTAATACCGTCGTACGTGATCATAGAAGCACAGCAAGTGAGGCCCTAGACCATCACAAGTAAAAAAGTTCTACAGACAGTATGCACGAAAGACTTCAGCAAAACTCCGAACACGCTGCAAATTTCGGAATGGCATAAATGTGACCAATAATAGTCCTTGCGGCTGAACTTAAGAATCATGTATTTAGGAGTTAGGAACACAATACTGAAGTGTAAATAGGATTGGCGAAGTCAGCCATTAGGCCATCTGCCACAACACAATGTGCGTGAGGACGATCATTCATGAGAAAAGCGCTGTCGGCGTAGTCAAAAGCACTCAAAATTGCAGTTGAAGAGACTCTTCAGAAGTCGGTTGCTATGGCTAAAAACAGGAAACACACTTATAACTGGACATGCTGAAGTACTTTTTAATCTCCTAAATTTGGTGATTACTGGAAAAAGTAGCGAAGTTTTCGAAGTTTCGACTAAACGTAAGTACCTGTGGCAGCCCTGAACTGAACTCCTTCACTTCATTTCATAATGCACCTCCCCTATCACTCTTCCGCAACAGCTATGAACCAAACCCAGGTATACGGTGAATCGCTCCGTCTGTTCAGAGATATTCTATTCATATATTAGTATTTCCCCGGAGAAAGAGTGTGAGCAGCCTCCAACATTCTTTTAGACTGGGCTCACGTGTGCAGGATTCGAAACGATTTAAAGCGGAAAGATTGCAAACCACGAAGATTCAGATATTCTACAAAAGATTCCAAAAGTGTGCCATGATCTGTCAGGACCGCTTGTCAGTTTTGAAAGGGAAATCATAAGAAAGTGTTTCCAATAAATGTTTAATTGGAAAATGAGTACCAGTTGTTTTAGAAAGGGGAGTAACTTGTGGAGAACTGCTGACTGTGCTAAATCTGCTGTCCAGGACCATTCCAAAGGAGCTGCAACTTCTAGAGGCCTTCCTGAAGGGATTCGCAAGGTGCTTGGTGAAGATAATTCCATTCACCTCTTGGGTTAAGTTAGTTACTCTCTGACAACAACAAAGCGTTGCTTCAATTCCTTCCCGACCCGCTGCCGCTTAGTTGCAGGTACTATTCAAGTCCTATCCATGAAGGCTTTTCTTTTGGGGGCAGAAAAGGCTTTGCATGTAGCATGATACAGGTGCTTTCATGTAATCCAGGGAGGTCTTACCTACGAGAGGGAGGACCACATAATCACGCCAAGCATTGCAAAAATGCAGGGGAACCAATTACTGAAGTTAGAGCAGCAGCCACGGAGATGCATTGCAATCAATAGTAACTTAGTTTGCCAACAGTGCATTGCACCTGAGCTCCATGAAGCCTGGAAATGCTTTGGGCTCCTCTTCTTTGAGTCACTTTCATGAGTCTATTTTGAGACAGAGTGAGGACGTACCTCGAGGTCTGCAATCTTGGTACCATCCAAACTCCTACAAAAACTCGCTGCAAGTATGGTCCGAATCTATGAAACTGGAATACAGAATATTTTAAGCATAAAATGGGAGGCATGAGATATTGCCTCCCACGCGAAGAAGCCCTTCGAGGGTTTGCTTCAGAGGGCATGATCCCTAATAATGGGATATATGGTCTCCCACACTGAAAGAGTTACCAAGAAGGAAATTCCACGCTCGATATTATCAAGACCTCTGACCTAGATTCCATCTGAAGGTGAAAGCAAAAAGAACCAATCAGTTGTAGCTACGAGGTTTTGGTCAACCTAAGAAAGCCTGATTGAGAAGACAGAGACATCGATAAACAGTGTTTGGGCACACGAAGATGGACAAACTAGAAAGATAAAGGGATACCAATGTGGTATTGATTTTTTCTCACGATGGTAGGTCGATATAAAACACTAATTGCAACCCAAAAATTTTGAGTGCAATGGTAACACTTCAACACTACAAGAGAAATGATTTTTCAAAGGGTAAGACGCGGTCAACATAGCTTATCTTAGGTGTTTGATGACCGAGAGCTATGAATGTTTCCCTCTCATGAAAGCGGCTAGTCGGGTCCTTTCTATTCGAAGAGAACGTCCACCTTTCATCAATTCGTATCTCCTGTATTTGACAAGATACTTCATGAAGCACGTCTCGCATTGCTGTTCTAACATCACCAAAATTTGAGGTACAAAAATTCTACAATTCTTTTTCCCTCCTTGAAGACTGACAGAGCCGCCAATCTGAGAATGATTCCAAGGGCTTGTGCTCTCTTCTAAGCCTGCATACTAGGACCCCAACGAGCTCCCGTGTTCACTAACTTGGTGTAAGCAGCCGCAAAATCAGTGAAAAATCGCCCTTGATCAGCTGCGTACACTTTCAGCCACCTGCACGTACCAACCGAACGACCATCAGATTCATGCAGCAAACTTAACAGCACAAATCTATGTAATTTAATCAAGCAGTTATGAATACTGCCAATTGAACCATACGTTCATTGCAGCCTTTCATAGAGTTCTATTTACTTGGTGGTTTCAGAGGAAGAAGTAAATTCATCCAGTAGTAAGCTCGAGAAGGTAAGTATAGGCACAACCTAAAAATCGAACCTAGAACCAACACTATGTACCACTGTCACACATCTACAGGTCTTAAATGTATGAGTGTGGTCCATTGTGTTAGGTTTTGTTGGTATTAGGTATGCCTACCTTACCAACATTCGAACTGAAATAATGCATTCACGGCAAAACTCACTTTAAGCACTCCTCGTCATCAGCGAGAGCGCGGTCTGTTGCTAATCCTATCATAGACGTCATCCCAGCATCTGGTCCTGAACCCATAATTACAAACCCCCGTCACAAAAAAAGGTGTGACAATCACATATGTGCCTCATTTGATACCTCGTGCAACAAATACAGAGTACTATTGACGTTAATTACACTTCGACGAGAGAAATGTGCCGATTCCATCAAATTAGTACATAAGCAACAGAAACAACAGCAAAATCGGTACGTAATCGACTTCACAGGTATCCATTTAAAGGATCACAACATGACGGCACAACTGCACACCTGAGATCTTCCAGGACTTTTGCAGCAGAATCTGGAAGTAGGAATTGTCAAATAGGTTGGGATTTCCAAATCCCTTATTTCCTAGCGTATGCGCTCCAGAAAGTGCTACAAGCTCCTGTGTCCTATATCCACATAGCCCATATTTTGTGAATATTAGACGGAGATATTAGCCACGTTGGGATACTCAAACATCACAGGTGTGAGGGGTATAGTTACTGAAAAGGGAAAGAGGTACGTACGTGAAGCCCTTAGATTGGAACGCTTGCTTAAGAGCACTTGCACTGAGTGTCTCCTCGGGCATTTTGCCTTCTGGATCAGGCCCACTGCATTACAGAGAAATTCTGTCAAGACATTTCTCTAAAATTTGTACAATTTATATCGATCTGAACAAATGAAATTCAGAACGCTCTACCAGCAAGCCATGCTCCTTCAGGTGGATACCCAGGGTACTGCAGAGATCGTCAACAATGATCATGCACTTACGAGGAATCTAGGCGGCCAAGCGTAATTGGAATAACAGGTCCATCACATTCCGCCACGGCCGAGGCTCCAGCCACAGAGATCAAATCCGCCCAAGACACTGCCAATATCCCAACATTCATTAACTCAAATCAAGCAGGTAATATCCTTTTCCTGCACGAGAAGGATAATTACGCCCTAAAAGACCAAAAAACTCAACGTGGGCCTCCTGTTTACTTAGGAAGTTTATGGAGGTCATATGGGGGCTTTCCTTTTGCCAATTTTGTTTGGTTTTTTGACCAACACATGCAATGCTCTTCAGTGATTCAGGTGAAGTAAATTTGGCTGCACCTGAATCGAATTTCCACAATGTGATCAATCGAATTGGCCAAATTAACACTATGAAGTCTTGGTTTTTTAATACCTGAAACTACACGACACAATTCATTCCCTGTAACTATACCATTCATTGCCTGTAACCATATATATGAGACTATGTACAGAATTTTCATTAAAACTCCAGAAGCTTGCATCACAAGTGGAACACACAGGAACTACTAAGGCATGGAACATACATGGAAAGGCTAAATCAAGTTCTCTTTTCACTCTCTGCAACACCTGCACATACAACACAACAACAACCATGATGGAAATACACACAAGCAAATAGATATTTCAATTTCGGGAACAATGTTTCGGGAACAAGAGTCATAAAAACTATTAAGAAAGTACAGGATTTCTAGATTGGAACCTTAATTGGTCGCTGAAGGCCTGAGCTCTCAGGTCTGTCCAGCTCAAATAGTATAGAACCATTCATTCCTCCTGCAACAGAACACACTCAGTAAAATTTAAGCCGAGATTGAGCACTAACTCAACAGGGAATAGTGAGTTCCACTACCACAGGAGGAATAACATTGAGTGAGGAATAAAAAAGAGAATCAACCATAGACCACCAGGGCAAGCCTAGATAAAATTTGCGCTTTACCTGAATCGTCAGTGCTGTCAAAAGTTCCTGCATCATGGAAAGCCAAACGCAAAACTCCAGCTGATTTCCCCTTTGTAAGCACCTTTTTAAGTTCATATTGAATTAACTCAATTTTCATCTTCTCATCGCTGAAAAAACAACCACTAACTCCATGAATATTTGCAAATCAGAGATGGTTTCCATATAATACAGGTTCATGATAACTACATCCTGCCGCAATAATAAAATTCAACCTTAAATCATACCACTTCTTGCCGGACAAAAATGAGCATAAAGAACGGGAGGTCAAGATAGAGCTCACATACTCGACAGCCAGAGCATGACAGTCCCTTCGGGACTGGAAAAAGTGAGAATTAGGGACTGTGAAAGCCAATGCTGCCAGCAATGCCTGTCTTCTTGATAAGTCTATTCTCTCTTCTGCAGAATACGAAGATTAGTAATCAAGGAAAAAAGTTTTTGCAATGTTTAAGACTCTTAAATAAGGTATACTAATAGTTTCATTCACGTATATTTGTATACTTCTATAGTATTTATGGTAGAATCTAAGAATTTTTAAGCTAGAGCGAGCACAATTAGGTAACGACAATCAATACAAAATATCCAACACAAACAGACATCCCAAATCGAGGGGACCAAAATCACTCAAGCATTTTGAGCATACAACATTCTATATTCAGCAAGCTCTCTGGAAAACGGGCATAGTTTTTCATTTTATGTATTGTACTGAGAAACGAAGTTTTGAGTAAAATAAGACTGTTTCAGGAACTACTAAAAAGCATCACAAAGAGAATTTTCTCCACGAGAGGTTACAGTTATATTTTCTCCACCTATGATTACATGGATCATACGAAGGTCCAAGATACATGGGAAGGCCTCCATATGATCATGAGAGTTCTTCCAATGACTAAGAAAAAATATCCTTCATGTTGTCATCTAAATATCCCTGACATAGTCTAATTTTATTAGAAATATTGTTAAAATGTAACTGCTGACCCTTCCTCGAAGGCAACCCGTATAGATTCATGACTCAAATGTACAAGAATGAACATGAGAGCATTGGACCAATTGAGGGTACACCTAAAATCAGCACTTTAAAAATTCACAAGTTATTCATACAATGTCCAATAAATAAATTCATGCTAAGATGCAATGGAATTCTCTTTCAATTCAATTGCCAACAAAACTCAATATAATAAATTAATTCGGTATTTTAGGTTTACCTACCTTACCACTAGTGGGGCAGCATCAAGCAAATGCTAGAGCAATGACAATTAGAAATGGATAAAGGAGCAGTACCTGGTTCTGAAGGTGAATTACTTGCCGAAGCCCGAATGCCAGCACCATAACAATGCGAAGTTAATTTACTATTCCTGCAACCTGTCAATCCCCATATCCTTAAAATTCAAACTTTGAGAAAGCCACTTCAAACAGAAATTACAAGAAACTTCAAATCGCTAATAGTCCAATGACAAAAATAAATAAAATAAACAAATAGGTCGAAACTTCATACCAAAATGTGACCACAGATTCAAAAACTCTAATCAGTTCGATACCCAGTTTCACAAGTGCCATTAAAACCTCAAATTCACAGTTCATAAACCCCAATTGAATCCAAGAAAACCTTAAGACCTCAAAACCCAGAAAGAGAAACTGACAGTGAATTACCCCACGAAAAGAAAAAAAAATAATCTGCACCGTAATCTCCCATTCAAAAGAATAGAAAAGCGCAATTCAAGTAGAGCGATAGTGTTTCTACCAATGAGAGATGAGCTGAAGGGAAGCAATTACCAATTGGAGAAACTAGATTACGTGATGGACGAGAGAAAAGATGTTGAGATGCCAGAGATTTGTTTGGTAATGCAGAGATTGTGCAGTCTATGGGAAAAAGGCAGCAGCAGCTGGTCGCCATCGCTGCGAAATTGTGACCTCGAGCTTCGGCTGCTCAAAATTGGTCACTCTCATTGTTGGGAGCATTGGCAATGAGAGTGACGAAGTTCCCAATGCTGTTCCCAATGCTGTTCTCGGTGCGGTTCCCCGATATCTGTGTTCGCGAAGCGATAATATTTTTTTTTTTTTTTTTCTCTTTTTGCTTTTCTTTGGATTTAACGATTCATTATTTTTGTTCTTTTTTGGAGCCTGGCATGAATTAAGAGTTTGTTTCTTTCCAGAAGAAGAGCAAAAAAGACCAAAGAAGAGGAAGGACTTTGGTCGAATGACCAATGTACAAGCATAAATGAAGAGTTTATTGGAGATAATTCAACCAAAGAAGAATAACTCTGACCGTTGAGTTGTTTGATTTTTTCAATTGAATTTTTCTAAAGTTACTTCCATCATTGTAAGAAGAATAAGAACCATGAAAAGTCTTTGTGATTGATATGAATTGGAGATTGTTTCATTCCAACTCGAATTGAAAAGAAGTCAAAAAATCAACTTTAAAACATAGCATCATAAAGAGTAATAGTTAGGCTATATAAACTTATTGAAAGGTTGAACAATTGGTGAAGATTTCAATAATCATGTGTGATTTCATCTACTATTTAATGTGAGTAGTCAATTGATCATAATGGAGATGTTAAAAACTTGACAATGATTTATTCAAAAATGGAATCAATTCAATTGGATCATTGAAAGTTCCTCCTAATACAAACAAGCGAGATGTTTTGAAGATAAGTAATCTTCAAAAACATTTGGAAACAAAAAAATCAATAGTTGAAAGCATTATCTAAAACCTCTTTCTAACGCTTTGTTGGGGGTGTTGGTGGATGCCCTCGAAATGGAAATGGAGGCCATTTTGGATGTGGTGGCCTCGGAGGTCGTGGCGGAAATGGAGGCCATTCTGGCCGTGGTGGTCTTGGAGGTCGTGGTGGAAATGGAGGCCATTCTGGGCGTGGTGGTCTTGGAGGTCGTGGTGGAAACGGCGGAAATGGAGGGTGTGGAAATGGAAATGCTCTCTGGCAATCAACTTTGAGAGTGGATATGAAAGATATGAAAATTATAAGTAAAATTGAAACAAACTTCATGGAGGCCATGATGTTTGTAAAATGCTAAAATTCACAATACCAAAAACCATAAAGGTCTACATATACTCTATATAATAAAATGAAACAAGAATTTTTATAAAATTATATAAAGATTGAAGATGAAGAAGTGACGGTAAATTCCATCGAAAGACTAGAGTTTCACACAAAATAGATTAGTTGAACTCTAGTTGTCTTGTAGTAATAATTACATAGACTACAACTTGCATGCGGACAACTTTATATAATAGCAAACTCAATCATAGATAATAGAAAAATTTAGACATGTTTAGAAAATTGAAGCAATATAATTGATAACTACGAGTATTTGGAAGATGTCTTCTACTTATACCTTTACTTTCTACTTTATAGATCTTAAAATGAAAAACTTAACAATAGGTGATAATATTATATCTACACTTTTATAAAAACAATTATTAAAAGATAGTCCTATCTTGCAAATTAATTTTGGAGTGTTTATTTTGAAACAAATTGTAAACTTCTAGATATAACAATCACAAAGCCTAAGCACAATTTAAATACTAATTTTCTTTTCTATAATTCCCAATATTTGCATCTTTAATTCCTATATATTGAAAATGTCAACTAAATTATAAACAAAAAGATATTTGTAATAATTTTTTTGTAATCATGAAATTTGAGTTATAAACATTTATATCTTGAAAATTTTGATTAAATTGACTTTTGACTGAATAATTACATTCAAAACTCACCTTTGAAAGCATTTACAATGACAAATATATTTGTTCTTGAATTTCTTAAGTAGAAACTATATTATTTTTTTAAATGTTGAAACATATTAAATTCCTTTTGTAGAAAGTAAAAGTTTTATATTAATATTTTTACAATTTTGAAGAATATACAACTATTTTTTGTTAGTATCAAAATGTACGTCTAGTAAAAATTTAGGCAAGCTAATTTCTAATTACCTTAAGAATGATAATCTCATTTAACCTGTCCAATATTGATTATTCATTTTAAAGAAAACTTGTACATGTTATATTCTATCTCATAGACAATAATTGAAATACGAATAATTTATAAATCTTATTGTTAGTTTGTTAAATTCTTTTGTTATTACTAGTAAAAGTGCTTAATATAGAGTTTATTTCTGAAAGTGGGTATATAGTTCTATTTCTATTCTATAAAGTAGGAAACCATTAACATTGAATATTACTAATGTTTATATTATGGTCTTTATTCTATTCCTTTTCAACTTTGTTTGTCGACTTCAAACTCTAAATTCTTTTTTAAATTATTTGAATTGAAAAATTCTCCAAATTTACTTTCTATTAATTGTAAATATTTTGAAAAAATCTTAAACTTGAGTGAGCTATTGCAATCACATATGAGGTATCCTCAAATCTAAAGCTAGTATATAACCTATGTATCTTATGAAGAATTTGAGACCATTAATCCTAGAAGGATATGACCTATGCCCTTGGTACTTTGCCAAAAATGATATAATTTTTGGAACACGAGGTACATCCTTCATTTCTAGAATAATCTGGAAAGTAATCAATTGGACACTTTTTGGCCTCATCGTCCTTCAAGGGTTAAAATGATTTAGATACCCATGAGGCTTCTTCTTATGGTACATGGCTACTAAATTTCTGTAAATAATTTTTGCATCTATAGATAAGAAAAAATAAAAAATTTGAAGAGTTTTTATTAAAAATAATTTTTTATCAAATCTAATAAGTCATAATGGTAAAGAGTTCTTGCAACACCAAGATATTGCCTTTATGGCCTTTGGAACCATGTTCTCACATTATAGCTTGGTGCTCCAAGACTTCTTTTGTACTAGTGATACAATATATTTTTGAAAATGTCTTTAGACTATGTGCTTTATATGTTATTGGCATAGAAAAAATGGCTCCAAATTGTTAAGCTACTTAGGATTTGAGGAATGTGGAGAATGTAAGGAATATATTAAATATATATAGAAAATGAAAGATAAAAGGCTCTAGTTACAAAATTCATCCTTAACTAGGTGTATTTTTCATCAACAATATTCATTTTTTAGATACATTGCTTTGCCCTATCAGTATTGTTGAAATTTTTTAATTTTTTCATATAAAGAAAAATGTGAGAAATAGGGAGAGTAATTGAGATTTTATTTTTCTGACAAAGTTTGAATTTATTACAATTTTTTGAAATGTGCTACCCAATTGACCCTAAAGAGTCTCTAGACTACCCCAAAATTAACAAAAAAGAATATCCATAATGTTCATCTTATTCATAATGCTTCAACTTACTTGAAGCATCTACAATAATTTCAAACATAGCTACAACATGAAGGCCTAAAAAAGTCACTTCTTGTGATGACTTTACACTCAAAAGGTAAAAGTTCCTATTGAAGTCACTAATGTGTGTACTAATCACTCCATTACCATCATCTAGTGACATTGTAGCCACTAACTCAACCTAATGTAGCCCAAATCTCATTTATTGAATTTTTTTGGTCATATATTGATGCAAGACTATAATGGGTCATTCTCTAGGTGTTTGTGACGGGTCATTGTCTATCATAGGCTAATTTACCTTAATGGAAGTGTTATATAAAATTTGTGATTTTTTTGGACTTTTTTGTGCAATTTTCACAAATGCTGCATTTCCAAAAACAATAGGGAATGTTGCAATTCTACATATACAAAAACTTTTTTGGCATGAACCATGGGTGAAAGGTCTAAACATTTGTGGAATTTTGAGTTGTATAGACATGTCGGTTGAGAAGGTGGCCATGTGTTTGCTTTTATAATATTTATTGCATGAAAATGTAGTAAATTTTTTGTGGAGTATTGCCAAGGATTGAAAATACCATACACTTGGTCTATTCAAGAAAAATGTTAAGTGTTATACCTCTAATTTATACTTTTGAATATTTATAGTTTATACAAATGAAATCCAACAATTATCTACTAAGATATAAATACTCAAAATCACCACTTATTAAAATTGAAAAAAACAACTCACTAGAATTTGGATGAAGGAATAACATATGTTTTTCTAGAAAATAGAAGAGAAAACAATCTAAAGTAGATCTAGAAAACTTTGGCCCCTAAATGAAAAAAAACTCACTTCCCAAAGTACATTGATAATTAATAGTAGGATTATTCATAAATCTTGAATGACATATATTGAAAAGAATAAAATGAGCACTCAAAATGGTAAATTCATAAAATGACACATTCTCAACAATTTTTCCATCAATATCTTCAATCCAATGACTTCTTCCAACTACTTCCTCCAATAATGTAATGAAAATTTTCCATGCCTTCATTTCACCATTCATGCTTGTATTTAACCCCTATGCGTCAAAGAGGATGTTTTTTGGACTCATAGAGAACAAGATTTGTTGGAATACCATGTTCATCAAATATTATAATCTTGAAATCCACATGGTAGATTCTCTTAGAAATTGCAAATTCACATTCATCAATAACTTGGCTTCAAATCTCAACTGTAAAAACTTTAGTAACAAGTAGTTCTCAAATTATTCTGGATTTTCTAGATCCAACTAAAAAAGCTCCTCACTTACATAGTTCTCTATGTGACACTCAAGGGTTAAGTGTTGATATTTAGGCCAAAATTGATAATGAATGCAAATATATACTTGGAGAGAATTGAGAATTCCAATCCCAAATCAATTATCAATAACTTAAGATCTAAAAATCTTGTAATCAAAGGCATATTTTGAGTGAAAAGTGTGTGCAAATAATGCTTGAACTAGCTTCTAGATTGGTTTTGCTATAGCAAGTAAGTAATATTGTCGAGGTTGGCATCTCATGTAGCGTGTCAAGAAAATAAATTATGGAGATTTCTTAGCGTGTGAATTAGTATAATCTAGTTATTTAAATTATTGTGACCCACTCTGGACCAATAATGCTAACTTCATCATTCTCTACAAATTCTAGCACTAATTGAATTAAAACTAGTATGCAAATTTTTCCTATTAGTGATGGCACAAAAAGTAGTGTCCCCTACAATGCAAGCATTGATTTAAAAAAAAATAAAAAATGGTATATTATAGTAATGTTTCAACTTGCACTAATTTAAAATAGTATGACTTTGGCAAATTAGTGTCACAAGTTGGACAAATTAGTGTAGTGAAGAGCATAACAGAAATGAAGTAAAAATAAACAATTTCCAAACCAATCACGGTGTAGAGTTGCTTCTTATCTTTGGCCCTCAGGATTACACATTTGGAGATTACTGACCGACCATTCAGATGAACAGACCCCACGTCCATCCAATGGGACGAGACCCCAGTTTGGATGAGGCTACACCTAACCCGAGTTAAAAAGCACAACCGTCGTAGAGTCAATAAAATACACAGCCTTTCCTGGAGACAGAACTCCTTTACCTTTTCTTTCCCAGCTATGGTGGCTATCATTCCCAGCCCTCCCTTCTGTTTGTTGCATGGCGGGCAGGCAGGGCGTTGTTGCACGCAATTCACGGATTCCCTTTCCTTAGGGTTTGTGGCAATTACGGAAGAAGAGAGATGAGCCGTGGTTTACTGTTTTGCCGTGGTGTGCCGTGGTTTTGGCGAGCTCAGGGAGGTGCGTAATACGAGAGGGACGATTATACTTCTTGTCAAGACATTGAAGAAGCGTCGATGTACTTATCTAGTAAATCTTGTTTTGATTTTCGATTTCCTACTAAATTGTTGCATGTTTTGTGCGGTTTCATATATAACTTTTAGATTTTCTTGAATTTCACTGTCGCGTGAGTTTTGCGAAGATGAGAGGAGGTTTTCTTGGAGCTAGAAGATTGAAAAGGTTTGGTTAAGTCGTTGCAATATTTCGTATTTTCCTTAGTGTTGTGGGAGAATCGCCCTGAAATTTATTGAATAGCTTTGTTTCGATTAAATGTAGCCACAGAGCCTACAGTAGCGATTACAGTGCTGAAGGAGATGTTGTTCATCAGGGATTTTTGATAGTTCATGCTGTCTTTACTCGGGTGTATCTGTTTGTTCGGTGCTGCCGTGGAGGTATTTTGGCTCTAGCGGCCGGCAGATAGAGCTTAGTTCCTTAAGCTGAGACTAGAGATAGGATTGAGTAGAATTAAAGCGCAGAGCTGTCTATTTTGGGTGCTCGTCGTTTTCTGGATTGAAATTGTAGGCTGGACATGAATTGACAAGTGGCAGGGTCGTTGTAAAAAGAATTTTTTGAAATTCGTACATAGAGATTGAAGGCTACAGGTGCACTTGAATTTGGCCATCTGGACAATGAAGAAGTAATTCATTAAACAGTGAAAGCATCACGAAAAATTATTTTGGTTGAACATTTCTAACGCAGTGGAGTAGGGCGTTCCTCTTCACGTGAGTTGGGGCTTATAAGATTGGGTCTTTGTGCAGGAGATCAATCTTTTACACGCACATTCGTCCGGCTTCCATTTATTATCAACCGATCAGCATATTTTTGCACAAGGATATTTACAATATGAAATTGTGCTCATTGAACATGGATTGACAACCAATTCTTGCGCAGATACTTTTTGAGGATCTTTTGGCAAGAGCCATATAGTGTGGCAATGGCCATTGTGCGGTGCGCAACGCTTGCCTCCTCTTCAGTGTTTACAGAGGTAAAAATCAGCTCGTCGTGTTCATCATTCCAAAGAGCATCGGCTAGAATTTGTCATCCCTCAGTTCTTCCTGCTTCATCTGTTTTGAAGTATGGACCAAGCAAGGGGCAGCTATTTGAACAGTTGCATAGCAGTTTTCTCCCGGACAACTCATTTAAATCGAATTTAGTAACTACCAAGAAATCGGCGGGTATACTCATTCAAGCCCAACATGTGAATTTTAAGGCGACCAGAAAGGTTACGATCCCTTTCAAAGAAGGGGCATTGCCACCAAATGAATATTTGAAGGAAACCCAGAGGATAGTCAAAGTTACATTTCCTGATTCATCAAGAATTGAGTACATCGGGAATAAAACATGGCGAGCCCGATTGCGTCCCGTCACATTCATCAATATTACTGCTACACCGACTGTGGAAATGAGGTCAGCTCTCAGTAAGCACCTCTTGTTCTTTTTTTTATTATAGCTGAAAGCATTGGGGATGCCTGCGTGGTATATCGTACGAAAGTTCTGCTAAATAAACCAAATCTTTACTTCTATTGACTATCTGTTTCTCTTCCACCGAAAATCTCGAATAGAGCAATGTATGCAGAGTCTTGTCTGCTCAGAGAATTTACGTCTGCACCATTCCCTCTGTAACTTTTTCAGTTTATTGATCCTCAATTAGATTCATTTCCCTTGGAGTTTAGATTTGTGTCTTTTGTCCACGCACTGCTTAACCGTTTGCGTTATTTCTATCGTTCAAAATGCCGCAAAGTGTCCGCTTCAATATTTATAGGGGTCGAAACGAATTATGTAGGAAGTTTGAAGGAAGAACACGAAATACACCAATAGAAAGAAGAAATCACGTCCTTCGTGTTGAACGATGGAAATATGTTTTGAACTTTACTTGAATCAACTATTAACTTCCAAAGTAGACTTTCTATCTTTAGCTTGACTCTTTGAGTTTATTAGGTGTAATGTTGAATCCTTATACTGCTTACCATTGGCATTCACATGTACGACCTCTTCATGTAGCCTTCATGTTTTTCATTTCTCGTAATTTTCATCTCTTATTTCTAAGAATGTGGTTACATTGCAGGGTGAGTTTTGAAAAGGGTGCCCTGCGTCTTTATTCAGACAACCTCTTCCTCGATTTCACTGGAGTTCCTGCTAGTTTCGCAGTAGTAGATTTTTCGTTCTTATTGGACGGCAGCATGCGTGCAACTCCTCGTTCTGCAGAGACCGCTACTGTCCGGCATGATTGGGATTATGCTGGTTCGGTAAGTTTGGGGCTTTCTACAGACCTTCCTGCTGCTTTTGTGCTGATACCTGAAGGCATTTTGACGCGAGTAGGGGATGAGATTCTCGATCGCATTATCGGTGCCCTGGAGGGAGCTTTGTTACAAGGCATAATTAGAGACTACAATATCTGGTGTCGGATGAAGAGCAGAAAGATGTCTGCTAATCCTAGACAGCCTGTCGTGCCCCTAAGGACATCCACAAATTCCTGAAGAGATTACAAACTTCCTATTATCCTTCAATACATGTGTATACCGTAGTATAGGATCGTGGATTTTTCCTAATATAATCCATCAGGTGCCCAGTGAAAATGATACTTCAGTTCAGTACAAAGCTTGCTAGAATCAACCTGCTATTAAATTTTAGTGCGGAACCCTTTTATTGCTGAAGCTCTTGGTTACTGCATCATTTTACCCCTTGGCCTGTGTACTCGGGTTACACTTTGGTTGCTTCGAGAGAAAACCTAATTGGTTAGGCAAAGATGGAGTACCAGGGTTGTGTCCTTGAAGGAAACAGAAATGATGTTAGAGGTAGCTCTATAGTAGTGTAGAGTATTGTATTTCTTATCCCAACACAACTTCGGAAACATTGGATACTTATTTGCGGGAGGATCAAGTATGTTAACCCTACAAAGCTGCTCGTATGTAGCGGCCAGAACCGAATTCTTTGTAGTTATTCAGGTAGAGAGCACTCAATAGGACCCAGCTGTCCGGTCAGTAAACTGATTCTCCTCATTGTGATTCTTATACATCTTACCAGCATAAATTCTACTCTCAACACTGCTTTGATGTCTTTGGGGTCATTTTGGATTTAGAAACTATTGGTTACTCGAGATATTCTCAGTTTCAGCTTCGATTTTGTTATACGAAGTTTGTCATGCTAGAACTTTCATACTATTTTAAGCATTTTTGTAATTACTATGTTCTTTACAAAGAAATTACATTAAAAAATCATATAAAATTCATTTTAGTGTTCTTAATTATGAAAAAATAAAGTCAAATTTTGGAAAGGTGTGTTTAAATATAGAAAAAATTGAAAGTCTCTTACATCTAAAGGATTATAGGACATATACATTTCAAATTTAGACTATAGAATTTGGCCAAATATTGAGAAAATTGAAACTTCAAATTAGTGATGAGTATCATCTTGTAGTCTAAATTTGAAAAGGTGTTACAACCTTTGTGCAATCTTATACAAGCTTCTACTATTTTTATGTCTATATGATAGTCTACTCTTAAAGTGACCATGTTCTAATTGTGTCACCTATTTAGGACTAACTAACATGTTTCTTGAAATATCTATTATAGTCCTTGATGAGTTAGGTAGGCTAAAATAGTCAGTTTAAGGGCAAATATAATATACCTTATAACAATATAATATAACGAGATTCTACTTACCTTCTACTAGTTGGATGGTATGGTACTAAAGTAGCAACATCCATAACTATCATTATATCCATACTTTGATTGTAAAGTCTTCTTAAAGTGTCTCCAAGAGTGCCTTGAAACCATCCCCATTCTTAATTGTGGTTAGTAGGCTCTAATTTTTATAGATTTTGGTGCAAGAATTAAGGTAATTTTTCTTAAGAGTGTAGTTTAGGATGCCCTAGGGTGTTCTACATTGAAAATTCATAGACTCTATTTTTTTTTTTAAATTAGTGATTTTCAATTGCTCATACTAAAAACATATTTTTTCTAGAAATAGGTGCCTCCAACTATGTTGAATTGCTTAAATGGATGGTTATTGGTGTTGCTACCTTAAACTTAAGCGAAGGTATGCAAAACCCACAACTCCATGGTAGTCTCCTGCTTAGAATGGATACTCTAGCATTCAACTCTAAGTTGGGTACATATTGAAATTCAAATTACCTATTATTAGCAATTTTGTAAACTAGTAAGAAAATTGAAAGTAAAAAAAACTTGAGGGCCCTTATAACTAGTGTAATGCAAAACCTACAACCCCATGGTAGTCTCCTATTTAGAATGGATACTCTAGCATTCAACTCCAAGTTGGGTACATATTGAAATTCAAATCACCTATTATTAGCAATTTTGTAAACTACTAAGAAAATTGAAAGTAAAAAAAACTTGAGGGCCCTTGTAATTAAGTGTAATGCAATTTGAGGTCTACTACCATAATGTAATATTTAACACCATGACTCTCAATGTTGACAAGGACCAGCCTAGTAGAAGTATCTTCCACTTACTACCGTAATGTAATATTTAACACCATAACTCTCAATGTTGATAAGGACTAGCCTAGTAGAAGTATCTTTCACTTACTACCATAATGTAATATTTAACACTATAACTCTCAATGTTGACAAGGACCAACCTAGTAGAAGTATCTTACACTGCTATGTAATGTTCCAAACACAATTGTGAGTCATGTAGAATAATAGAGATGATGGTTATAAACACCATGGTGTAATTGGTGTACTCCTTGAATTCATACTAAGAAAAAGTTTGATAAGAAAAAAGTTCAGAAGTGGTGTATTGTAAGCTTTCAAGATGCTACCTTCAAAATGTCACAAAAATTACAATTTTTTGACAATTACAATTTTGAACAATTTGAGGAATAATTAATATGGAATAAAAAGTAAATTATTAGAACTACATTTTCTTAGTCAAACTTAAAGAGATTTAAAATCAAGAACTACTTGAAATTCAATTTTGACTTCTTACCATGCCCATCCGACTTGGATTGTCCTTTAAGGATTAACCAATTTTAGAGTATACTGCACCACAGATGTACGGTAGCTTCATTTCATACAGAGACTAGGAATCAATTTTCAAGCAGCAACAAACTCTGTAACTTCTACAGAGCCTAATCAAACTTTTTCAATTTAATGTAGAAGTAGCTTGTGCTGATGCCATTGCTCTCCGCCCCTTCGGTCCAGAAAAGACAAACGATACAACAGCACACCGTCTAGCCATGGTTCCCCAATCATTCAAAGAAACAAACACATCATCATGCAGGATTACTCAGATTGATTCCACAAGGCACATTCTAAAAAATTAACTTGCGCGCTATATGGGTCTAGAAAATAACACAAAACCGACCCAGTGTGGGATAGACGCGATAGAAAATTCCTACAGTCCATCTTGCCTACAACAAGAAAGAGTTGCAACATTCAGTGCTCAAAGTTAGTCAATTCCAGAATAATTTGAGATCGCCATGCACAAGCACCAAAATTGAAAACTTGTTTTCCATGTTGCAATTGTATCCAAAGCGATGAATGCTATCCCACACCACCTTCGATAAATGAAAAGATAAATGAGAGGATTTCAAGTTTAAAGTGCCGCAGAGCTTTCTTGCTCTTGAACAATTTGATCCCACCCCCTACTCTCTTGTGAACTACCTGTTGTAATACTGGCTCCCTCATCTTCTTCCTCTTCATCCTCTTCCTCGTCGTCCTCAAAATCAGAGTCATCCTCCTCTTCACCCTCTGCTGACTCGGGGTAATAGTTCGGAGGTGGCACGGTGTCTTCCGCATGCGCTTGCTTTTGAGAAATGCACATGTGCCGAATCACCCGCTCGTCCTTTTCAAACATCGTATTCAACTGATTGATAGCTGCGGCTTTCATTTCTATGTTCATGAGCACGTAATTCGCTCGTTCACTTTTCTTTATTTTGTAGGCTAGACGCCTTAGACCCCAATCGTTCACCCTCCAAATCAATCCCTTTTGTTCTGCAACAAACGCTGCAAGCAGGAAAATTTCTCAGCTTTAGCAAAAGAATTTGCTGATCATACAGTGGATATTGGACGAATTTGTATATTTAAGAATTTCCAGTTCAGAAAAAGATACAATGTATTACAAATTGTCATTAAAAATTAGAGCTCAAGTCTTACCTTCAACCTTCTTGATCACGTCAGGAACCTTCTCAAAGTCTTTCTCGGGAACCAAGAACATAATTTCATAATGCCGAGCTGTATTTCAAAAGAAAATACATCAGAAATCTAAGATACCGATACTCCATTTTGGAATATATCATATATTGAATAGAAGTTATTTTCACTGACATTCAATTGATAGAATTTTTAGAAAGCATCAAAGGGAGATATATCAAGGGGAGGTAAGACAAGCACGATGCAATTCATCAGGGGATCTGCCCACAGGTTATAGGAAAGACTTGATATGATTACCTGCTATTACCTCCTTACAAGGTGCTTCTATCACTATCGAAAATAATTAAATCAATTCGCTCAAACAATTTTGAAGAAAGGAATGGGGAGGTCTTCCCAGAATTGACCTACTTCAATGCCATCTTCCCATTGGAAATCTCCCTACAAGTTTCAATGAAACTTGAAATTCTACTGAAACCCTAAAACTGATATTTCAGTGGCGCAACATGAACCCTAAACCCTGAGACACAATATGTAGAACCTGGTACATCGAAGCACAAGTATCTGTCGCCAGGTAAAGCGGAAAACATATAAACAAGTGTGAGCGTGACAAGACAGGGCAGCAGCATACCATCGTCTAGGTCATAGTCGGTTTGAAGTTCGAGATCCAAAAAAGCTTGAAGTGCCTCTGCAAGGAAGTAGTATAAAAACATAATCAACAGAAACGTGATGGTCATGTTTACCCTAATTGCAGCTGAGACCAATGATACAAGTATGACCGATAAAGAATGGAAAAACAATCATCAGCTCCAAATAACCAAAGAATTACGAAACGAATTGGCCATTGCAATCAGAAGCCTAGATAAGGCACGGACAGAGAAACCGACTTCAAATTCAGGAACACAATGTCACAGCATCCCTAAAGCCCGTTACCTCTGTCAATTTCTCCTGCTTCTGGGTAGAAAAGATCTTCTTCATCGTCTTCTTTCTGACGCTGCGGCTTCGCACGCACCTGCATCGAGAAACGCATAAATATCAGAATTATCACCAATTCTTCCATTTAGATGATCCAACTCTTTGCAAATATTGGACACGCGGTTCCTACCTGCCATGTTCTTCTGGCGTGCGTAACGCACAGCAAATGATGCTCCCTCCGCCATGATGGTCTTCGCGCAGACACTGCCTCCAATTTCAATTCCACATTTTAGCCCCAAAATTTTAGAAAACTCATGCTAATGCTCACCAAAGCAAGATAAGTTGGGAAGACATCGGAAAAAACACAAGAAAAACGTCGCTATTTCAATTTACGCACCTGAACAAACGCGTCCGGAGCTAGAACTAGCAAGAGTCGAGTACCACGTCCCCTGCTCCACCAACAAGCTGCCACTAGCAATTGTAGTGCAGGCTTGAACAAGCCCCGACATCACGACTCAAGTGACACAATCTGAGAATTCCACAGATACCCACTAAAGTGACGGTGTAATAGTTTGCCAAAAGAGTTTCCACGGGCAAATTCCGTTCGTGGGGTTTAAGGAAAAACCTCGTAACGCTGCAGACAGTGCAGAAAAGAGGAGAGAGACGAAAACCCTATCCGAAGCACCGCGACACAAATTACCGTGAACTCTACTCAGTCAACTTAATCAGTGTTAAGTTATTCCTAGGGCTTTTAACCCTTATCGTAAGTGCCCTGAAGGACTAGGCCGGGGTGGATTGGCCCCCTCGCTCGTCCCCCCCAAGTCATTTCAGGGGTGCATGTAGAAAAAAGACCCCCTATTTCGTGCTTCACTAGTTTATGTTCTCTACCTCTCCTAGCTAATTCGGGGCCTCTGATTGCAAATATGAATTCAAAATTTGCAACTTGCTTATGACAGGCAAACCACCCATGAGAGGTACCTAGGAAATGACTCATTAGAGTCTCACAACAATCCATGACATACTTTCTCTAATTAAGAAGATTAGGACTACATTAGGTTGGTTACTGACCAAAATCAATGGCTTGGGTGATGGTGATGGAGTTATTAGTGCTTGTTTTAGGAACTTCTAGCTTTTCAGTGTAAATTCATCAAAGCAAGTGATTTTTTAAATTCTTCATGTTTTGGCCATGTTAGGAAATTTTGTATGCATATTAGGAAATATTTTGACTATTTTAGGTGGTAGGATGACCATCATGCATACACTTTTTGTTGGTTCTCGGATGGTCTACAGACTCTTTGGGGCCAATTGGTAATCACACTTCAAAAATTCACAAGAAATTCATACTTTGTCAAAAAAATAAAGTTTCAATTGCTCTCTTCTCTTCTCACAGTTGTCTTTGTATGGAAAAAACTCTAAGTTCTTTTGCTAATTGTAATAGGGCAAAACACTCGTTTTGCTTATCATAGACTCATAGGCAAGTTTACCTTAGTTGTGTTGTGAGCAGGGCTTTTTTTTTTTCATTTTCTATAAAGTGTCAAAGTGGTGATATAAAATGTTATAGTAGTGCTCCAAATTTCAACTTTCATCCACATATTGGATAGAAAATACCACATTAGCGCACACATTAGATGTTTTTTAGCAACTTTGGAGGCCTGTTTTAGGCCTGTCCCCCACGTTGTTCTCGTAGTAGTGAAGGAACGGCTGACTGCTATTAGTTGTCATAAAGACTAAAAAAATAAGAATAATAATAATTTTTTTTCCTGAAATTGCAAAAGAAGTCAAACAAAAAAAGAAATTTTAAATCTAACGTGGTTGCCTCCCGACTACATCAGCACGCTGAAGTGGCATAGTTCACCGAGTTCCCCATTGCAGGGAACTCACAATCTTCTAAATGGCCAGATTTCATCTAATGCCACATGTCCATAATTCTATTTTCATCCACAATTTGGCAATTTCATTGAAGATTTCTTTTTTAATTTGAAGTTTTCTAGTGATAATCTTTATGATTTGTTGACATTTTTTAACCAAATTATTATTTTTGGGTGTAATCTAGCATCAAAAAGCCCCCCCAAAAGTCATAGACAGAACCCTAAAAGTAGTTGATATATGTGAGTGCCAACTAGTAAGCACAAATTTTCAAGAGGCAATAAATTCATCTCTGTTTATCATCTAGATGCATCTTTATCATCCCAAGATTTCTCTTTGATGAGTCTAGATTTCTTTTGTGTATATACTTTTCCAAATTGAATTTTCTTTATCATCTTTGATTAAGAGTTTAAAAACTTTCAATACAAGTAAGCACATGTAAATCACTAGAAGAAAACTATGTTGTACTTGTCAAAAACTGTGTTTTACTCAACAAAAAAGTGTGGGCTTCGTTTTGTTGAGGTCTCCCTTTGTAACCCAAAATTTTGCATTCTAACCCAAAATTTTGCATTTTACTTGTCAAATTTTGTATTGAAATGTTGAAATGCAAAATTTTGCATCATGAAGGGAGAACTCAACAAAATCAAGCCCACACAATCCTGTTGAGTACAACACAGTTTCTGTCAAATAAAATGAAGTTTTTGACAAGTAATATGCAATTTTCTTCAAGTGAATACAAGAAAACATTTGTTAATGGTTTTTACCCTAATTGATGAGGTGCAACCAAATCTAGCACATTCATTTAGTACCTCATTACTATGGCAATTCTATACTATAATTTGGAGTAAGGTACACAAGCCTTTTACCACCTTGATTTGCAATCTGAATATCTTAGAGTCAACTTTAGAGGAGCATTGAGCATGTTTCACAAAATCAAACCCAAGTGGAATTATCATTTTCCAATTAAAATTGTAATTTCTATTTATTTCTGAAGTGGTCAACCTTGAAATCACAAAAAAGACTACAGACTAGAGTCATAAATGTCTAATAAACAACCCATAACTAACAAATCAAATACTAAATATTCACCAGAAAAAGGATTGACATGCTACCACTTGTTGTCATAAAAAAATTTATTTTGTCAAAAAATGAAAGGATTTGGAGGGTTTTGGGGTTGGGATTGAGGCCAAAAGTAGGATGACAGAATTGGTTAGCAAGTAGAATTGGATTGGTCTACCTTAAAGCTCAATGTGTAGAAAAGGAGTAAAGTTCAATCGGTTCAACATCTATACTATTAAAACAAAGAGTTTGTTTTATGACCTACATTAGGATCTTCCAAACCATTGGGCTATTAGAGGCATGCTTTGTGTCAACTAAAAGCCCTTGGTAAGGAAACTGACTTGACACAACATCAAGAAAAATGAAAAAATGATAATCAAATGATAAGATTATAGAGTTTTGACATAGTGAAAAAGGACCTTGACTTTAACAGGCCACTTCTACCCAGTGGCTAGCAAGAGTTGGAATATTCACTTTGTAGAGGCAATAGAAAATTTTGTAGACATTAGAGTTAATCTTAAAGTGTTTGCAATAAGGGACCAAGAGTTGGAGTTGGAGTTAAAACATAGGATAATACTCCTTGAAACACCAAAATTGGTGTTGTATTTCTTTTGAAGTAATATTCTTAATTAAGTCTTCCTCTGACACCCCTTGTACAAATTGGGGTTCACTTCAAGATTAACCCTAGAAAGGTGTTGCAAACACCAAGTGTTTGATGGATGATAGAGAACCTTCCTATGTAAGACAATTGTTCATCCATGGGATTTTGTGTGAAAAGGAACAAACTTGCACAATAGTTTGACATCCAATGAGTGTTGTTGAGTTTCTCTATGCAAATGATACGCATAGTATTAAAAAAGTTGATTTCCACAGTGACAAGCCCGTCCTTTCAAGGTTAACTCAAATTGAGAACCTTGAAGTACAGCTTTGCAATGCATATGCTAAACATTGAATTGCAAATCTGATGTTGATTATCCTTGCGGTAACGTTGTTGTAGGCACTAAGTGTCCGATGGATTATAGAGATATTTTCATAAAAGACAGAAGTGCAATTGTTCATTCTTGAAATTTCATGCAAAAAGGGGAGGGGCTTGCACAATAGTTTGACCTCACATGAGTATTTTTTATTTTCTTGAAATAGATGATTCACACTGTATCAGAAAGGATGATTTCCGCGGAGACCAGCCAGTCCTTACAGAGTTAAGAGCTTGTGAGGAGATCGAGGATGCTTTCGCTGAAACAAAAAACTCCCTTCTCAGGATTGAGAGACGTCAGCTGCCAATGTGTCCGACCCTCCAAAAAATTGTGAGCTGATCGACTGCCCATGCAAGTGTACATGCGAACAGCTGCTCAGTTCTGATGCACGATGCCAAACTTGACTCCGTTCCAACCGGGCAAATGCATGTTCAGTCCTCTGCCCTCGCAGAAACTGTCACTGACTCTTTGTTTCATCAATTTCCTCATTACACTTCGCACAGGGCACATCAAAAGTTTCACCTAAACCTGATGTCTGTTAACAGAAGCTATTTTCCAAAAATATTCATAGCATCATAAGTAGTTCTGTGATGCGAAACGAACGGAAACCCGCACAGCATGGTCCTAAAAAAATGATGGCTGAAAAGAAAGCACCCTCTGTCCATGGTGATTTTGCAGTTTGATCGTCGTCCAGAAATTGGACGTCAGGTTGCTATGGGGTTGAAATTTCTCTTCGTTGGCAACTACAAAAACCATTGTGTGGCCATTTTTAGATAGAAAACGTTTTTCATCTGCGAATTTGTACTTTACTCATTCAAAATTGATGATTTCATCTAGATATTCTCATGTTATCATCCATCATTTGGTGACCAAAAATTCCTTTTGTTGACCGGAAATGAGTTTTGCAAAAAAAATCACTCTAAAATTTCGCCGATTAGAAAAACACTATTGTAGTTGGTCGATCTTTCTTAGCACCTCAAAGATGGTGCTGGAGCCGTAATTAGACACTAAAATATGCCTGTCGTAGTTTTGCTAGACAATGAATTTTTTTGGACTACTTCACTCACTGCTTACAGGATATGCGAATGTATGAGGGATTTCAACGATCACCGTGATTGAAGTAATCCTTGGGGTCTTCGAAGCATCAAGCCTTAATTACTGATTGAAAACCCATTTCAGTGCTAACGCATATTATGGTCAATTTCATTAAATTGGCGGTATTCAAATGCCATTTTTCAGACCGCGCAGTCTGAATTGTAAAAGGACATCTAAGACAGTTATAGATTTCTGACATCTAGAGACTATATAGATTTCAGACCGCGCGATCTAAAATATCTATGACATGTCTAGATTTTAGACATCTAGGATAAGTTTAGATTTCAAACCATGCCAAAGTAGTGAAATGGACCACTAATTTTCTTGAATACCGCCAATTTACTGGAATACCGCCATTTTAATGAAATTGACCATATAAGTTCAATTCCGAGCAGATCGAATGACGCTACTTCATTTCTGCTTTGATCACGATCTACAAGAAGACTAACACACAAGCTTCAGATGAGCTCTACAATATCACACATGTCGATGTGTCAGTACGGCTGCTTGTCGAGACTTTCGATAGAGAGCTTTTGCTGGTGCTTCTGACTGGATCGGGATTTCGATTTGAGCTTGGATGTTTCAGGTACCGGGGTGTTCCTTCCCAAGTGAACACCCCGGGTTTCACAGTTTCCATGATGGTGATCTCTTTGTAGTCTACAAGATGATCCGAAGACACAACAATCTCCGCACCGGTCGCAGGTATTCCAGTGCCCGTTCCAGTGCTAATCGAATACAAATGGTATTCCCGGTAGGTAGCATTTGTATCTAAAGTCAAACTCCACGAGCTATTGGGATCATTCTTCTTTCCAAGCATGAATAAGAATCTCTGCATTCCACTATTTCCTTCCTTCAAGGTGATCACACAGTTGGTGCCGTTGACGAACTTCGTCTTCATCTTTCTCAAGGAGATCAGAGCTCCAATCTATAGTAACGCCTACGATTGTACGTACAGTTGCCAGTTATATGTAAGAAGTTCAGTGTTTAGAAAATTTCGCAGTCGCATGCAGGTGATGCAGCAGGATAAGTGAGCTAGTCCACCACCATCAGTTGCTTGTCTTCTGACCGGGACGGCACAAGATCAACGGATGCGCCATGATAAAAAGCACCGAGAATAAACCAATCGCCAAAGGTATCAGACACCGACTATGGAAGCCGCAAAGCTTGAACTTGGTGGGAGTGGACTGAGTGCTTGATGGTGTATCCTCCAGGAAGTCGTAAAATCGAAAAGCCTCGCCTCTTCTTTTTAAAGCAAATATTCTGGCCTTCGCTTCCTGAGCACCCATTTCAGATCAGCAAGATGGATTTTGGGTTTAGGGTTAAATGCTCAGTTCAAACATGCTCGACAATTGGTGGAATCTACGGTTGTATTAATAAAATGTTTAACATTTCTTTGAGATAAACTATATGTTACTAAACATAGGGCTGGCGTCAAAACATGATCTTGCAAAGAAAGCAAACCTTGAGATGAATTAATTCAGAGTAAATGGTCTTCTCGAGATCATGAATTCGGCTGAATTTCCTGTGAATACCGAGAAGACAACACACCGACGCAAACACCGACAACGCAATGACAAGCGCGACGTTTTGGCAGTGCAAATAATTCGATTGAGAGGTAGACGTTAAAAGCACGCCTTGAAAGACGCTGAAGAATCCAATAATGTTATAAATCTCATTGTTCAAGACGCCACTCCGCTTTATCTTTCGCTCAACCCTCGCTCCGAGAATGGCCACCTTGCTCTTCCACTCCTCCAGAGCTGCCTTGTACACAGGCTGGCTCTCAATCCACCGTAAGTTCCTGATTTGCTTGTACGATTGGGGCAGTTCTGATAAATCTGCTGCTTCTGTGGCCCCTGAACTGTGTGTGATAGTAATAGGCCTTGGTTGGTCACGCCCTGCTTTCTCAGTTGCGTCGACTAGTTTCTCGACCTCAGTACGTTCGGCATCCGTTATAGTGCGGCCTTTCTCCTCCAACTCTTCTTGCTTCGCTTGCAGAGCAAGCTCAAGCTGCCTACGCTTGCGCTTGTACTGTTCGAGCTCCAGTCTGTCGATGTCGTCGATTGTGATGATGCGTGAAGTGGGAGTCGGAGAAGGATGAGGAGCTGAAGGGTCGAGCGGTGGTGTGCTCAAAATTGAAGGAATAATAATGTTGACGCTGGGTGCCTGTTGAACATCTGATGAGGACAGAGAGCCCATAACGCCCAGCACATGATGATGGTTACTGCTCCTTTTTGCGTACATCTATTTTGAGACATACATTCTCCATAGCCAGCACCCCATCCAAATTTGAGACAAGAGAATTTGGAGCAGACAGTTTACTGTACCTGCGGAATGAATTAATTTGGAGGAGGTTAGAGGAAATATTGATGGTCCGATGCAATCGATACTTACATGATAAAAGTACATCAACCTCTTGCAGCAGCAGAACATATTACATCAAATTCATAAGCAACTTCAAAACAATATCAGCGTGATACAAGCGAAACGGTCGGGAAACAAACTCGCGCGTACCGATACCGACACAGAAACAGCAGCAGTTTATTCCGAACTTGCAACCTCCAGCACCAAGCTCTTAGAATGAGCAAGGAACCCTGTATTAGAACGAGCATGGACCAACGAAATGGACTGAAAATGACGACCAGAGTGGGTCGCTCTAACACAAACAATTCAGAGCTGGGAATGCAGAGGGCAGTCACATTTTGCTAGTACTGATGTTGTCAACTACTGCGGTACTAAGTACCAAGCATGAAGAGGACATATCTCTAGATGCATCTTCACATATGAACGGAGTCCGTGATGACACCTAATAATGCACATCCAACGATGTCTGTAGATAACTCAAAATATGTCTGTACTGATAAAAGTCTGTACTGATAAAAGTCTGCACCGATAAAAGTCTGTGCGGATAAAAGTCTGTACCACAGCGAAGGTCTGTCGACCTTTGTGGAATATGTCCGTCGACAACAGCCCAGGACAACAGCAGAGACTCACTGGATTCAACTCGTATTCAGCAATTTGAGAACTCCTAGAAATTCTCACGTGTTCCACATTACAGCTAATTCAGATGGTTGTGCCGACTAATAAGGGAAGTACATATAATTTGCAAACCCCGCCTGAATGCGTCACTATGTATATCCTCTTTATTTCATAACTTAAATTATCTAGGTCGGATAATCATTCAAGTCCGAGGAGATTTGTGCCACATGAATAAGAGAAGATTGTCAACTCTAGAGTGAGGTTCTGAAATGAAGATATGGTATGCATTGTGATGCAATAAGATAGGGTCGCCAAACTAGCAATTAGGCATGCTCACATTACTACAGTACAACAAAGAGGAACAGTAGACACATTCATTCACATTGGCTCCTTGGGGCTGCTGCAGGGAGATCAATCCACGCAAGTGTGGGGAAAGGTGATCTCGCCCACATTTCCGTCACACTGTTACCATTTTTTTTTTTGAAACAAGTGTGTTCAGGAAACACACTGCAAGGAGTTCCATCAGGAAGATAGGCTGATTTTACACGAGGTAAGGTAGGAACACCTAAAACGGACACTTGTTTGAGATGACGTGATTGTGAGAGTCTGTGTTCAAAAAAAAATTTGTCTGTGGGGTAGGAAATGGTTTAGGAAACCAACAAAATTAGTTTCGTATTTTTCCAAGCTTGTATGAATATTCTACGAATTTTTGAAGACAACTTCGTAGATGTACTTACTGTGGACACTAGACTAACACCAAAGCGGGCACAGAAACACCCAAAAGGGACACACTCTAAATTTGAATTAAGTGCGGATGATTGGCTACTTCTTGAAAAAGTGACAACTTCTTGGAACCCTACATGTCCACTTTAGAACCCCCCTTGTCTACTTTGGGTCCACAAGCCCTTGGATTTAGGTTCTTTTATAGGTGTCCATAAACAACTCTTGTCCGTTTTAGGTGTTCCTACCTTAAAGAACCTATGGTTGCCAGATATTGAACCCGCAACCATGCCATTTGGTTTGGGTACCCCACCACCATCACCCAATAGTTTAGGGTCATTTGTTACCACTTTGTTACCACTTTTGAATCCCATGGTATTTTAACCCTTAACCCCTAAATGTAATGTATGAGGCAACAAATTTTGGTGTTGCCAATACTTTGAGGTTAAATAAACCCTAACTAAATTGCTGTTTTTAGTAGTTTGTATTATTGAATTTTTTTTAAGTCCAATTTTAGCATCAAAAATCTGATTTTGAAAATGATTGATTATGATTTTTCTATTCAAGATTTTGTGCAAGTGTGTCCATTGCAATCTTGACTTTTCGTAATGTTGAGGGCTCTTGGAAATGAGCCTTAAATATACTAGATCTAAGAGAAAACATCACTTTAGAAATTCATTTAAAAAAATTATAGAGTAGATTTTGCCAAGTCATAAATTGATTTGGATCATGCTTGTTAGTCCTCTAACCTTGTATTCTTTTGGTGACCAAATTTTTAAATTTGACATGTAAGAAGAAGATTGAAAGACTTCAAATCACTTTTGTAGTTTTAAGACCGTCATGATCAAACATTATAATCTTTCAATCCATAAATGATATGGATGTGTTTCTTCTTTCTATGTGATCTCTAATATGTCTAGTTTGAATTTGTACGGTTACAATTCAACAAGCAATTCAAAAAAAATTGATACACCATATCAAAATGTTGTCTTTTTGTTCAATTTAGAGAAAAGTCATAGAAGCTCAAAAAAGGCCTTGAGCATTTAGGGATTAAAGGATAAGCTAGTCACCATGGAAATCATCTATTTTAGTACCTTGTGAATTGTTGGCTTAAAAAAAATGCAGAAGCACTCATTGGAAGTCAAACTAGAAGACCTTTCCTTTTCACACAAAATGTGGAAGATGAATAGTTGCACTTTGTCCAACATGGAGAGATTCTTTATCATTCATCAGTTGAAAAATAGCCATGGCAACGTTCTAGGGTTAAATACCAAATTTGGAAGCCTCACTATTTTGTGGACACTTTTTCTTGCTATCTTACTAGACTAGAGAAGATTCAACAATAGGTTTGTCACAACAAGAACCACAGAACTTGCACAAAATCTTGAATAGAAAAATCATAATCATTCATTTTCAAAATCTGAGTTTTGATGCTAAATGAAACTTCAAAAAGATTTTTTTTTTAAAACTTCTAAAAATAGTGACTTGGTAAGACTTTCATTAACTTCAAACTTTTGTCAACACTAAAATTTGGTACCTTGGACATTTAAGGATTAAACACACAAGCATTTCAACATATGGAGGAGTGTGATCTTAAGAGATGCATAATGCTCTAAGAGACAACTGGTACAAGATCCAAATCTGTTGAATAACCTTGTCCGATATTGCTCGATTTCTCAAAGCAAAATCGGCACATATAGATGCAGAGTATCTGTTATTATCCAATGCATCCTCCCAAGGCTTGTCTGAGGAGAATAGGAGTACTGAAGTACTAAAAGGACCAGGCTTGTCTTACCTCTTCAGTAAGCACTGGCATTAAGTTATACCATTCCAAGGTTCGGAAAAAAATGGTGGCTAATTCAAAGTTAATTGGTGGAATTGGGAAAAAATTGGTTGCAATTTAAAACATCAACAAAAAAATCGGTGAAAAAATCTATATAAGTTTTATGTACTGTAAGGTAAACCAGCCCATGACAGGCAAACTGCCTAATGCAGTCATCTAGGAAACCACCTATTAGAGTCTTACATCAACCCATGGCAGATTTTTTGTGATAAATGAGATTAGGACTACATGAGGCTGATTTGTGGCCATAATCTTGTCTTGGGAGATGGTCATGGATTTATTAGTAACCATCATAGGGCACTTACACCATTCAAGTGTAAATTGGTCATAAGAAATTATTTTTTTATTCCTTCATGTCATGGCCATGTTAAGAAATGTTGTAGCCATTTTAGAAAATGTTGTGACTACTTTAGGTGGTAAGATGACCATTATGGGAATCCTTTTTGCTGATTTGGGGTAGTCTACAGACTCTGTTGGGCTAATTGGTCTGTACACTTCAAAAATTCATAAAAAAATTTTACTTTGTCCAAAAAATAAAATTTCAATTGCTTCCATCAATTCTCACATATGTCTATGTATGGAAAAAAATCTGAATCATTTTGCTAATGACAACAGTACAGACCACTCATTCTGCCTGTCATAGGCAGGTTTACCTTAATTAATAGAGAAAGTAATGGAACCTGATACTCAAAAAAATGTTTTGATATGGGAATGCAATGAAAATAGATGGTAAAACTCAAAAAATATCTTGAAAACTGTACCATTCTTGTTCATGATTGCTGCCTTTGCAGTTACTTTCAATGTGCCTCGGAGCTGTAGATATTGACAATTATGAATCTCAGCTAGCTTTGAATGTCACTTAGTTTAGAGGTCTCTACCAACTAAAGATCACAGAGCCACAGCTCTTGAATTTATCTTGAACCTTAAACCTAGAAGGGCCTAAAAGCCCTTTGCAACTGTATAGTATATTATGTATTTGGTGGTATTTGATCAAGAAAACATTGACCAAATACTTTTTAGTACAAAGTAAATTAATGTTCATGATAGTATGGAAATAAAAATGTGTCATAAGTCATCTATTAAACCACAATTGAAGAATTATAAAGCAAAATACGGGTCTTATAGAGGGACCCCAAGAGCCTTTCAAGGGTTAATATCCCTCAACGTCATGTTGAAAATCAAGCATAAGGTAGACCAACCCATTTCCACCAGCTTCCTATAACCGTCATCCTATTTTTGGCCCCATCTCCACCATAAAACTAACCCAAATCCATTTACTATTCTGACAATTTCAGTGCATTAATTTCAACTTGGGTAAAGTGTTAGCCTTTGATTGGTGGATACTCCAATGCTAATAGGTACATGTAATGGCGGTTATAGGTTTAGGATAGGACATTTATGATTCTAATCTAGTGGCAATTTTGTAATTTAGGGCAGACCACTTTAGAAATTCTTAGAAATTACAATTTTTATCGAAAAATTATAATTCCACTTGGGTTTGATTCGTGAAACATGCACACACCTCTGAAAAATATGTGCCCCTCTTAGAGTTAATCGTAATATACTCAGATTGTGAATCAGGGTGGTAATAGGTTGGTTTACCTTATACGACTGTACCTCAGGGTACTTTGCTAGTGATAAACCTTGAACCCGGAACTGATGGATCCTTTGCAAGGATGCTATTAATTATCACTGATAGTGCAAATCCTCCTTCAGATCCAGCAAAACAAAGGCCATTGTTTTGGAATAAGCTTAACCAGGTGCTTGATTGAAAAAGAGGACCTTAGAATGAGAAGTTACCGAAATGAGCAGTGTATATGCCCTTCCCAGCCCTTATCATCTGCTATGCAACATAATGATCAGAATTTTGTTAAAATAGTGCTATTCCATATGCCATTTTTAGATTGCATGGTCTAAATTGTAAAAGTAAAAGTGCCATCTAGGATACACATATATTATTTTCGAATCATGTGGTGTAAACCATGAAAGTGTCAAAGTTGCAGAATAGGGCCATCTTAACCCCTAAAGGACCATTGTCCCTTCGGGGGACAAATGAGATTTCGGGCAGGTACCTATGGTCTCAATTTCTGTCCTGATTTTTTGAAACTTTTTATGCACATAGAAAAATTGATTAGCTTTGTGGGAATATAATTTTTTTTTCATTTGGTGCCTGGGAACAAAAGTTATGCCCAAATAAGCTCAAAACAAGGGAGAGGGGGCAGCAAAAAAAAGTTTCAAAAATTTGAATTTTTGAATTTTGAATTTTTTTCCCTTATAGATTGTATTTTTTTCTACACAGAAAGATTTGATTCATTCCATTTGGATTTGTTATGAGAAAGTTATAGACAATCTTGTTTTTCAGGCATTTAAAGCATCTTCCTGAAAAAAATAACTTGTATGATTCATTTCTGAATGCAATTTTTACAATTTTTCAAAAAGAAAAGTTTCATATTGTTTCATTTGCCTTCTAGAACAATCTCACCATTGGGATCAGTGCAATTTAATTCCATCTTAGAGATATTAATTATTTAGATTTTCCTTCTATCTTGTATCTACTTCTATTTAACAATTTTTTAAAGAATCAAAATTAAATTTTTTTGTATTTTCTTTTTTTTCCTAGACTCTCAACTCAATTCTCCACCATAAAGATTTAAAGCTCAAAACTCTGTAGTGCAAAAAATTAAAGTTAAGAAGGTTCAAAGTTGAATAACCTAGTCCCGCAATATGTGAAAAAACTTGTTTTCTTCACTTTAAATGCAGATATCTTGCAATCTATGCGGTGAAAATTTCTGAAATTTTTTCCACACATTTTCATACTAGTTAGGTGTAAGATCCCACGGTTAGATGTGAAAAAAAATACAATTTTCAAATTTTTTACTCTTTGCTCTAAAAATGGCAGTTTTGAGTGTTTTTTGCAAAAAAAAGGCCTCGGTCCTTTACGGGTTAATGAAATTCCCCTAAACAGTGGCACTTGCTCCTTAACAATCACTCCACTTCATCATCAAGCATTCTTCACTCTATCTCAGATTGAAACTGGCTAAGGTATATAGGAGGTGACCCCTTTCTAATCACACACACACACTCCATTTCTACCATGTAGACTATTTATTTTTCTGATCAAGTAGTCAAGAGTGGTGATTAGTTATGGTACAATTCCCAATGTAATTGTGGCACATTATGATTGGCTACATGACTATTAGTATTGCAACAAATCTTTGGTCAATTGTACAACCAGCCCTTGGTTGGAAATAGGAAATTCTGTATGACTAATATGGGTCGAATAGAATCTTGAGCTAAAAAATCCATAGTAATTATGTTTTGAGAAATAAAATTATGAAAAAATATGGAATCCTTCCAACCCTATTTCTGTACTCATGAAAATTTCCCCACTCAAGAATCCCATGCTCCATATATGTCTAATTGCTTAAGTGGTTGAAAATGGGTGGTATGCCTTATTCTTAGCCAAGCATGGTACAAAGAGTTGTAGGTGGACTATACTAAAGTATAATATGCACCTAGTTTTGATTGCTCAGAATGTACGAATATGTTGCTACTATGCATGGAATCTTGAATGCAGTGTTAATCCATCATAACGCACTAATACTATCTACTCAAAAGATAGCTTCCACTTCCTGCTCAATTAATTAGCCCCCCTCTTCCCCCAAAAAATTAGTAGCCATTGATTTTTTTTGAAAAAAATAAAAACACCCCCTTCCTTGCCATTGATCTTGATACAAATATTATGATATCGTACATATATTTTATGTAGATGGATACAAAAAAAGGATACAGATTATCCCATATCAATTTTCAAATATCTTCGTTTTAAAAAATACAAGAATGAGGAGGGTACTAGGTTTTGAAAAATAATTTGATTGCCTCAACATGCCTTCCTCACTATCCACTCAAAAGATTTCAATACTTTTAAACCTTCCAGCTCCAAGAAAACCTCTTAACTTATCATCTTCACTGAACTCATGGTAAGTTCAGTTACGGCAATGAAATTCAAGGAAACCAAAAAGTTGTACGGAGTATTTGAAACTGCACACACCATGCAACAATTTTATGGGAATAGAAAATCAAAAGAAGACTTTCTACATATTAAGTACATAGAAGTTTATTCTATGTATGTCTTTGAAAAGAAGTAGTACCATACCTCTTGTATGGTAGTATGCTCTTAAAGCGACCATTTAAGGGCTGGTCGGCCTTTTCGATCGTTCTGAGATGCATGAAATTATTTTCCCTTATTTTTCACTCAAAGAAAAATTGATGTGGAATCTAATCCAGTGGTTTCATATTTTTTGGAGCATTTTTGAATTACTTATGAATTTTCAAAGAATTCTGTGGTAGGCACCTATTTATGATCATAGGTCTTGCAAAAACCACACACACGCAGTCTGAAAACAGATATGGCTTGACCAAAAACAAGCAGTGCAACATTCAAAAAGTAATAGAGAAGTTTCTTAAATGCAACCACTACTAAACTTAAACAGACCCCAAATTCTTTTAACATTTGTAAAAACACAATTGGGCAATCAGTTTTCATCTAGAAAAAGCAAGTGGACATACCCTGGATTTGAAATCGACCCTCTCTGACTCTTATTCCATGCATTGGCAAAGTATGAATCATCTTCTGACAAATCTTAATTATGCTTTAAAATTTGTGACAATCCATTTCAGAACCATTGACTGACCATTTCAAATGGGGCTACTGCACTGTTTGAAGAAGATGGTCGCAATAAGAGCAGACTACCTTATTGCACACCTCCCTCAGCTCACGACAACCATGGACACTACATCCCAAGTCCTGACTTTGTAAGTCTCATTTCAAGGTCAAATCCTAACTTTTTAGAGTTGCAGAAGGCAAATAAAAAATATGAAATGTGGGACTTGGGATTCATAGTGTACAGGTAAAATTCTCAACTTCAAGTCCCAATTTGTCTCATGTATAATATGATACAACAATTAAGTGCCCCCCAAATGGGTCAAAATTTCAAAATCCTGTTTTGGGGGGTACTTTTAGCATCAAATTTTTATTGGGCAATATTTGAATTTTTTTATTCCATTAGGATGTCTCGTACAATCTTTTAAATCTAATTTTATAATAAATGAAATTATTGGGACTTAGAGGTCGAGTTGGGTTTCTTTGGCACTAAAATTTTCAAAAATTGTTGCCATGTAGGTGTTTTGGAGTATTGTGAGACTTAGGACTTGGGACATAGTGTGAAATGCCTCTAAATTATAGTTGATCTCTCTCACGCTAGAAATATCATAGTACTAGTTAAGCAGTGCATAGATAAGAGATATGTCTAACCTTCAAAGGGAAATGGCCATAGAAGAGAGGGCTAGTAAACTCAAGAAGTTTTAAGTCACTAAAAGAAAATTAGCCCATTGCTTGTAAAGTGGCAATTAATACATGGAGGAATGGCTCTACTTCTAAGCATCTTCATCCATATACTCTACATTGATGTACACAAATTTCACAAGAATCAAAGAGATAAAGAATTTTTGTCAATTGTTAATATTGAAATGTTGTGCATGACAAAAAGAGTGATAAGGCAACTTTCAAGGTTACAATAGAAACAAAGAATATGAAATTTTCATCAGAGAATTTGATGATTTTAGTTAACTATTGTGGCAATAGGCCTTGTCGTCACTACAACAGAAAAAAGATACCCTTGGTCTAAAATGTTTGACCTCAATGATAGGCCTCATCTTTACAAGAAAAAACCTCCCAACGTCTAAAATTGTTTTATAGTGAATCATGTTTTGAAAGCTAACACATGTTGCATTGAAACTAACTTAAATTTAACATAGAACTATTCTAAACCATAGATTGTTTTCTATAGGTGATGTATTCTTTACTATCACCACCATAAATTAGATGGTAACTATCATAATTGAAATGTTTAAGGACTACGCCCTTAAACATTTCAAATAGACCCTCAAGATGGTATTTTTCGTGTATTTTTAAATATTGTGACATTAAATCCTCGAAAGGCCCTTTATACAAACATATATATTTAGCCTTATAACTCTTCAATTGTGGTTTAATATATGAATTGTGATACATTTTTATTTACATATATATTACCATGATAATTCAGTTACTTTGTATTGAAAAGTATTTGGTCAATGTTTTTATGATCAAATTATTCAACCAAATTCATAATATACTACACAAACACAAAGGGCTTTTAGGCCCTTTAAGGGTTAAAGCAAAAGTTCTAATAAGAATAAAGAGATTTTTGTTTGAGACCCTACACTAAGATCCAAAAGGCAATGGAAATGAATTCTAGAATTGGTTCCCATACCAAATCAAATTCCATGCCTATAATTGAGAAGCCCTTCATCTTTGTGATCCACACTTCTTCATTAGTCTTTTGTTTCGATCCTTGTGAGTAGAGGTGTAGAAATGAATAATTACCTATTGGAAAATTATCCAATAGTATATTAAGTTTGAACCATGGGAGACAATCAAGTAGGACTAATCTTCACTAATAGATTCATATCCAAATTAGGTAACACAACGAAAGAAAAGGAGACAATTCTCATTTGGCATCAACACTTGATAATTAGGCAAATTCCAAACTATGGCCACATTTACAAACATCACACAATTCCATATCAAAAACATGAATGTTGCATTCAATATGTCAACATGCACACACACACAATCTCCACAATACTTCTCCAATTGGGCAATCATACACAAAAGCACACATATACTAGATTTGCACAAAATCCTTTACATCAATCCCAAATAGAAATTTACACAACTAAATATCACATTCCTAAACAATAAGAAAATGTAGTCAACTTGGTTGGGACTCATATGCACAACTCTAGCCATGGGTGAAAAATGCCAATTTGGAAAGCCGGCTAAATACCATCCATTGTCAACAAACTCATCTACCCCAACTACCAACTTGGAATCAAATCACAACTGTTGGAATCCAATTCCCTTGAATAGCTTCAAGCAATCTCCAACTAGACTCTTAACCCCTAAAGGACCATAAGGCCACCACATGGCTTCGGCAACTACATTTGTAGAAAATTTGGAATGTGAACCTCATCAATAGTTCATGACCAACAAAGAGACCCTAGATGATTTTTTTTGCTGAATTCATTAGTACAATCTGATCAAGAAATGATTTAGTGAGCGATTTTCTATGAATTTTTTGAGAATAGGAAAAGTACTCTGGGCTACCACTTCACAAGCTCATATCTTTTTTTCCACATCTCAAAATGATTTGAAAAAAATTGCACATCTAAATCATGATGATATGTACTTGTGGGAAAAAAATCAGAGTTTTTGGATCACTTTTGAGCATTCCGATTTCAACATTTCAATTTTAGTGCATGTACAAAGTTCAACAGAATTGGATATCTTTCATCAATTTTGTCAACAGTGGCATTTTCTTAAAAATTGTGCAATTTTGTCAATCTTTTTTTCATAGGAAAGCTACATAAGTCTTCTTTCATTTCAACGGTGGTGATCATCAAAATCATATCACACATTTGAGAAATTATGCTTGTTACAAGAACTAGTCAAGAAAACAAGAGCTTTGGTCAAACACCCCCGGTTCTTTAGGGGTTAAACTCCCTCTCGATACTACTCTCTAAATCCCAAAGCCTTAAGTCTTTGTTCTCACATCTGTTAAATAAATATTGAACTAACACTCCAAAATTGGCAAAACTATACAATAAACAATCCAACAATAAATATTTAGAAATTTATTTCAATGTTCTTTTAGAAATTTTGAAATATCATAATTTTTTGAAGAAATAGTGTATTCAAATCGATATTCTCAATATGCTTCATTTTGCAATAATCTCTAAAGGACCAAAGTGTAGTATAAGTTTTCAAAATTGTAAAGATGCATTATAAAATGTATCATAGAGGAATAATTTAATGATGAATCTCCAATTAACAGTTGTAAAATCTGATCTATAGATCATTTTCATATGGTTTAATCAATTGCCATACTATCTAATATCTTTCAATTCAATTTGAGCCAAAAAAAATTGTAAATATCTTCTAGAATTGATTGTAAATTGATTATTTGTGATTTATTACCAAAAAAATCTTTTATATTCAAAGTGTTAACTTCTTCAATTTTATAGTGATTTTTAAGATTTTCATTTGACTTATTTATTCAAGTCAATTTTGAAGTGTCAATTTTTTAATTAAATTTTTTTTTTTGAGGTTAGAGATACCAATAGCTTTTGAATTATAAAATACTTGCAAAGCAAAGGCATCAAAATCTATAACATACAAATGACAAAGAATTAAGGCAAGATTCTATAGAAAAATGATGGATGGAAAAACACATCTATGTGCCCTTGAGATGTAAGGTAAACCTGCCTATGACAAGCAGAATGAGTGGTCTGTACTGTTGCCATTAGCAAAATGATTCATATTTTTTTTCCATACATAGACATATGTGAGAATTGATGGAAGCAATTGAAATTTTATTTTTTGGACAAAGTAAGAATTTTTTATGAATTTTTGAAGTGTACAGCCCAATTAACCCAACAGAGTCTGTAGAGTACCCCAAATTAGCAAAAAGGATTCCTATAATGGTCATCTTACCACCTAAAGCAGTCACAACATTTTCTAAAATGGCTACAACATTTCCTAACATGGCCATGACATGAAGGAATAAAAAAATAACTTCTTATGACCAATTTACACTTGAATGGTGTAAGTGCCCTATGATAGTTACTAATAAATCCATGACCATCTCCCAAGACAAGATTATGGCCACAAATCAGCCTAATGTAGTCCTAATCTCATTTATCACAAAAAATCTGCCATGGGTTGATGTAAGACTCTAATAGGTGGTTTCCTAGATGACTACATTAGGCAGTTTGCCTATCATGGGCTAGTTTACCTTATTTGCATTCATTTGATGTCCAAAATCTAGATGTGTCATCCTTAACCCCTAAAGACCCAAGGATTTTGGACAAAACACAAAATATTGTAAAATATAAGTTCTATAACTTTTTTGAAGTTTGCATTAGGAAAAACATTGTGAGACACGAAGAAAAGATATATACATATTGTTAAAATTTTAAAACTATTTATAGATTTTTTCAAATGACTTTTGAAGATTTAATTTCAAAAATTTACTAGAAATATCATTTTTATATTTATGATTAATAAAATTTTCTGATTGGTCAAATTTGAAGTTTCAATTGATTTGTGAAAAAATCCATAAAATTTAGCAATGAGAATAAGAAGCAACACTTCTCCAAATAATTAACTTTCCAAAACTAGACAAATACTACACACTTTGTGCTATTTAATTAATACTTTTTATTTGACCATAGTGATCTTAATTGGAATACATAATTGGATAGATGACCCCATCTAGATTGCGTAAAGAATATAAAATTTTGAAAAAAAAAGTATATTCTTCTTAAAAATGCTTGTTAAAAGCAGGCACTAAGCATAAATTGGTCGATAGGGCGGTAATACTAATGACAGAGCTTTCATTTCTTCTTTATAAATGAAATCATATGTCTCTTATTAGTTATAAAATTTTCAGATTTTTTAAGAAGGTTCGAAATTATTGAAAATTCTTGAAGAAAAGTAGAGAAAATTCCAAATACATGCAAAGTATAATTAAAAATCCTGAAAAGTTCACTGTAGTATAGAAGTAGTGTAGTAACAATCTATTTCTAATCAATAAGTGCAAGACAGGGATAAGATTTTGTTAATGCAAATTTTAATATGGATAGAGTAAAATTATAGATACAATCTTGATATACATTCCAAGTGAGCTAGCAACCAATGGGTGGAAGATGAATGTCTTTAAGAGCTTTAGTTATTACACGAGCTATCTGCACATATGAATCACATTCATCAATCAATAATGCTAAAATAACAATCATAGACTATGTTTTTGCAATGTCACTACTTTGGTCACATGAAGCTTGATGATTATTGTCAAAAGTTGTGAATCACTACATGTCTAGATGGAGAGAAGGAAAAACCTACAAAAATAAAGATTTTGAGTGTAGAATCTTGGTGAAGCCATCATTTTCTTCCTTCAAAAACTCTAAATCAACATTCTCCTATCTTCTAGGCTCTCTCTTGGATTTAGCTTGTTATCTCAAGCTTTGTGCTATTGACCACACAATTTCAATCCAAAATAAGCTATGTAGACTTAGTTTCACTTGAAATAAACTTTGGAACTAAAGTATGTGGCCTTGATGTTGTTCAAACAAATTCTTTGAACTCTATACAAGGGGACACTATATAGCTTCTTGCATATTCAAACATTCAAGCTTGTGAAAAATTATTTTCAGAGCTTGTCTGGGCCTTGATGGGTTCATTTAGGCCAAACATGAACTAAGGGTTGGAGACTTGGAGGGGGGAAGCAACTACGGGTAACTTACACACTATGCGGGTGCGCAGTGCAAAAGGTGCCCTTATTTGTTTAGGGCGTCTGAGTAGTCTTGAAATTCCAGGGCCAATGGCATCCCTACGGGCACCTTCCATCCACGGACCCGCAGAAGATGGCCTCGGCTTGGCCTCCGGTTTGGAGTTATAATTCTCTCGTCACTCAGATTTGAGTTCCAGGGTCCTCTACGGCGGCACAGGTTCCCATTCTACGCGTGGCCAGCTCGTCGTTTCGTCATCCTCACTATCAGGCTCCGTCAATCGAACAGCACAACCCCTCACCTCTAAAGACTTCAGGTTTGTACAAAATCTGAGCTCAGGCAGAGCTCTCAACCGTGCACACCTTTCAACGGTGAGATACTCCAGCGCAGTCAATGGTGCACTGCTCGTCAACCTTGCCAACTCTCCACAGTCATAAATCTCCATGCTCGCCAGTCGCGGAAACTTACTCAGATCCGGAAACTCAGTGATTAACAAACACCGACACTCCAAATACTCCAGTTTCGGAAGATTGCCAATGCTGACAACATCCAGGCTCGTCTTGGTGCTCTCCTCAAGAACAATTTTCAGTCTTGTAAGATTGTGCAGGTCAGGTACGCTCCCCAGCTCGCTGCAAAAAAAGATTTCAAGATGAAGCAAAGAAGGGAATTTTTCCAAACCTGAAGCAGTCCGAAAGCTGGAGCTTTTCAGCATCAACCATTGAAGGTTGGGTAGATGGGGTAGCCCGGGAATCTCATGCAAGTCGTGGCAATCACGTATGATGAGAAACTGTAAGCTTTGGGACGACCCGGGTAATCCCTTGGAGCTCCATCCGATGATCTTCAGTTTCAGTAAGTGAGGAATTTGGTGCAGATCAGTCATGTTTTCAAGTGTTTGGGAGTCTCCCTTGAGGTTCTGTAAAGCGGTTAAATTGCCCAAGGGAGGGAGAGCTTGCAAACCGGAGGAGTGACTTATGTCGAGAATTCTCAGATTTGTAAGCTTGCTCATGTCAGGTAATTCAACAAGCTCAGCGCAATGGTGAGCAAATAAATGCTCTAGAGCTGCCAATTCATTCAAGCCTTGCACTCTTCGTAAGGAACTCCACCGTAAGTCCAGAGTTTTCAGGTTTGTGAGGTTGCGCATGTCGGGAAGATGAGTGAGTTCGGAGCAATGTTGTGCGAGGAGCACTTGCAAAGCCACAAGGTCACCCAAGCCTGGCACTGTCTTTACTGAGCACCAGCTTATGTCAATCTCCCGGAGGTTTCTGAGCTTGTGTATGTCTGGTAACTCACGAACCTCGTAGCAATGGGAAGCCTGAATTTCTTGTAATGAAACGGCGTCCCCCAACCCTTCCAATGCAGTGATGGAGTTTTGCCGACTAATGTTCAACTTTTGCAGGTTCGTAAGCATGGAAATTTGAGGTAATGAACGCAAGGGCTCAACTCTGGAGCATTCCCAGTCGCAGTCGCAACCCAAAAGATGCAACGAAGTCAAAGGAACTACGTCACCTAAGCCTGGCAATGCTTTGATAGACTGGCAAACATCAATAGTCAATCTCTGTAGGTTCGTGAGCTTGCGTAAACTGAAAACCTCTTCCACTTTCACAGATCCCTCGATCTGAAGCTCCTGCAAGGCAATTATATTGCATATACCATAACAGCCACAAATCACCGTCTCATTGTAGAATCTTAGAGTCAATCGTTGCAGTCTGGTCAACTTGTAGCTCAAGCCGCATACGTTGCTTACTTTGCCCTCTATATCAAACTCCACCACTTGCAGTGACTTCAGGTTGGTCAAATCAGGCATTTTAGAGCACTCTCTGCATGAGATTCGCAGGACCTGGAGGTTCGTAAGAAGGCTGATATCGTCCATACATGCAGAGGAGATTTGTGCGTCTTCCCACACCAGAAGGCCCAGGCTCATCAACGATCCAAGCCCACGAATTTCAACATCGTCTACGAAATGCCAATTGCACAACATGAGGCTTTTTAGGAACTTCAGTGCGGTTAGATCCACCAGTTTCACCCCCTCTAGGAACCCTTTCAGATGCAGCACTGTCACATTTGAGCAATACTGAAGGTTGACGTTTTTGAAGCTCTCCAACCCTGTTCCAATAAAACACATCCTCCTCAGTTTTCCCCAACGGTTTCCAGAAGGGTCAGCTTCGTCAAACTCCGTCTGATCGTCGTCGTTCACGTACACCCAACGACGGCATTCTAGTTCACCGGATTTGGTTTCCTCTTTAGCAAACTCACGCCACAAGTCGTGGACGCCTATACGCTCACCCAATTCTTCTATTACTGATTTCCTCTTCAAGGCCTCCAACTGCAAAATAATGGAATCAACAACAGGTTGCATCCCAATTTCTCTATAAGAAACAATTAAAACCGCAGAAACTCTTAGCCCAGTAAAGACGATAAGACTAAATCTGTGCCTTATGTGCTTTTTCAGCAGTTTTGAAGAGTTTTATCTAGGGATCTTTATTTGTTCAAATGGTTTCTTTTCTGAAACAGCATATGCAATGTTCTTCACTCAATGAAGTGATAAAAAGATTCTCTCCATTTAGATTAAAGATTTTCCACAATATGATCAATTAATGGTCGTTATGAAATCATGAATCCTTCGTAAAACAAAGAACATTTATGGAATACATAGTAAAAGAGCCTCACCCTGGACTTCAGGAGCTGAACACTTGTTCGATGCACCATACTGAGCCACTCGAAAATATTAATTTCGTAATTTCTCTGCATGCAATGTTTAGGAAAGTAGAGGACAGCATCCATGAACAACAGCTGATCATCGTCTCGCAATGCATCAAAGCTTCTTCTCAAGAAAGCGAAGATGGGATTCTCTCTCTCTCGCAGTTGGTTAAAAGTGTCAGGCTCCTGCTCCACAAGCGCCACCCATTGTTTGGGATTGTAATTAAAGCACCCAAGCTGGACGCCCAGCACCTTGAGTGCGAGAGGAAGGTAATCAAAGCTGCTCTCATCAGCTTTGAGGAACCGACAAAGCTCCACACAGTGCATTACAAGGGCCTCATCCTCTTTGGATATCTCATCAGGCACACTTGGCACTTGGCGCAGGAATAAAGACCTTGCTTCACGCGCGTCCAACTTCGGCATTTCCAAGCAATTTTCTTCTGTTATGCCGACACACATTAGCTGCTCCAAAGACCGAGCTGTCACTATTATCACACTTCCCTGCTTGAAGCCAGCTCTCAGATAAGTCACTGCTTGATCGATTATGCCCACACTGTCTGACACATTGTCTATGGCCAGGAATATGTTGTGTTTGTGCACCTTTGCTTTCAGCTGCGTAGTACACTGTAAAAAAATATTGAACACCAACTCAGGGAACATGTTCAACAATAGTTTTATTTGATTTTCATGAAGAAATTAGAAAAAACAAACCGTGCAATATAAAGTCTCCACTCACCACACCGCAAGGAAGAGGTTCCATTCACTATGAAGGTGTACTTTGAGCCTTTCCCTACTACAGTCTAGAAACATCTAAAAAGTTGCACTGATTTATTTTGTGCTAAGGTGAAAACCAATTGCAAAAAACTGAATGTCAATAGATTAGGTTGGATTTCACACTTAGCACAAATCAAAGTTCAACTATATGGTGAATGGAGCCTCTACTTTAGCATACCTCGCCTGTGTCAAACCCTGCCAAGACCTCAGGGTTCACGTCTGTGAGCTTTCTCAACACCTTCCGCATCAACTCCACTTTGCTTCCACTTTCCATCTCTACATGAGCCACTTTGTCTCGGAACTCAGAGGTGTAGTCATTGCAAAGAGCTTTGCAAATTGTGGTCTTTCCAATTCCTCCTACTCCGTGCAGGCCTACTACACGAGCACCATATGTTTTACACACTTGCGTCCTTTCCACCTTCTCACGTATCACCTGCAAACCAATATCCGTCAATGATATCGTAGATACTTCCACACTCCACACAAAAAATAGTAGAAATCCAGGTCAGAACGAATATACTTTAACACTGAGTAAGCCTTAAGGATTCTTGGGTCATTTCATCTTACCTTGCACAAGCGAGTCCTTCCTTGCACATGAGAATCATCCCACCGAGTTTCAGGACGCACTCGCTCACAAATGGCTTCAACAACGTCTTGTCGAAATTTCACTTCTCCCAAGGAATTGTTGAATAACAGAGCATTCGTGGGGCCAAACAGAGAAAGAGATTCCTTCCATTTTTCCACGTTAATTCTGGGGTCCTCTTGAGCCCATTTAAGCCACACTGATAGCCACCGGCAATGGTTGTCGACATTCCGACACTGCTCCCTGGAAATACCAAGAAACACTGGCATGATCACCAACTCTGGGTTACGCTTTTTCGTTTCCACCAGAGCAACCATCTCTAGCATTGGCCATTTGGTGCGAGTGAAAAAATCCTCTGACAAAATCAGCACCCCAACTTGGCATTGCCGAATTGCTTGGAAAATGACGTTTGGAAAATGCTCGCCTATTCCCAAGCTGTGCCTCCGCTTATCAAAAAATGCATGACGATCGCACCTTTCCAAGTCCACACATAATTGCTCCACAAATGCTTTTTGAGCTCCACTGTGGCTCAGAAATATCTTATGCTTCGCTTCCACAGCTGCCTCATTCCTGCACATTCAAAGAGACTGAAGTCTCAAAGTAGACCCAAAAGTAGTAACTAAGCCATGGATGCATATTGTTGCATGAATTCTAATACCAACATATTAAGCATAATTTTGGCATAATTTGGCATGTGCTCAGCAACCTCAAGTAAACGAGGTAAGCTGTTACGAGAGGCTTTGTCCATATAACATTGGCTCGCTGTTCAAGTAAACCTCCTCACACATAGCTTCTGCCAACGCAAAACCTTCTACCCTTTAGTCCAGAGCCAATGAATAATCCTCTAGATGCTTGACCGCAAACTGAAGCAGCAAAATTTTGACTGAGATTTGAGCAGCAACCTGCTGTCATCCGCCGACATAGCCCTTGAAGGATTCGTAATTGGACCTTCTTCAGGATGTCTTGCTTCTGCAACCTAGTCAGTCCATTCAGTCATTGCTCGGAAAAACAGTGCGCTGGTCCCATACTCTTACAGCAGGACCCTTTCAAGGTTGATTTGTCACGTTAGCTTTCGTCACGACCTAGAAAATGGATCAGCAACGCCGAATTAGAAATTCACTTCGAAAATGGCATGTCTCGGAGTGCTTCAAATTTAGGTAGAGACCCCATTTTCTCTTGATTAGGGTTTAGGAACTCATATACAATGCAAGTGGCATCCGAACGTGTGACTTGTAAAACATAAATATTTTTAAGGTCTAAAGGAGTCATATATGTTTTTTGATGGGAAATCTCAGAGTTCAAGCGTAGTCTAGACTTGTGATTAAGACTACGAACTTCAGCAATCCATTACTTTCTTGTATTCATACATAAAATTAACCCCATTAGGACTCCTGTTTTTTTGAGCAGTTTCGAAAAGCTTATCTGGAAATTTTTACTTATTCAAATCATTTTACTTTTGAAGTCACACACGTTCTTCATTCAATCTACAGATATAAAGATTCTCTCCACTTAGATTACGCTCTAGTGCGTTAAAATCCTCTAAACAGTAGGCACAAAACCCAAACCCAAAACCCATGCGATCTAATAATGTAAACCACTAAAAACATCAGAAAGCCACGAACTGGGATCCCTAATTTTCCACACGACCAAACGGAAGCACTCGAACATAACCTTCAAAACGATGAGCAAAAACCAGCATTGATAACAAAAATCAATCATACTATGTCCGCGAAAATACTCACGTAGCGCGCGCTCGCATGAAATCAGTAATTATCCCGAGGACCCGAAATTCCAGGAAACTTCTCCCACAGCCAGATGCAGGCAAGAAAAGGGCATCAATGAAAGAAGGAAGCACCTTGACTTCGTACCAGATGGGTATCCAAATGGGTCTTCCGTGCAGGAACCCTAGGTAAGGAATTGAAAGCTGCAGTCAATAGATGATACATAATGAAGATCTACTCTGGAAATGAATCATATAAACTTATGAACAGATGCAAGCAACCCGGCCTGATCGGAATATGACGGCCTTGGTGTGATCAAATGTAAAGGAAATGAATTGAAGGGATGCCGTGCGATTGCAAGGCCTCTGGTGGTGCTGGGAAGTATGGGACCTCTGCCGAGGACGGAGCTCAAACGTGGAGGGCACCTTAGAGCATCGCTACCGTTTCGCAAGAAATGTGACTCGGCAAAGTCGGCAAAGGAGCTGTGCAGTGTTGACTTTGTTGATGTAGACCCGGTCCTATCTCGCTCGCCCACTCTTCCACGGCATCGCACCACAGCATGCCCTGCTTTTTAGCTACTGTTCATGCACAGGAAGATGGTGGCAGGCCATGTTGTTTGGCCACATTGAAGGGAATTGGGACCCGCTCTGCAACACGGGGAGCTGTGAGACAGGGAGCTCTTTTTCAGAGTTTCAACTGTCTGCGCTTGTTTGTGCCTCCCTTCTTTTGAGTTTTGTAGAATTCCGGTGAAGATGGAAGCATGGAGATTGGAGAGAGTGTCTTCGTGAACACGATGTTGTAGGTTTAGAAGACACTGGTGTAGATTTGCAGGAAGATGCTTTCCCTTTCAATAGAGGTTTGACTTTTGAGCATCTCAAGGCTAGCTCTAGACAAATAGAAAATTCGAACACTCACTATAGTCTTAGGAGGTGATTTGATAGAACACTTGTGGGCAATCAAGGGTGCTAATATAGCATAAGTTATCCTTCCTATTTCAAAAATGTTGTACAATAAAAGCTTTTTGCACTTCACTTTAACAATGTCTACAATGTTATATAATTTTTTCAAGCACAAATATAATTTTTTGTTGTTGAATTAGATTAGGAGTATGGAGGCCAATTACCTTCTCACCTCCCTTGAACCAAGTGAAGTAAAATGCTTGTTGCTATATGGGCCTTTGAAACCACACATTTGCATTGTAGCTTGGTGCCACAAGACTTCTTCTCTATAAATGTATATCAAATTTGATAGAAAATTATTGTAGCAAGAGTTCTTAAATTCTTTAATTTTAATTGCCTATAGATGTAAGAACTATATGAATAGAATTCAATAGCTATGCACTTTGAGAATAAGCTTTATGGATACCTAGGGAATTTTAAAGGCCTGAAATTCTTCAAAACACATAGAAATTATACTAGCCTTAGATTTAAGCATACCACATATGTAATTACAGTAGCTTATTGAGGTTTGGATTTATTTTTCAAAATATTTACAATAAATAGAAGAAAAATTTTAAAAACTTTACAATCCAAAAGATTTTTTTGGATTTAGAGCATAATTAAGAAAATTGGACAAAAAAAAGTTGAAAAAGGATGAAAAAAAGCCCAAAATATAAACATTGATACTATTCAATGAATGGTTTCCTATTTTATAGAATAGAAATAGAATTATATATTGTACCCACTTTCAAAATCATACTCTATATTATTCAACACTTTTACAAGTGACAATCTTTTCAAAAAATTGTATCTTGTTTAAAGTTTAATAAATTAACACTAAGATTTCTAAATTTTTCATATTTCAATTATTACCTACAAGGATTGAGTATCATATCTACAAGTTTTCTTTAAAATCTATAGTCAAGTGATATTATAGTTCTTACGATAGTTAGGTGATTTCTTTGCCAAATTTCTTAGTAAAATTATAATTTGACTCAATCAAAAAATTGAATATTCTTTAAAATTATAGGAACATTAAAATAATTTTTTTACTTTAAAAAAATATATATATCATATTTTATTATTTTAAAAGATAATATAATTTCTAACTAACAAATGTAAGAGCAAAGATATCTATCATTGTTATTTTTATATTAAATACAACTTCCTAACTAAATGAAACTTGAAGCATTATGTAAATATATGATTATTATGCATAATTACCTTCAAAAATCACATCTTAAAGCAAATATTCAATGAATTTCTGCCCACATTGCAGTATTATCAAAAATTGATTGCAAATATCTCTTTATTATATAGGGTCATACTTTGGTTGACATTTTGAAAATAAAAATGGAAAACAAAATTATTTTGAGTTATATGAAATACAATTAGTAGTTAAATTATGCTTTCACTTTGTGACTTTGTAGTATAATATTACATCTCTAATTTTAAAAAATCTTTGTAAAGAACTGTCTAATGGTACCTACCATGAATGCGATTAGAGGATGCACACTTCCAAAGATCTCACCATATCAAACAAACAAAAGAAACTAACTAATTTAACATATAGATTGGCTAATTTCTTATTTTAAAATCTATAATGTAGAAAAGTAATGGTATAAGTAGAAGATATCTTCCAAATACTTGTAGTTATCAATCTCAATGTTTCAATTTTCTATTAATTTTTCTTGAATTTACTACTATATAAAGTTGGATGCAAGCCATAGTCTATCTAATAATTATAACAAGACAATTGGAGTTCAACTAAATCTCTTTTGTGTGAAATTCTAGTGTTTTGATGGAATATATAACATCAATAAAATACACCCAACTAGTGTGTGTTTTTGGCCATCTATTAGTTTGTTGGCTTCATTGTAGAGGCCAAAATTTGGAGGGACAACTGACTAGAGAGGTTAGAATTTGTCAAGTTGAGCAAAATTTCGCCCCAAATAAAAATGATGCATCCAACACTTCATCCTCAATCTCATATTTATTTATATAGCTACTCGATCATGTGCCCTTTTGTTACGTAGACCTTAATAGTTGTTGGTATGTGAATGTAATGTAGATTTTGCCTACTCTACAAAACCCAGGGAAATATAGTATAGGGGGGTAATTCCTAAGGAAAGGTCAATAAGTCTAACGTTTGCGTGACTAAGGTCATTTGTTTTCGTATTTTGAATATTTACCTATGTATCTTTACGGTTTGATTCAAGAAATAACCCACGGAAATACTTTCAATGTCAATTCTTCACAGTTCAAAATCCTAATGCTATATTATAGACTCAATGGATGACATCACTGTCCTATCTAGTGTGTGGCTCATGTCAATTCTCAAGTCAATTTGTCAAGGAATTGTCAATTTGTCTTTATGCATGCTCTAGCCACTTAATATTAATATTGTATAAATATTTACAAAATATCAATTAATTTGCGCATAAATTCAATCCTCTTTTCTTTCTCTCATCCGTCTAAACCGTATTAATTTAATTGCAACTTTTATTTTATAAAATAATTTGGTCTCCTAATTCCACGCATTCAAAAATTTCAAAGAAATGAATTAGTTCTTTCCTGGGGCTTGAGTAATTCTTCACGTTAGCCCATTTCGCTCCATTCTCCCTTTGAAGTCAATTTATCTTTGAGCTTGTATGGGGTTGAGTCAATTGGCCTTATTATCAACCCATGGCCATACAACCAAGAAACTAGACCTATCACCATGCGCAAGATCTAATACAAAGCCCAGTCGACTTTCCACCTACCTCCAACTACACTATTGACTTGACTCTCTTCTACATCAAAGCAAATCTCTTCTACTGGATATGCTTTATGTATGATTTGACTTAATTTTCAGATTTCAATTATAATACTTTTAGCTTGAACCATATAACTTAATTTAATTCTCAATTAGATTTATCAATTTGCTTTACATGCTACACTTGTTGCAACTGGACCATGTCTATTTGGAAATGACAAATAGACTTACTCAACTTTCTGTCAATTAGACTTAATTGGTCAGTCAGACTAATGCATTGTAAATTTACACAACTAATGTAGCCAATTGAATTTTACAACTATCAAATTTACTGCTCATTGTTTCATTTCAATTTGACAAAATACACACATCCTATTCTTAACATTTAGTCCCAAAATCACAATTTCAAGTTAGTTAAGTATGCATTGCAATTTATTATTTTTATACACCTACACATCAATATTGTCAATTAAACATTCTCTCACTGCAACAAGCTAATAGACATTTTACATACAAAATCACTATTGGATCACAAATGGGGTTTTACCATATAGTCCTCATACACCAATACTTACTCAGTACAGTCAATTGGACTCTTACACATCTGAACATAATTATATGGACCAAACAAATTGACTTTATACATTATTGCATCCAATTAACATGTTACGAAAATTCACTCTTCCGTTCACAGCTACTACAATTAGTATCCGATTTTATACATCATCAAATTGACTTGACCTAAATCCCTTCTTACACAAGACTAGATTAATTCTATTGTCACTAATTTTTTCTGATTACTGCCTTAGCAACACAACATGATCTTGCTTCTAATTTATCAATTTGACCAACATTATTTTATCCAATGAAATTCACAATTTTCCAAGAAAAGAATAGTCTGGCCTTACTTAGACATTCTAAGACAATCAACTAGATTGCTATTTCATAGTGAATGTCTGAATACATTCTCAACTAATTTTGATCATCCAATGGACTTCAATAATTCATGCAACTTATCTTGCAATGCCAAATACTAAATCCAAATATTTTCATGTTAACTCTGTATTTTAATTTCTCCAATTTCACAATCAATTCAACCACAAAACACTATAAGACTTAATCACAACATATGCACCATTAGTAATAAGCTAATTCAGTCCACTTGACATAATTCACTCACATCTTAATGCAAGCATGGCTCACTTCTAATTTGACCCAATATAATTTCTAACAGGCCAAAGCACACAATCAAATTGACCATATTCACAATCTACTAACACAAGCATTAGTACACAATCAATTAGCTTGTAAATTCAAGCACATACACATACATGCAAATATTTAGTAATAATCAAAGATACATATACACAGAAATTACTACACATGAATTAGACTTCAATGCAATTCACCAATTCTCGAAGTCAACTAGATTCTAGCTCCACAATTCACCCCACAACAACCAAGGCCGAATGACTCAGCCAAATAGACAAGTACTACTTTCTCAACAAAAACGAATGGACAATTACAAATTTAAGGCTTTGAGAATTTTTACAAAACTAAGTTGCAAGAGTACAGTGAGTCATACAACCTGTATGAACTAAACTAAAATCGAATTGACCTTTGGACTTGTAGTCCCAAAACTGGGAAGACGACTTTTTGTAGAGAGCTACAACTATTCAATTTGACTTTTAAATCTTTATCAATTTGCCTTGCTTCAAATCCTAGCAAATCCACCCATTCAATTCTAATGAAAGATTTACATTGCTAATTGACTTACTAATGAAAATGAGGTGAATTGACAACCCAATTTATACTTGAAAAATCAAATTGACACAAAATTTAAAAACTTACAACACTATAGTGAATTACACCATTTTACAAACATCATGGCATCCATGAAGTTTTTTTCAATCATTAGAAAAAATTTCAGCCCTCAAAGGGGTTGCTTCCCTTTGAGAAGTTCCCCTCAAAGGAACGCATAGCCCCTTTGAGGAATAGTGGTCACTATTCATCATCAATGATGAATAGTGCCACAATAAAAAAATATTTTTAAAATATTTTTAAAAAATATTTAAATATTTCAAAATATTTCAAAATATTTCAATATTAAATATTAAAAATAATATTAAAATAGTAATAGCAATTTGACGTGGTCGCACTAATGCCACATTAGATCTCACAATTTTGTAATTTTGAATTTTTTTTAAGATTAAAGTTTTAATTGTTTTTTTAATATTTTTTTAATTCTAGAATTGAACTGTCCTGCGTGAACGAGGCTTTATAGTTCGCTAAGGTAGGAGGCTTGAAATCCACACAAGCTTTAAAACCACACACCTCCTCAAATGTACACTGTGTGTACATGGGATTTTTTCATCTTTACAGGGATGTACCAACAGTGTACATTTGAGGAGGTGTGCGGTTTTAGAGCCCTATGCCATTTCGACTTCAAAAATTCATAACTAATTCTACAAAGCTCCAAAAAATATGAAACGACTTGGGTTAGATGTCAATTCCTCTTGTCTTTCAAGAAAAATTTACTGAAAAATATTTCAATAAGTTTCACCTCCCCAAAATTCAGTTTCAGCTCTTAGATGGGCGCTTTATGAACCTCCTACCTTAGTTGGGGAAAAAATAATTTTAAATAATTTTTTTTTTTCGAATTTTTTTTTTCTGGCCGCTGTTCCCTACCGTTTCCTACTGTCCAAGACTCACAGCCCCTTAGAGGGTTCATATTTTTTCTAATGTTTACTTATAATTATCAATCTTTCATATATGCTATCAAAGTTGATTGCTAGAGAGTGTTTTGGTTTCCTCACCCTCCATTTCTTCCAAGACCTCCAAGGTCACTGTGTCCAAAATAGCTTCCATTTCCATCACGACCTCCAAGACCATCATGACCAAAATGGCCTCCATTTCTACTACGACCTCCAAGACCACCACATCTACAATGGCCTCCATTTCCATTTCCAGGACATCCACCAACAAAGCGTTAGAAATGTATTAATAGAATTTTTTAGCTACACAAGTTTTGATTTTCTTGCATTATTTCATATGTTTTGAGGACTTTTTGTTCTCAAAACATCCTAGTTGTTTGTACCATGAGGAATTTTCAATGTTTATTGGATTGGTTCCACTTTTGAAACAATCCCAATTAAGTTTTTATCAACTTCCATTATGATTACTTGTCTATTCATCTTGGCCATCTTCAAGAATAACATAATACTTCTATCTTTATAAGAAGAGAAAATCATAAAATCTTTTTGGGACTAGCATGAAATTATAATTTTATTTTATATAAGAAAAAAAAATAATAATTATAGTTATATAGTATTGTTTTTGTCATTTAACCCTTCATTGCCTAAGGCCTAAATAGATTCAAAAACAACATTCCCTTTGAAGTATTATAGATATAAATTTCACTGAATTATAGAGATCTCAACCACACAATCTTGTAGTGCACTTGTTGCAGATGACATGCTTCAAATTTGGTGTCATTTGACTGCATAGATTGCAAGATTATAATGTTTTATTGTTCAGAAAGGATGCTGAAATTTTCCTAAAAACACATTTGAAGGCGAAATTCAATTTCTTAATCTACTCAAATGAAGAAACTTTAAACTATACAGTGATTCAAAATCAATAAACAAACACATAGATGAAAAAAATATCATTCATTTGACTCACTGTGTTTGCAAAATGGTTTTGAAATGTCAAAAAATAGCAAGGAAAGTTGCAATAAACACATCAAAAACTAAACCTCCTTCTAAAATTCTTCTTTGTCACTTAGAACTTCTTGGATTGATATGAAATTTTAGCCACACAAACTATACTAGTATGCGAAACTTTTCCAAAATTTTTTTATTGTAAATGAACATTGTATGAAGAAGAAACAAGCCGCCGAAGTTCCTTGTAATCCAAAAATGTTGGGATTATAAACTTTGAATTGCTCCCAAACATTCAAAATAACCTAGATTGACATGAAAATTCTACCACAATAACTAGACTTCAAGGGGAACATAGTCCAACAAATTGCATTGAAAAAGAACATTGGATGAAGGAGATACAAGCTCCTAAAGTTGCAACCATCAAATGCAATTTGGTGAATTCAAATTGAACTTGGGAACTTCAATTGGCTTACAAAAAATCAGTACATCTTTGATTGATCTGAAAATTTACCACACAAACTAGAAGAGAGAGCGCAAATTTTACAACAAGTTTCATTGAACTCGGACATCGGATGCAAAAGTTACAACACTTTGAATTTGACATGAGGACACTTTGGGTCCCCTTTGGCGATGAGGGGATAAAAAACTTGAACTATCACTTTTCTTCTTTTTTCTTCATTGTTATTTTGCAATGAAACAAACTCTTGATTCATGCGAGTCTCAAAATAGTAATCCGAATTCTTCGTCCAGTAGTACAAAATACAGTAGAACCTCTCTAAAGTAATAGGGCCCGGACCTCTAGCCAATATTACAATAGAGAGGTTATTGATTTAGAGAGGGTCTGCACATTCAAGAATTTGTTGTCTATACATAAATGATGCAATCTTGGATGTGCATTGATGACATTGTTAGAGGACACTTGTCACTCTCGGAACATGGCAAAAATAATACCAAGATACTACAACAATTATAACACTTTTCCTATTGGTACACATAAAGATACAATACTACAATATAGTATTACATTTCCCAAGCCAGGACCTCCAGGAATATTATGTTAGAGAGATTTTATTGCCTTAGAGAGTATCGACTTAGAGAGGTTCTACTGTACTTCGATAATTTCAAGGAAAACTTAAAATAAAAAAAAATAAAAAAAAGATTATTATCGCTTGAGAAAACATTGTCGGGAACTGCACTAAGAACAGCATTGGGAACACAATTGGAAACACAAAATGGGAACCGCAAAGGGAATCGCGTTCGTCACTCTCGTTGCCAATTCAGCTTGGGATGGGAGTCAACAAATTTCGAGCTGCCGACGCTGGAGCTCACAATTCGCAGCCATGGTGACCAGCTGCTGCTGCCTTTTTCCATAGACTGCACAATCTTTGCATTACTAAAGAAATCTCTGGCATCTCGAAGTCTCTTCTATCGTCTACCACGTAATCTAGCTTCTCCAATTGCTTCCCTTCACCGCATTTCTCATAGTTACAAACACTATCCTTCTACTTGAGTTGCGCTTTCCTATTCTTTTCAATGGGAGATTATGGTGCGTATTTTTTTTGTTTCCTTTCGTGGGGTAATTCTCTGTCAGTTTCTCTTCCTGGGTTTTTGAGGTTTTAAAGGTTTTCTTGGAGTCGTTTGGGGTTTATGAACTGTGAAATGGAGCTTTTAATTGCATTTGTGAAACTGGGTATCGATTTGATTAGAGTGTTTGATTCTGTGGTCACATTTTGGTGTGGATTTCCGACTTGGCTGGTAAGTGTTTTTTGTTTTTTTCATTTGTGCTATTATCAGTTTGAAGATTTCTTGTAATTTCTGTTTGAAGTGGCATTCTCAAAGTGTGAAGGACATGGGGATTACCAGGTTGCAGGAATAGTGAATTTACTGCGCATTGTTATGGTGCTGGCATTCGGGCGTCGGCAAGTAATTCACCTTCAGGATCAGGTACTGCTTCTTGTTCCCATTCTAATTGTCATTGCTCTAGCGTTTACTTGATGGTACTACACTAGTGGTAAGGTATGTACACCTAAAATCCTGAATTTGTATTTATTAGGTCTTGTTGACCATTGAAAGAGGATTCCAATGCATACTAGCATGCCTTTATTGGACGCTGTATGAATAATTACGAATTTCAAAGTGCTGATTTTAGGTGTACCCACAATCGATCTAATACTCTCATTTTCAATCTATGGACATTTGAGTCATGAATCTACAGCGGTTGTCTTTGAGAAAGGGTCACTATCAGGTGCAGTTTCATTGTAGGAATGTCTTTAGTAAAATAAGGATATCTGCAGTGTCTTGGGCGGATTTGATCGCTGTGACTGGAGCCGGAGCCGTGGCGGAATCTGATGAACCAGTCATTCCAAAAATAATTGGCCGACTAGATTCCTCGTAATTACATGATCATTGTTGAAGATCTCTGCAGTGCCCTGGGTAACCTCCTGAACGAGCATGGCTTTGAATTTTTTGTCTATAGAACGTGCTGAATTTCATTTGATCAGATCGATGTGCATGGAACATATTTAGAGAAATGTTAACAGCATTGACAGAATTGTTATGTAATGCAGTGGGCCTGATCCAGAAGGCAAAAAGACAACATGCCTGAGGAGACACTCAGTGCAAGTGGTCTTAAGCAAGCATTCCAATCTAAGGGCTCCACGTACGTGCCTCTTTCTCTTTTCAACAACCATACCCCTGGATTTTGAAAATCCCAACGTGGCTAATATCTCCCTCTTATGTGGGCCATGTGGTTACAGGACACAGGAGCTTGTAGCACTTTCTTGAGCGCACACACTAGGAAATAAGGGATTTGGAAATCCCAACCTACTTGACGATTCCTAATCCAGATTGCTGCAAAAGCCCTGGAAAATCTCAGGTGTGCAGTTGTGCTGCCATGTTGTGATCCTTTAAATGGATACCTGTGAAGTCGATTACATACCGAATTTTCTGTTGTTTCTGTTGCTTATGCACTAAATTGATTGAATTGGCACATTTCTCTCGACGAAGTGTAATTAACGTCAATAGTACTCTGTATTTGTTGCACGAGGTATCAATTGAGTCACATATGTGTTTGTCACGCCTTTTTTTGTGACGAGGTTTTGCATGTGTTCAGGACCAGATGATGGGATGGCTTCTATAATAGGATTAGCAACAGACCGCGCTCTCGCTGGTGACGAGGAGTGCTTAAAGTGAGTTTCTGCCGTGAATGCATTATTTCAGTTCGAATGTTGGTAAGGTAGGCATACCTAATACCAACAAAACCTAACACAATGTACCACGCTCATACATTTAATGCCTGTAGATGTGTGGCAGTGGTACACAGTGCTGGTTCTCGGTTCGATTTTTGGTTATGGGTGTACTTACCTTCTCGAGCTTACTACTGGATGAATTTACTTCTTGCCCTGAAACCAAGTAAATAGAACTCTATGAAAGGCTGCAATCAAGGTATGTTTCAATTGGCAGTATTCATAACTGCTTAATTAAATTACATAGATTTGTGCTGTCAAGTTTGCTGCATGATTCTGATGGTCGTTCGGTTGGTTCGTGCAGGTGGCTGAAAGTGTACGCAGCTGATCAAGGGCGAGTTTTCACGGATTTTGCGGCTGCTTACACCAAGTTAGTGAACACGGGAGCTCATTGGGGTCCTAGTATGCAGGCTTAGAAGAGAGCACAAGCCCTTGGAATCATTCTCGGATTGGCGTCTCTGTCAGTCTTCAAGGAGAGTAAAGAATTGTAGAATTTTTGTACCTCAAATTTTGGTGATGTTAGAACAGCAATGCGAGACGTGCTTCATGAAGTATCTTGTCAAATACAGAAGATACGAATTGATGAAAGGTGGACGTTCTCTTCGAATAGAAAGGACCCGACTAGCCGCTTTCATGAGAGGGAAACATTCATAGCTCTCGGTCATCAAACACCTAAGATAAGCTATGTTGACCGCGTCTTACCCTTTGAAAAATCATTTCTCTTGTAGTGTTGAAGTGTTACCATTGCACTCAAAATTTTTGGGTTGCAATTAGTGTTTTATATCGACCTACCATCGTGAGAAAAAATCAATACCACATTGGTATCCCTTTATCTTTCTAGTTTGTCCATCTTCGTGTGCCCAAACACTGTTTATCGATGTCTCTGTCTTCTCAATCAGGCTTTCTTAGGTTGACCAAAACCTCGTAGGTACAACTGATCCTTTTCCTTCGCTTTCACCTTCAGATGGAATCTACCGGTAGTGGCAAAGGTCTTGATACTGTCACAACATTGTTAACGCTCCTGATTCTTTCTCTCTTCCAGGAGGGATAATGCCTTCCAGGATTCCTGGGAGGGAATTCGGTTATAAGCTGAATGGAACTATTGGTTGCTTAGTTGGTACTTTTCGTTGGGTTGCATCATGCTCAGTAGCGAAGTATTGGATTTAAAAGAAGTAGCTACGGTACATGGGGACTGTGAGTGGCTACGCAATTCCAGTGGGTCCCCATTCAACAGTAACTTTACAAGTTTCAACGTTGGGGGACTTCCGCTTTTCCGGGAATCAAAAGCCCCCCCCCCACCACAAACGTTGGTTAACAATTGTTATGGTTGAGTGTGGAATTTTTTTTTCTCGGTAACTCTTTTAGTGTGGGTGACTACATTTCCCTTACTAGTTATCATGTCCTCTTGAAGCAAACCCTTGAGGGGTTTCTTTGCATGGGAGGCAACATCTTATGCCTCCCATTTTAACCCCTAAGCACTCCGATGTCCATTTTCTGGACAATGAATAGATTTGAACTCAAGTTTCATCCTCCTAACTACTTTGGATGAAATTTATTCTAATTTGTGGAAATGCATTATCAAGTTATTGTCCTATCTAAGGGTTGGATTTGGTGTTATCAGAGTGCATATTTTTCTAAAATTACAAATGTGCAAGGATGTCAAGTGGTCAAATTGCATTGACTTTAGTTCATAATTGGATTTGCAGAAATGAGGTCATAGATTTGAAGAACACAAAAATTTCAAAAAATCACCATATGAAAAGAACCTCATCTCAAATCCATTCCAAAAAATTTTACTCAAAAAATGATAATATTTTGCTTGTAATCGAATTTTGAGGGAATTTTGGAATTTCTCTTTCAAAATTAAAAAAAAAGATTATTGATAGCATTGGTGAATCTAACCTTACAGATGGAATCTACAAATCAAGATCTACAACTTTTATTTGTATACCAATTCCAAAATATGCTTCTAAATAGCACTTTATAATGATTTTTTTCAAATCATCAATTCAAGAGATGAATCTTGACGTTTAGGGGTTAAGCTAAAAACATTCTGTATTCCAATTTCATAGATTTCGGACCGTACTTGCAGCGAGTTTTTGCAGGAGATTGGATTGGGAGTTTGGGACGAGGATGAGATTGAACCAAGATTGCAGACCTCAAGGTACGTCCTCACTCTGTTGCAAAAATAGATTCATGAAAGTGACTCAAAGAAGAAGAGCTCAAAGCATTTCCAGGTTTCATGGAGCTCAGGTGCGATGCTCTGTTGGCAAACCAAGTTACTACTGATTGCAGTGCTTCTGTGACTGCTCCCCTTCAGTAATTGGTTCCCCTGGATTTGCAATAATTGGTGTGATTATGTGGTCCTCCCTCTCGCAGGTAAGACCTCCCTGGATTACATGAAAGCACCTGTATCATGCTATATGCAAAGCCTTTTTTCCCCAAAAGAAAAGTCTTCATGGGTAGGACTTGAATAGTACCTGCAGATAAGCTACTGTGTGGGAAGGAATTGAAGCAATGCTTTTTTGTTGTCATACTGTAGATTTTTTTTTTTTTTTTTTTTTTTTTTTGTTGTTGTTGTTGTTGTTGAAACAAATGGGAGAACCCACTGTTATTAAAAGGAACCGGTACAACAGCCAAGCCGAAAGGCTGGTCAAAAAGAAGAGAAACTGAGCACAGAACAGAAAGAAATAAGGGCAAGAGAAGGAGTCATACTGTAAATTAACTCACTTAACCCAAGCGGTGAATGGAATTATTCTCACCATGCATCTTGTGAGTCCCGTCAGGAAGGCCTCAAGAAGTTGCAGCTCCTTAACCCCTAAACGACGTGGCGGACGTTTTTTGTCCAATGAATGTCCAAGGAATTCTCCTCTGTAGGACAGAATTGCAACTATTCATCCTCGGAATTAGGGGTGGAAAGGGGAGATCTTCTACAGTAGTTTGACTCCCAATGAGTATTTTTGATTTTTATAAAGTAGATGATGTCACACGGTTCCAAAATGACTGATTTCCACGGTCACCAGCCCGGCGTTCAAGGGTTAAGAATTGTCTTGGACTGCAGATTCAGCAGTCAGCAGTGCTCCACACGTACGCCTCTTTCTAAAACAACTCTGGTACTCATTTTCCAATAAAACATTCTTTGGAAACACTTTGTTATGATTTCCATTTGAAACCTGATAAGCAGTCCTGACAGGTCATGGCACACTTTTGGAATCTTTTGTAGAATATCTGAATCTTCGTGTTTGCAATCTTTCCACCTTGAATAGTTTTGGATCCTGCACACGAGAGCCCAGTCTAAAAGAAGATTGGAGGCTGCTCACACTCTTGCTTTGGGGAAATAGTAATAAGTGAATAGAATATCTGCGAACAGAGTGATTCACCGTATACCTGGGTTCGGTTCATAGCTGTTGCGGAAGAGTGATAGGGGAGGTGCATTATGAAATGAAGTGAAGGAGTTCAGGGCTGGCACAGGTACTTACGTTCAGTAGAAACTTCGAAAACTCCGCTACTTTTTCCAGTAATCACCAAATTTAGGAGAATAAGAACTATTTCAGCATGGTCCAATTGTATTTCAGTAAGGTCTAATTTCCTGTCTTAGCCATAGCAGCCAACTTCTGAAGAGTCTCTTCAACTGCAGTTTCAATTTGAGTGCTTTTGACTACGCCGACAGCACTCTTCTCATGGATAATCGTCCTAATGGCTGACTCCACAAATCCTATTTACACTTCAATATCGTATTTCTTACTTCTAAATACATGATATGGTAGAACCGCCCATTACCAGTTAGAACCCATGGTCAATACATAGGTAATGGGAAATTCAACAAAAAGATGACTAATAGGTAACTTTTAAGTTTTCGATTTCCCACCATCTTGTAACCATCACTATAATGACACATCTGCTTCATTTTGAGAGCCCAATTAGTCATGAGATGAGCAGTGATGGAAGAACCTACATATTGGGGATGGGAGTAGGCCAACTTTTGGCTTCTAAAATTCATAACAATTTTAATTTAAAGAAAAAAATTATGAAGCTTTGGCAATGCCCATGATTTCTATCTACCCACAGAGCTATAAATTAAAATTGCCTTCTACAGCTCTAGAGCATGCACAGATTCCTTAAGTGGTTGATCATGGGCGGTTCTACTATACTTAAGTTCAGCTACCAAGACTAACATTGCTCTTATTAGTTATGCCAATCCAAAATAGTGACAAAAATTCGCTAGGTCACTTATTCATTAAAAATCCCAGTGGCATCCATTTGCGCAGGTGCAACCTGAGCTGTGGATGTATTCGCTTGGCGAGTGAGATTACCTAGGGCTTTAGGGTTTAGGGCACTTGTGCATTTGGAGGGGATTAGCATTGTCTCTCTTATATTCTCTCTAAGTTTAGCATTAACTTTTGCTTGGTGTACATGCTTTGCATTAACTCCCCTTGTTTCTATAGGTGCCATCGTTGCCTTTCCTATACTCTTGTGTTTTTGAGATGCATGTTGTTGATCAATGTCACGACCCTCATCAAGAGGCGTTCCCGGCCACCTTGGTGAGCAAGGGGGACGTTGGGGTGACTCCCCAAGCCTTGCAAGAGATGAGGTGAGGGGGACTAGGGGTCCCGAGCGATCAGAGCGATGTAGCGCTCTGATCCGGACGAATTTGGGGGCGTGTCACACATGTTTGGAAAGCTTGTGAGAAGACGCGTCCATGGGTCTAAAGAACGCGAGAATCCGAGTGGGGAGTCAAAAGATATGACTCCTCAAAGTTGGCAGCGTCCCGGCCACGTCCCGAGGCATAGGGACGTGGGAAATAAGGTTTGGGAGGGTTCCTTGGAGCCAAATAGGGCATACCGCATATCATTGGAAAGATAAGGAGACAAGATTTCTAGAATGATAAGGCTCATGAAGAGATAAGCTGTGAGCTAAAAGTTATAGGCATTCAAAGAGGGTGGAGTTCTAGAGAACTATACCTCTCGGGGGACTTGTACCTTCGGAGGGCCATAACTTCCTCAATACTTGTCGTATTGGGGAAAGTGAATAATGAACGGTGATCTACGGAAAATGTAGATCACGAAAATGGGATCGCACTTGGGATTTGGAACTCTTAGCTAAAAGACTCCCGATGGCAAGATCGGGAGTCTTTTAGGGGTCCGGTTTGGGGATACCACTTGGAAATGGGTGGTCTTCCAAGATGGGGTGCATCTTGGGGGTTCCCGATGACCTCTAGTATGGGGGGGGAGGGTGTTGCCGAATCCCGTAGAGAGTACTATGAGGAGGGGTGGTCTCCCTCTTTACTCCCGGATGGTGCCGTGGTGAGCCTAAGTGGTCACGGGTGGTGAGGCTAGTGTTGGAGCCTCACCACCACTTGTGTGTTACCGTGGAGTGCTTGTGCACTCTTTGATACCGGTTGGGTGGTGTCCCACTCCACACTAGGCCATGGTGTGAGTCCCGTTTGGTGAGTCCCGAAATGAGTTGGGTTGGGCCTAGTGGGGAGTTGGGTCCCATTCAAGGGCGGTTAGCACCGGTGGGAGTAGTGCTTCACCGGGTGCTTGGACATCAATGGAAGTTCCGCCCTATGTCATCAAATGACATGCCTGGTGTCTTGTGGGAGTTAAATGTTGGAAGGAAAGGATTAGGAGTCACGGAGGAATGGGGAACCCCCTGACTCGAGTTGGAACCTAACATTGTGGTTGCGTGGCATGTGCAGTGTTAGGAGAGCATAAACCTTGGTGGCACTAAAGTGAAGTGTTTGGAAAATGAGCTTAAGGTGGTAAGTGTCACTAAAGGGCGAGACAATCAAGGTTGTCACATTGGATGGATTAGGGTCATCGCATGTTCCAAACAGATGGGTGAACCGGACTAGATGGATGAATAGCCCATCCGGCTTTTATTTCATAGGTCTTGGAATTTTGCCAAGGTAAAAAAAGTTACTATAATTTACCTTCACTACGTGATGTGTCATTCCATGCTAAAACTAGGGTGTGAATGCTAGGGAGGGGACAAGTAGTGTGTGTGTGAACGTAGTTGCATGGGTGTGGACCTAAACATAGTGTGCCTAAGTGCAAACATCTTCTATCCAAGCACGAACTTTCTTTGCAAGGCACAACCATAGAAGTATGGAAACATGGTGTGTTTAGGTGGGGAAGGTTTTGTTCATGACTTCATGTCATAATGTCTTTTGTTTGGGCGTAGATTCAATTGGATGGGAACATCTCCTAATTAGGCGCAAATATTGTGCTTATTGCTCCATGGTTTTAAAAGAAATCTTGTTTTTAAGTGTGGACTACAGAGAAATGGTATTGAAAGAAACCCTAAACTAATATAATTTGAAAATAAATTGCCTGCATTACTATCACATTCAAGTTTAGGAACATAAATTATGTAATATCTACCAGATGACTACATTGGCCAATGTCTTTCACATGCATGACAAATTGTAAAATATTATACACATAGGGGGCTTTAATCTTTATAATAACCAAATATATATATAGAGAGAGAGAGAGATAGAGAGAGAGAGAGAGAGAGAGAGAGAGAGATTTCATGCATTGCAAAGTACAATAACAATACAATGAATCTATACTTTCATAACACACAAACATGTTCACTAGTTATCTAAGAAACTTCTTCTTCATGGCCATAGATCTTTCTTTCTCCATTGAAGCAAAAGATTATTTCCTCTCCAATACCTTGCCTATTACTTTGTTGGAATAAAAGATGAAGGCTAATTCGAACCAAAGGGGTTACAATCTTGTAGGGTTTAGGGTATAGGGTAAGAGCTTTTATGGAGACAATGCAACCCTTCCATGACTGATTTCTTGAACTCAACGGCCATGTAGGTTTCTAAGGTGGGACATGGACAATGGAACTCAAACTGTACTCCAACTTTTCTAACCATGTCACATTAGGACATTGGAGACCGAAAATCACTCCAAAAGCATCGTGATAGTTGGGGTGCAGATGGGAAGGCATAAATGATAAGTTAGGGCATGGATGTCAAGTGTGGACGCTTGCGCTCGAGAAACAAGAGTGGACCCCTCTAGATTTTGTATTGCACGGACGTCATCATGCAAACACCAAAGGAACAATAAGCTCCACGGGACTTTCAAATGGATTTGGTCATGGGATTCTTCTTCTATATCAAAAAGAAGGCACAATTAAATGTTGCCAACTCTTTCTTGTACAACTAACTAGATCTTTAAGTACATGGCAATCAAATGGCCTCATTAAGAGTTCTACTTACAAAGTACAACTTGCACAAGAGTTGAGGCCTTGAGGGCAAAATGCATTCCCTCTCTTGCGGCCTAACTTCCCATGTGTTACGTACTTCTTCATAAGCCCTTGGCATCTTCATTCTTGATGTGAACAATGGAAATTTGGGAGGGAAATTTTGATTCAATTTAATTTCTTCATTTAAGTGTTGAAGGTCTGAAGAAGGGATTTAGTATCAGGGACAAAGGTAGCACTTTCCAATTTGTTTTACACTAGAAATTGGATGTGTAGATCAATTTCTCCTAGGGAAACATAAACCCATTTTGTTGTTGAATGTGTGAAGAAGACATAAAGGAGAGGGGGCATCTCCTCCCAATTTTTCTTAATTTGAATGTAGAGTTGATACTCCTTGAGAAAATCATCCCTTTTTTTGTTGATTGTGTGAAAAAGGAATAAAGTGAGGGGCAAGGGCACTTCCTCCCCATTTTTTTCCATTTGTATGTAGATTTTATTCCCTTAGGGAATTTTTTATTTAATTTTTGAATGTGTAAAGAAGGGGTTAATCCCTCACCAACCAAGGGGTCATAATGTATCCTCTTCAAATTTTCAATGGCAAATTCTTGATACGTGAAATAAATCTCAATATTTTATAAACTAAGATCCAAGAGTAATAAGTTTACATACTTTTTTGCATTTTCTGATTTTCAAATTTGTATGTGAGAAGTTCTTAAAAATATATTTAGGAAATGTAGTCTAGTAGAAAAAGGGAGCAACTATAATGTTTTTCCAATGAAAGTAGTAGAGATGGAAAAAAACAATTTTTTAAACATTTATAGTCTTCATACTATATAAATAAACAGAAATTGGAGAAATTTTTCAAAATTTTATTTATATCAATTTTAAAAATAAAAGCTACAACCTACTGTGTTAAAGAACATAAATTAATTAGAATGAATTCAAATCCTTCTAAGAGGTTGCCAAAAATATGATAATAATGTCAATAGTGAAATTTATAAAATTGACTCTTATATGAATTTTTTAAAATTTTGGTTGTATCCAATTTGGTCAATTTTGGCTTTTTACTCCTTCTATTTGAATTTTGAAAATGTGTACAAGACTACAAATTTGAGAGATTTTTTTATTTTTCAAATTTTTAAATAAAAAGTACTCCATTCAACTTAGAGCCCAAGACAAATTTTTTGTCTTTTATAAATTTTTTTCTCCAAAATCAATTGTTTTTGCCTATGAAGTTGATCATCCGAAGTTGTTATAAGGAAAAATGAAAGTGTCAAAAATTTCCACTACTAATTCTATGTACACTAGACAAAGTAGTTTTACTTTTGCATGGTTGACATAAAAAAATTTATGCACATCTATATTGTGAAAAATATCAAACAAGCACAATTCTTTCAAAATATTTATTGTCAAAAAGTCATTGGGCATTGAGGGCTTAAAAGGGGGGGAACACTTTCCTCCTTATTTTAAAAATTTGGATGTAGAGTTTGTATTTCTTCAGGTATTTTTTCATATAGATGTTGAATGTGTGAAGAAGGGATTAATACAAACGCTTTAATAGCCTTCTTTCCTTGGATTTTTTTGTTGATTGCAAATTTTAATTCGAAAAATCTTCAATATAACTATGAAATCCTTTTTGAATATTCCATGCACAAAGAAACAAGGAGTATTCATGTAGCTTATTTGCGCCTCGATCGATTAGCGCTTGCACCTTGTCATGTGTCCATGCTTGCACCAACTTCTATTTGCACCGTGAAAGCATTCACACCTCTACAAATTTCTTCATGTGCCTTATATTATGTCCATGCCTCAATTGATTTATGTTCGTGCTCCACCAATGTCTATTCCCCAACCGACTTCCGTTCACGCCCAACGTCTACTCTGGAAGCCAAGTGGTGACAAAGTAAGTCCACATCGATTATTTTACCCTACTAGAAAGTCAACCATATATTGACTACATCGGACAAGCAAGACCTCTAGCGAACAAGCGAATTAGACAAACAGGTGGGCGGGCAGTCCATCCAATATGACAACTTTGTTGTGGATTCTTGAAATCGTGGTGATCATATTCTTCTTTTCAAAACTAGTTTCCCTTGCTCCTAGATTTGAATGATGAAGCCACCACTTCCTTGTTGTGGTGCAATTCTTGGAGAATTGGAGACTTATAGGTTCACGATCTCTTGACTCTTGCATTCCCAACAATTTAGAAATGGAGGCGGCAATTGAAGAGCTCCTTCTTCCTCGAAAATTTAATCAAGGCTTTGTTTGCTTCTACCTATATCTTCGGTGTTTCCTATGCTTTCTCTGTCCTGTTGCTAGTGCTCTTGTTGGCGATTGAGATCTAGTGCTTTGTTCCTTTAACTATAACAAAACATGTTAAAAAAGAATTGCACTCAATTTTGAGTGCGGTTTTTTTTACCACGTTTTTATGTATGCTTGCGTAGTGGTTTGTTATCTTCTTTTGCAATTTTCCATTGTAATCTTTAGAATTTTGGGGCTTGTAATATACCATTGGAAAGGTATTTTCAATATCTTTCTAATGGTATATCTCATGCTCCAAAAATTACAAAAATTGCAGCCAGAAATTGCAAAAAATGTTGGTAGCGTGCGTAGTGGGCTTGCACTAAAACGTGGTAAAAAGAACCACACTCAATTTTGAGTGCGGTTTTATTTACCATGTTTTGTCATAGTGCTTGCTCGCCATTTCATTTACTTCTGCACTTCCTTATCTTGTTTGTAATTTTTTTTGGCTTTGCTCTTGTATTGGGTTTGGGGGTTGCAAGACTCCAAGCTTCTGAAGATGGCACCCCGATTGAAACTACCAAACAATTTTTGAGTGCGCACTTTTGGTTCCAAATGCAACATGAGCAATTTGGAAAAGTACTTGGTGTCAAACGTTCATCCCAATGTCCACAATGGTGTTGGTTCCTTTGACATCACCCATGTGTTCAAGACATGCTTGACTCACTCTATCTTTCGTCATGCACTTCCTAATTGGTTGACTTCTAAACTAACAATGGTATCTCCTAGTGCAAATCCAATTAGTGATGGCAATTGTAAGGGTCACATAGTGGGGAAGAGGACCAATTGGGCCCCGACTTTGGAGCAAAAGAAGGCAAAGATTGCAATTAGTACTATAACCCGTCACTGGCAAGAAGTCTAGGGGAGTAACTTTGCTTGGAAAGAGGGTGAAATTAATGTAGATGGCGATGTCGTTGGCATTGTTTGCCACAGTTGCACAACATTTATAGAGAGGCACAAAGTTCTAGTTCTGAAGGCCAACAACTTCAAAAAGCATGAAGGAAAATGAACTGGTAGAGAAGACTATATTCCAGTGCCTCACCTGAAGAAAGGTGATACTCTTGCAAAATATGATTGCAAACACTTGCAACTAGTGAAGTTGTGGGCGAGGTGCAAGTAATCTGCTACTGTAGTTGACCAAATGTTTGGAGGCCTTGAAGGTGAGCTCAAGAGAAAGCAAGTACAATTCTCTACCTTATTTCACATTCTCACTCATGGTCATCCACTTTGCGATTATGAATGCCAACAATAGTTACTCAGGAATCTAAAGATATGAAACCTTTCTCAAAAACATTGGTCAAAGACAACAGGTTGGGAGATGAGTGAGCATCTCCATGGCTCTTTTTGGTTGGCCTTGAAGTCTATCATCTAGTTTGCCAATATCATTACAATTAGCACCAATGAAGAGATGACAATTGATAATATGTCCTGGCTTGAGGTCTATGTATATGCCATGGACTGCTAGGAGAAAAGTCCCCATCTCTTGCACTTGTCCTACATTTTGGGAAAGTGGTACAACTGACCACTTGACTAATCTCATAATGCATGCTTTGCTAAGCGAAGGAGGCTTAACTTGTGAAGAGATTACTAGAAAGTTGGTGTCTTTTGGTGTTGACGGCGAGAGTACATTTCAAGGACGGAGGATGGTGGTGATGACCCATATTCGGGAGAAATGGGCTCCATTTCTCATTCATACTAGTTGTGTGGGTTACTGTCTTAACCTCGTGGTTGAGACTACGTGGAAATTTCCAATGGTTTCTAGGCTTCAAGGCTTGTTCCAATCCGTTTATGCATACTTTTGCCGAAGCAACAAGCGTCATGTTGAGGCACAAAGACTTGCTGATCTCACGGAAAATAAGGGCAACAAGATGGTAAGAAATGTTGAGACCCATTGGATTTCAATGAGAAGTCTAGCAGTGAGTATCTTGTTAGAGTACCGCACCTTGCTTGTGAAAATGGGCATCAACATGAATGTTGGTGTAGGCAACTAGGATTGTTGATAACTTTGATTTGCTTTCGAACATTGAGGTTTTACTTTCTCTGGCTTGCTTCATTCTCCTTATCAACGCCATGCATTGTTTGGTTAAACTTTCACAAGCCTGTGATATTTTCATTTGCAACTTTATGCAAGTGGTCAAGCTTTGCCAACGTAAACTTGCTCGTATGTTTATTGATGCATCCGCAACATACATTAAAATTGACTTTCCATGATACAGTGATCTTGTGGCATTGTCTAGATTGGAAATTCCTCTCCAATGGTGGTAGCTACTCAAAGAAAGTGGCATTTGTCACTTATTGTTTAACTTTGAGAAGACTCATGTGTTTGCAAGATGCCATGATATAAAAATAGGGCAACGTCTCTTTGTCACCCAAGAGGAGTTAAATTGGGTGCAAGACAATATTGAGCAGTAGTTCTCATGTAGCTTTCACTTTCCATGTTGTTTTTTGTTTGTGTTCCATATGGCTTCTATTGTTGTGTTCCATTTTGGCTTATGTTTGTGATTCAAGGTTGAGGTTTGGTAATACATTTGTGTTTAGGAAATGTTTTATAGTATTGTTTTTTTGTTGGTTGCGATAGGTCCATAGGAGACTTGGAGGCAACATGATTGTGTTTTTTAAATTTTTTTTGGTTCTTCTATTTTACAATTATTTTTTGGCTTCAATGTTAATTGATTTCAATAGTAACTGAATGCTTGGGTGGTGACTAAACCGTTGGTTTTAGTTGTGTATTTAATTGATAACTAAAGGCTTGTTTGTTGGTATGTGTAATTGATAGCAATGATCTTCTATACTTTATGTAGAATTGGTGATGCTTGTATGTTTGCTTGATAACTTGTGATGCTTGTATGCTTCATTGATAACTTAAAGTTCACATGGGGGTTGTCTAGGGCTCATCTATATGATCGAATGCTTGTTTGTTTGTACTTGTGCAGAAATTTCTTAATGTCTTAGTAATGAACTGGATTGTAGGTTTCTCCAATACAAACTTCTCTATGCATTTGGGATTATTTATCTCCAATACTCGCGGCAGGTAGGTGCTGATGATAGTTTTGGACATCACTTAGTGGTTCTCAAAGATTTCTTTGCAAAAACACGAGTTGTCAACAAAGGATAGCCTTTGTGTGTTGGTGGGAAGCCATATACTATGCTGGAGATGTTATCAACATTGAACTTAGATAAACAACAGGGCTTATTTAAAGTTACAATGAAGGCAAATGCTGAGGTAGCTTGGGGCCTACTGTTGTACATGAATCCCATCATAAAATTGTGGCAAAACCTTTCTCAATCACAGCATTTGAACAAGCTAATCTCACAATATTTCAAGCTTGCTAAAATAGGTTGTTGTTTGGTTTTGGGTTCAATGGAAGATGAAAGGTGTTTTTCTACTCTTAAGTTTCTTAAATTTTGTCAAATAAATAGGTTAGGGATATACTTGTCCCTTGTTGTATGTATGTTTGGCCAAAAGTACTTTTACTCGAGAATTTTCCTTACAAGGAAGCGATTGAAACTTGGAAAGGTGTTGTCAAAGTTGGCCAACAAGGGGATGTCTAAATTAGATCAATAGAACCAGTATCTTTACCATCCAAAAAAAATTCTTTAGTTTTCATGAGGTTAGGAGTGCCTTGCAACTCAAATTTATCTTAATTGTGATACTACTGCTACAACTAAGGCGTGTTGATGCTGCGATTGAATGTAATACTACCGCTATGAGTCTGCGATTGGGCGTGATACTATTGGATGACACCAGCCTTCTAGAGGATTGAATCTATTGCGGAAGATGGATGTTCGGGGTTACATATTTGTTTTGGACTTTTTTTTCTAACCCTAACGTGTCTTGTTTATTTTGTGATGTGTGTAGAATACTAATACTACAATTGGGCAATCTAGAAGGGTTCAACTCCCTTGTTAGTGCCTTTTGGGGGGATATGGGATTCACATTCTCAAAAGAGAAGCTTGTAAAAACTCAATTGAAATACAATGTGCACTTTTGTTTTGACTTGATAAAAAAATTGCAATTTTACAGCATATTGATTTTTCACTTAGCAATTTTGCCATACCAAATGAGATAAAATAGCTTTTTGTCTTGCACTGAATTTTTTCATGTGTTGCAAGTTTTACTCTTCCACAAAAAAAAATTAGGTAGAATTCTACATTTTAAGTTGCAATTTATTTCCCCCCTTCCACCATGGAAATTCGGTGTCACGAAAATTGGGTGTTTGGGAAATAGCTCCCTAACACAACACAGGTATAGTCTCCAAGCGAATTCTAGTAAATAGGTTTTGGGAACGCTACCCTAGTGGGCTAGGGTGGATTGCCCCCCTCGCTTGTCCCCAAGGGAAAACCCTGAAATTTTTTATTTTTCACGCATGATCAAATTTGCAAATTTTGAATTCGTATTTGCAATCAAGGCCCCAAATTTGATATGAGAGGTATAGAAGGTAAATTAATGAAGCACAAAATAGGGGGTCTGTTTTTTTACATGCACCCCTGGATTGACTTGGGGGGACGAGCGAGGGGGTTAGTTCACCCCGGCCCCCAGGGCCCAGTTCCGGTCCGGTCGTACATGTGAACAGCCCCAAGCCCCCACCCCCGCCCCCATTTTCGCAGCCTCTGTTCTTCACTTCCAGAGGAATCCTAAACCAGAAACGACATCGTGAAGAAATGAAGATGGATTCCTTCAAACCCCCAACGCTCACCTCCTCCATTACAGTACATGTCTCCCCCTCCACTCCCACTTCCCCCGAGCTTCGCCACCTCCCGCTCACCCACATCGATTGCACGGAGATCGCCATCTTCACTCCCGTGCTCCTCCTCTACCGCCCTCCGAATCCCGACTTCCAGATTCTGGTGGCCAGCCTCAAGGAGTCTCTCCGGGAGGCCCTCGTGGTGTACTACCCATTCGCAGGGCGCTTGGTGAAGAAGAAGAAGGGGGCGAATGGAGAACTGGAGGTGCGCTGCGATGACTCGGGATGTTTCTTCACGGAGGCCGTGGTGGAAGAGACGCTGGAAGAGATCGGAGGGGAGGGATGTGTGGGCTTGTCTGGAATGGAAGCGGCGGGGTTGAGTGGGGATGGACTCTTTTCGTTGGAGGAGTATGAGGAGATTCCGCCGCTGGTCATTCAGGTGGGACAATGCATTCCCTCCTAGGTTGCCCTAATTTGACATTCGCACGTCGCTTGCCAATCAGATGGTAATTTGAAGCGGAGAATGTCTGGGAGTCAATCAGGTGTTGATTGGACACAAATGAAATAAGATTCTTCAGGTGTTGATTTGAGCTGAGGATGTCTGGGAGTCCTAATTCAGGTCAATCAGGTGTTGATTTGAGCTGAGAATGTGTGGGAGTCCTAATTTAGATCAATCAGGTGTGGGTTTGGAGCTGGAAGTGTCTGGTTGCTGCCTTTTGAGATAGAGGTTGAGTTTTGTTTCCGTCCTAAGGAAGGGACACCTAACTTTGTCGCGTCTGTTTTGAGCATAGTCCCTGTTGGTATTATTACAAACCTGGTCCGATTTTCAAATGTTCTTGGTGGTGAATGAAAGAGAATTTCAATGCATGTAAGTGTGGGTTTGCCCTATCACCAAGGTAGTCAGCCAATAATTATCAGAGATTCTGGGCTGAATAGGTGCATTCTACGTTTCTACATTTCTGTTTCCTTGAAAGTCATTCATGAAACACTTTTAGTCGTTAACGTCCGTAATAGGTTAATTGAATCAAATTGAGTAGAATTGAAACATGAGCTGCTTTAATGAGTTTCTCTTCTTTCATTAGTTACTTTATTTTCATACTTTGCTTTTGAAATCTTGTGAGAGTCTTGGTGAGTATGTGCTTCCATTTTGCTATGTCTAGATGTAGCATTTTGGATGCTGTCTCTTCCAGGTGTACTCACCTTTTGGATTCCCCCTAAAGCCCTCATTCACTACAATTTGGCGTAGTTTTGAAGGTAAGAATTCCTGGTTCATGCGGTTGTTGCGGGTTGAAATAGTACTGGAGTTCTCTTTCCAGTTTGTTGTGATAGTAGATGTGTGGGAATTTCTATTACCAAGTGTGAAGACCGATATGGTGTGTTTCTGGTCGTAACCCTAGAGTCCTTCTGAAAAATGGTAATTGCTGAGTTGGGGCACTCAAATTGAGAGGGTTTGCTGTGCTAGGTTACATCTTTCAAGTGTAAGTCGATAGCATTGGCGGTGAATTGGCATCATCAAGTGGTGGATGGCGTCTCTGGGATGAGCTTTTTGAAGGCATGGTCTGAACTGGCACTAGGTCTACCCATCACTAGCCGTCCTGACCATCGGTGAGGTTTTGCAATTCAAATTTCCTTTTGTCAAGGATCCCGTTGACTGCCATTGCGTTTTCATCGTTAGCTTTGCCGGTGTCATGTGTGGCTTTGCTAGAATCATAAGTATGAATCTCTAATGTTTTGTTTTTCAAGCGCAGACGTCATTTGCTGTCACCTCGAGTGCCACCACAACCAAGTGATTCCATTCCGGGATTCGGATTGTTGTCCTCGCATCCTCAGGAGCAAGAGTCCTCACTACCGTCTTCATTAAGGTGGAGCAAAGAGGCCACCGCAGAGCTCCTTCCAAAGAAGGTGGAGTTCACATTCTCAGCAGAAGAAATTCAGCAACTGAAGAAAGAAGCAAGCTCATCGGGCGCATCATTTGCATCAGGCGTGCTCATTTCGGCCCATCTCTGGAGGCTTGTCACCAAATCCAGAGGTTTGAACAGGGATGCAACTACTACAATTTACATGGTTGTCGACGCAAGAAAAAGATTGAATGATTTTCCTGTAAGCTACTTCGGCAACTGTATCTTCTGCAGGCCAGCAAGCTGCTCGGTGGCAGACCTGTTGGACATGCCTCTGGGTCATGTAGCTAAACTTATCCAGGATTCTGTGTCTGTGGTGACGGATGATTACGTTAGGTCTTTTGTGGACTTTGTTCACGTCACAGGAACGTCGAATCTTGTTTGGGAACGACCTAATCTCTCTACGCATGACGTTCAGCCAACGTTTTGGAGGTTCTTTCCAATTTATGAGCTGGACTTTGGATTTGGAATCCCTAGCTATGGTGGAAGGAATAGCCCGACTTTAGGCTCCACTGGTTTTGCTGCAGTATGCCCTACTCCTTCCGGAGATGGGTCTGTTCTGATTATTCAATATCTTTTTCCCGATGCTGCTGACAGTCTCGAAGCGATGGTGAAACTGTAGTGCTGCATTAGTTTATTAGGACAGCGACATTTCAATAATTTGTTCAAGTTTGTGTATAGAGTATGGCTTGGAGACTCAGAAGCTGCACGAGGAAAATTCAAGGCTGGACCTGAATTGGCTTCGCTTGAAGGTTATCCTTCGTAACTTTGCACTACTGAATTTCTCTACTTGTGGAACGTCGACAGCAGACAGACAATTTTGCTTGCTTGTGTAGGTAGCTATTCTTTGTTTTCTACTGGAAATTTTGAAATTTTGAAATTTTGTCGATGCTTCAACGTGTTTAACCCCTAATCGATGCGGCGGACGTTTTTTGTCCGATGAATGACAAGGAATTCTCCTGTGTAGGAACGAAGTGCAACTATTCATCCTCGGAATTAGGTGTGGAAAGGGAAGATCTTCTACAGTAGTACATGACTCCCAATGAGTATTTCTGAATTTTTTTTGAGGACATGATGTCACATGGTTCCAAAATGGCTGATTTCCATGTTCACCAGCTCCTAAGAGTTAATTTGAGTTTCCCCATGTCCTGGGGATGGGGAATAGTTTTGATGAAATCGTAGATTGTGACCCAAAGGACCCTACTTTAATAAATGATACAAGGAAAATATGAATATTCAACAAAAATGTGGTTGAAAAATGCATATATAATTTAATCACTTCACAAGATATCTAACAAGTGATTTGATGATGAAACATGGCCACATCACTAACCTGCGGCTGAATGCTTGTAATTTTCAACTGCAAATGCTTGCACTCAAAGCATTTGGACCATGTAAGAAAAACGTGGCACAGGTTGAGCCACATTGTTGTCAACTAGAGACCCATAACATTGATCATTTGGGCTTCAGCTTGAAAAATTCTATATCATGGGAAAATGTTTATCATGGAGTGGAAAGGGCCCCTGCTCTAGTAGGTGGTACAAAAAGCATGATCATTGCTTCAACGAAAATGTATTTCATATAAACAATGCATTAACAATGTAGCCAACTCATGATGATATCAAACAAGTGGTTCACAAATGAAACAAGACCATTCCACTTGTTTTTAATTTTTATGAAAATATCATAATAGTTTCAATTTTCACAAAATAATCTAAAAATTTAACGACTTACAAAAGACATGTGATTACATCTCTCACAATAAATATATAAAATTTTATCTATATATAGTTGCCAAACACAAAAAAATGAAGAAAAGGACTCTAAAGTTCATAAATGTGGTCATAGATTTGTTATTTTAGGGTTTAGTATTTTGAAGAGTGAGAAAAATTTGGTTTCATGGAAGTTTGACACTTGTACCTAAAATTTCCAAATTTCTAATATAATAATCAAAGAAGTATAATATATTGTTGTTGTGTAGTGTTGAAAATTCAACAAACATTATCAAGCTATTACCAATGTCTAGAAATCATAGAAATGGCTATTCATGGATTGAATTGCATTTTAAATTGTATTGATACATGAGCTAATTTGATTCCTAAAACCTTAAGTCATATAATGACCATTTTACAGCCATTACATAACTTCACACAATATTTTCTTTGCAAAAAATAAAATTCATACATTTTAATTTACTATTCCAAAAATATCAAGTTATCTTTCTATTTTGTTTTTCCAAATTAGAATTGCAACAATCATTTTTGTAATGAAAAAAAGGGCACAAAGTATCACATATGAACTTAGTATAAATATAATAATATTTGAGTATTTGCAATGCTTTGTTATAAAATACAATATGGAAGAGTATTCTTGAATTTAATTTACAGTAAAGACATAGATTTTGAATTGTACCTTACTTTACTAATTTCTTTCCATTTTTTTCTATTAAAATTACAATAATGCCAAATTTTCATAAAATAAGTAGGGGCTTATCTCATTGATAGAAAGCACATAATTAGTTTAATGCAATGCAATGAAATGTGTCAAAGACTCAATTAATAAAATAAAATTGAAGTCAAGCCCCCCTACTGCAATTTTAAATTATTTTTTTGATATCCAAGAATCAAAATACTAACATCAATTGAGGTTGCTTACAACAAATAAGGAAATACTTTGCATCCAAGGCATGTCAACAATTGTGTATGTGTATGTATTTGTACAAATAGATCCCATATCTAAATGTGTATCTATGTTCAATCCAATTGTATCCCACTACATTGTTAAATTTTTCTAATTTTAATATTTTGTAACCCCTCAGCCATCCCATTTTAAGAAATGGGTTGTCTGAGGGGATAGTCTAATGCAATAAAAATAGAAGATCAAAATTCAAATGTAATTTAAAAAGGCTAAATTCAACTCACAAATGAAGTTTGGAATTGGAGCCATCCCCACCCTAATTCAGGTAATACTCTAAAGCCATCCCTACCCTAAAGTATCCACTTTGGGTACACCTAAAACTCCAATATGTACCCTTGTGATAGAAGACCCTTCTACAAGAGGGTCAGTTATAAGCTTATATCACATCCAACCTAAATTTTCGGTATTGATTTAATTTGTAAGCACTGCTAGAAATGCCCTAATTTCTTCATTTCATCCGAAAGTTCACTAGTGAACTGTTCACAGTACAGTTCGACACTTGCGGAGAAGAGCAGTCCTCCAGTGTGAGGAAGCATCCGGTGTCCACCTCCAGAAGCTACCCACTTCCCTGATCATCTCAGTCTCCGAAATGAATATAAAGAAGCTCACTTCCAATGCCATCAATCCCATCTCTCATTTACTCAATCTGAAAATTGCAAATACATATTAAGCTTTACATGCACGTTGTGATCAAATATTCACATCTACTTTCAATTGGAGCTAGCTGCTGCAGCAACAACGTCTGTACATCTTTCTTAATTAGCTAGCTTCATGGCATCTGCAAATACTCCAGATCGGTACTGGGACAGGCTCCTCATTCTCACAGTTGTTGCGATTTATGACTACTTTCACCGATTATGTGCGATTGAATTGAGCGTAGACTTTCGTTAAATTTGTGCGTCTCGAGCGGGTCATTGTGCAGGGTTTGATTAGTTTCTCGCTTGGCATTGGAGCTACTACTTCTCTTGCCTAATGCTTGTCTAATGAGGTCGTTAGCTAATGAGTGACTTCGTCCTTAACAACTTTTGGGTTCAAATTTTGGATTTATCATATAGTGCTTTTAGTTCGTATTATGGATATTATGATGCGATTGACTCAGTAAGTTTTTGAGTAGACAGTGGCTTTATTGAGTACGGGCGACTTGAATTCATTGATTACCATGTTGTAGAGCTGATCTGCTGCCCCAACATACTGTTAAGGTGAAATTCACGGGAATAGGTTGTTAGTTTCCGGTTATCATGTGAATGTGTGATGGACTGAATTGAATTGCGGTGGATCGGTATAGGTGGTAGTCAGGGGAGTCGATCGTGGCGGTGGTGACAGGGAGTAACAAGGGCATAGGGTTGGAAATCGTGCGCAAGCTGGCGCAGGAGGGGCTGGCCACGGTGGTGCTGGCAGCGCGAGACGAGGGGCGAGGCTTGCAAGCCGCGGAAGCGTTGCACGCCGAAGGGTTGCAGAACGTGGTGTTTCACCAGCTTGACTTCTCCAGCGCTGCGTCCGTGACGCAGTTTGTGGAGTGGATCAAGCAAACCTACGGAGGGTTGGATATCCTGGTACTCACAATTTTCATGGCAACACTCTTTGCTCAGTTCCTTGCATTTCAATTACCATACTCCATCAGACCAAGAGAAGGAGATCTTAATTAGCCTTGAAGCACTAGAATAGTACAGAAGGCTGAGATTGCAATAGTTTTGGGAACGGTTTTGCAAGGACTACCAGAAATCGATTGACCATTTTGCAATTGTTTCGTACAACATTGTGCAATGTGGTTGCAACTGTTTGAGATTGCAATAGTTTCATGATAGTTTAGTCATTGGTTCTGTGCCCAAGACTTTTGCAACAAGTTTGCAGCTCTTTTGCAATGGTTCGCAATTGACTATGGGTTGGTCAAAGTACGGAACTACTACAAAATTATTCCAGAATAATTGGTGATGTGTTGCAACCGCTACTTCCTGTTGTGGTAAAGTGGGACCTTGGAACTGGAGATTGGTGTGTAAGTAAAGGGGTCATACCCTGTTAATTAATGCTGACGTTTTGATAATTGGCTTGGCCAGGTGAACAATGCGGCGGTGCAGCACTTGGACAATGCGGCGGAGCATGCAACGGAGGCCATAGACACGAACTACTTCGGAACCATGAACCTCACGGAGCAGCTCCTTCCTCAGTTGAAAGCCTCCCCTGCTGGAGCTCGAATTGTGAACCTCAGCTCTAGATCCGGTTGGCTCATGGTAAGCTTCAATTTGACAACGTACACTGGATACATTTGGAATGGAATTTGGACGAAAAGCACATTTGTTCAATTTCCGATCCATAGACACAAAAAATCATATCATGTCTAATTCCCATTTGGGTTTTAAGCTGTGAACGCACGATTAAAGTCTGGAAATGGCAAAATAATCCACTTTCCGCTCTCAAATGGAGTCCCCTGTGAAATTTGATTAGCAGACGATTAATGACGAATCCGTACGCCAAGAGCTCATGGACGTGACCTCACAAGACCTAGAGCGCATCAACCCCATCGCCAACAGATACAAACAAGTGTGCAAATCCGGCGACTCAGCTGCATCAGCTGGCTATGGAAACGCCTACAGCTTCACCAAAGTGTTGGGCAACGCCTACACGCGCATCCTGGCGCAACAAGTGGCAAGCAGGCCATCGCCCGTGTACGTGAACTCCGTGGAACCGGGCTCTGTGGACTCCGGCATGTGGGCCAAGTTCCGGGCTACAATTGATGACGCCACTGCTGCGGAGTTGGTGAAGCAGGGCCACATCGGAGAGAAGCCCAAGAGCATCGAAGATGGAGCTGATAGCCCCGTGTGGTTGGCGCTCTGCCCTCCTGGTGGCCCCAATGGCCGATTCTGGAGCGATTGCAAGGAGTTCAGTTTCGTTTATGGATACGTTGCATGAGTGAATTGGAATGATCGAGTGCTTCTGGTCTCCGTCTCTGGCAGATGCTCCTGAGCATGCAGAGTTTTTGTTATTCTTTTGCCAAATGTTGTTGGCAAGTGAACCAGGATTCCAATACATCGAAAAATGCATCGAATGTGCATTGGAATCCGTATGCGAAAGTTATGCAGGGTCGAAGTCGATCTCAGCGGTGCGGTGGATGTTCTGTAATCATCACTTGATCAGATGCTTTGGTAATCCAATTTTTATCAGGAGATGTTCTGAAACCAATGCTTGATCATATTTTCAAAAGTCGGTCTAAGTTTTACTGGTAGATCCTCTCGAACCACCACTTGATAAATCACATGTTTAGCTGGTCAAAGCCTACTGGTAGATGCTCTAAAAGATCCTAGTCTTGTACTCCATAATACATTTTGGCTGTTGGGTTGACAGCAAGAAATCAGACTGTGTCTTTGTTCTGAACGAGTTTCTTCCTGTTGTGAATCAGTGTTGTGGAAAGGTTGGTGACGAGTGTAATCTCTTTAGTTTGAAAAGAGACGGTCACAAAATTTAGGATTTCCATTTGCATAGAGATACTTGCAATTAGACACATAACATTAACTAGTTGAAAGATTGATATTCTGGGCTAAAAGAATCAAATGAAATGCCAATTTGTGCAAACGGTTCTTGGTAAATTAGAAAAGGGTATCCAATGAACCAAAAACACTATTCACATAGAGTGAGCTCTGGGGCTTTTTATTTTTATTTTTTATGAATTGCCAAAAGTGATGATATGAAATGTTATATTGGTGCTCCAAATTTCAACATTCATCCTCATATTGGATAGAAAATATCACATTAGCATATATCACATGTCCATAATTCTATTTTCATCCACAATTTGGTGATTTCATTGAATATTTTTTTTTTTAAATTGAAGTTTTTTGACAAAAAACTTCATGGTTTATGGCCACTTTTTAGCCAAATCCTTTTCTTCTTGTGCAATCTAGCACTACATTGCCAAAAAAAGTCTTGATGAGCTCTACCATTACCAATTAATGTTATGTGTTGGTTTCCTTCCTATGAGTGAATTATCTTCTTTCTTTTGTGACAAGGAAAAGAAAACAAGTGCAAGGATATTCAAACTTGATAAATTAGTTCCTTCTAAAACAAAGTGAATTCGTTTGACAACCATGTATTATTGTGCATCAAGGAGCATTCATTTCTTGAATTGTAGAAAATTCTTTAATTCTTTAATCTTTAAATAAAGACAAATTGTAACTAAGGTTGAGTGAAGTCTAAGAATGACATTCAAATATGATATGCAAAAGTTAGAGGAAATCAAAGTTGAATAGGCAAATCTTCTAAAACGGTTCCCTAGTTTCAAAATCTAGTTGTATACACTAGAAGAAATTCTCATTCATCGAGCTGATGTGTTTTTGTTAGTGAACACAAAATTGCGTTGGAAAAACCATAAGTTTGTAGTTTTTTGACTAAAAACCTAGAAAACTACTTTTTTCCCAACACAATTTTGTGTTTTGTAACAAAAACACATTAGCTCGATGAATGAGAATTTCTTCTAGTGATAACATTGTGCAATATGTAAGCATCTATTGCTCCTCTGGAATTATTAGTGTTCCCTTTTGAGAACACAATTTGTTCTTAGAGGTTCTACCATGAAAGCATTTTAGTTTGTACTGAAAAAATTCATTATGTCAAAATACCAAGTCACTTTTTAGAGAGTGGATTATTTATTTACCCTGCTAGCCTATGGAACTCTCTATTTTAGCTTTCAATCGATCACAAGTCTCCTAGTGAGTAAAAGCAAAAAGACTCTCTATCATTTAGTATACTAATGGGTGATTGCATGCTACGATGTATTGATTTTTTTGTCATAGTGCAATTGTACATACTGTTTTAAATAAGTACTTTGAAAATTCATACTGTTAATGGCATGTTGAATTTGGGTTACTAGAAGCTATTTTTTACAAATTGGGTCTATTCCAAGTACATAATTACATTGAATAAATCAATAAAAAAATCTCTACATAGACTAGATGGGGAAATTTACAAATTAACTGTGCTTCACCTCAGAGCATCATGCACACTAAATTTCGAGATTTCACAAACAACAATTAATTAGAAAGAAAATTGAATATTTTTTCAAGGATTTTTCTTTTTCATATTCACACTATTTTAGTATTTTTTTCTTATTTTACTAGAATTTCATATTGATATTCAAAAATCTTAGATTGACATTTTAAAATGCATTTTTTTTCATTTTTCTTAGAACATGCATTTTATAGAAACTATGAGGTGGAAAAATTCTTCAAAATTTTAATAAAGATCATGAAATAATCATGGCAAAATACAATAAATTATCTCTTGTAAAGTTCAGTGCAAAGATGTGTCACTTGGGACAAAACTTGTGCAAATTGAGTGAGTTATGAACATGTTGGTGCATAATGGGAATTGGTATATGTAGTGTGCAATTACTCTAAAGTACTAATTGACGTGCAAAAGAAGGGTTACCAATTCCAACAAAAAAGCAATTTTTGTGAAGTTGAAGAAGAACTTTGGATAGTTTTGAGCATCAAGTGTGCACTTTTCATCCAAAGATTTCCATTGTATGCTTATTTGTTGTATGGGTGGTGATGTTATGAGAGGTTTTATTACCTTTATGAGTATATTACACCACATGCAAAATTGAAGACATTGTACTTTGAAAATTCACTAAGGTCATATTGGTAACACGAAATGCAAAAGCCTCTATATGACAAAATTGGGTAGGGGTGAACAATTGAGGTAAAGTATTTGCAATCTTTTCATTACATGAGTCAAAGCATTTTGGAAGGATTGTCAATCTACTTCCACACAAGAATTTAGAGATGTCCTTTGGTGACATTCGCAAACCACTATAAGCTATATAGGATTCCTTAACATTAATCATTTGTTTTCGGTTGATTCCTTCTTTTGAACATCCTTGTGTGGACTCCTTTCTATGAAACAACCCTGAAGATAGGAGACCCTATCCATATGATGCAAGACTATTTGTGCCACTATTTGGCTAACTAAGATAGAAGCACCCATTCCTAGCTTTGTAACCTAAACCAATCTTGAAATATGTAGATATAGGAAGTCCAAATTGTACAGCTTTCATACATAAATGCCCCAAATGGTTTGAGGTATACCATGTATTTGAATTTCATAAATTCTCAATTTTTTTCTTAAATTCATGATTTTCAATCTCTAATGTGTTAAAAATAATCTCATTTGTTGATTCCACTAAGAAATATGTGGAATTGCTTATAGTGTTGGTTATAGATACTTTTGCCTTTTGTATCATTTATAGGTGCTTTTACCTTATGTTCTAGTGAGTACATATGAAAGTTTGAAATGTGCACTTGGTTTGGGGGGAATGATTATTGCTTTGTTGTAAAGATTTTGGCCTCTCCCATTTGGTCCCTCCCAAAATTGGCTACTATAGTGAACCCAAAGCAAGGCTCACTATTTCAAAAACAAAAAAATTGATATGCCCCTCTGACATGCAACAACATGGATAGGGTGGCTTCTAAATTGTGGCACAACTAGAGTCTCCTACAAGGACGAGTTGGTCACCATAGAAATCATTTGTTTTGTTTTGGTATTGTGTGAATTGTTGGATTAAAAAACAAATGCAAAAGCGTGCATTGATAGTCAATATAATGTAGAAGACCTCCCCGCTTCTCACACAAAATTCGGAGGATGGATAGGTGCACTCAGTTCTGTCCTGCATGGAGAGATTGGCCTTGGTCATTCATCGGCCGAAAAATGGCCGTGGGTTAACTCAGTTCAACCTGAAGTGTTGGAGTGAGTCACCACCTTCGTCAGGTGGACTCGGATGCTCTGCCCCTTTGCTGGGCTCCGGATTGACACTACAGGACTAATCTAAACGCCGAAGCCCCACGGCGAGGATGATGCCCCTAGCCTTCTCGCGCACCCAACACTTGCCCACACATCCCAATTTGTGGGTTACGTTCCTACACCTCCACAGCCCCAGCGCCCGCCCCGTCATCCCCAAGCCCTTCAGTCCCAACACAAGAGTCCCAACACAATAGTCCCAACACACTGGCAAACCCATTTGTAAAACATACTGTAACTTAAGTTCCTTGCAACTACATTCGCAATCCCAGGAGCAACCTCATTTGCCACGCCCCCTCGTTAGGGCATGGCAGCACCCGCAACAACGCTGCCGCTCCATGCTTTCGTGAATCTCAACCTGGGAATGGGAACGGGAATGGCTTCCCCCCTCGGGACCCTCCCACCGCGATTCCCAGCTTTCGCTCTCTCCCCACGAGTCTCCAGCTGCTTGCCATTGTTCTTAGCCTCCAACAATCGGAGCCTCTTCCAACGCCAGCAGACGCGAAGAAATCATGCTCTTCTGGGGCAACACCGAAGCAGACACCCAAGAGTGCGAGTGGCGTCGTCCCTGCGAGACGAGGCGGTGCACGAGCAATCGGAACCAATTGAATTGGGCGCTTCCAATGGGAATGGGAGGGAACCAAGCTTGGGTGGTTCTGAATCTCACGACCAAGAGGAGGTTGTGGTGGTGGAGAGTGGGAAGGAAGAAGAGCAGCAGGCAGTGAAAGGAGGAGGAAAGGCGGAAGAAGGGGTGTCGGGGACGGTGAAAGGGACGATTGTCGCCACGGTGTTGCTGATCGCTTGTGTGGGCGCGTTTGGGGCGCTGGGGTTTGTTTATAAGGAGCCTATTAATGAGCTTCTCACGCAGTTCTCGGATTTTCTGGAAGGTCAGGGGGGATGCAAATGCTGTCGCAAGTGTGTTTCGTCTCTGTGTGTGTGTGCGTGCGCGTGCGCTTGACCTACTTAGGGGGCGGGGGGCGGGGGGCGGGGGGGGGAGAGTTTTATGGTTGAGAAGACGACTAGGAAGGTCAATTTGGGGTTTTGCTGTATTGGAGACTTTCGTTTGTTCGATTTTTGTTTACTTTCTCACCAACGCATGCAGTGTTCTACAGTGATTATAGTGGTGTGTGATTTAACCCCGTTTGAATTGTATTTGATTGATCGAGAACTGGTCATTTTAAAACCATGATGAATCTGTGGTCATTATCTGGGGTTTAGAAGTATCATTTTCTGGGTTTTTTGTTGGGTTAGCGAAATCTGTTCTTTTAGGTCTGAAGCTCTGAGTATGAGGTCTTACCAATTGTATTGGAAATGGAAATCAGGGTATGGACCTGCTGGATACGTCCTGTTTGTTCTTGCTTATGCGGGCTTAGAGGTATGAATGACTTCCCTTTACTCTCCTCAAGTGTTTATTTTACAAGTGAAATCGAGTTCACGATCACCGGGTGATTTTGGAAGCCTTAATTGGTAATTCAGTGGACTACCGAGATAGGGGTTCAGAGCAATTTGTAGTGTCCTTGCCATTGGTAAGGGCCACTGTTGATCGCTCAGGTTGATGCAACAAGCTTAAATTGAACCAACATCATGTGCAAGCTTGAGAGGTTCTGTTGCATTTATGATGTGTTTGAGGTGACGAGTGTCCAATCAATCTCCAAGAGGTTGCTTGAAACCTTCTTATCTCAAATTCGGCAGGCCATATTGGAGCCATGTAACGCCTCCACTTCGTGGTCACTATTGTTACTTGGATTAGTGTAATGTCAACATTGAACCAATTGAGGAAAATCACATTAAGAAATGCTTTTTGCAAGAATCAAGGTGTAGAATTCTTGTTATCTCAAAACTTTTTGTTTCGACGAATCGACATGTGCAACCCTAAGTTTACTTCTTTCAAAGTGAGATCGGTGTGTGAAAAGCCATACTAGTTTGAGAGTTTACTGTCGTTGTAGGCATGTCATAACCCTTTGTATGTCGTGGTATTCAACGTCCTTCTTTTGTTGTGGGAACTTTCAGGTGCTTGCAATTCCCGCTGTTCCTTTGACCATGTCGGCAGGATTGCTGTTTGGTACTTTATACGGGACAATTCTGGTATCCATAGCAGGCACGGTAAGCCGAATATGGAAACCCTCAACACTTCAAAATTTAGGGCTTCAGCTCATTCTATTTAAACGCCATTTCGTGTTAAGAGTTATTCTGAGTTGTTCTCTGTGGCCCGCCTGCAGCTTGCAGCGACCATTGCTTTTCTGATAGCGCGGTATTTTGCAAGGGACCGTATTCTTAAACTAGCACAAAATAACCCAAAGTTTCTAGCAATTGACAAGGCCATCGGAGCAGATAGTTTCAGAGTGGTCACTCTGCTGCGACTTAGTCCCTTACTTCCTTTCTCTCTTGGAAACTATCTCTACGGTCTTACTTCAGTCGAACTTATCCCTTACGTGCTCGGAAGGTACAGAATTCAAATATTTAACTCCCTCTGGGTTCTTCTTTTCTGTACGCTACCACTTTAATTTCTCTGGGGTCACCAGGGGATGGACTAAAACATTTGTTCAAAACTGTAGAAAGTTTTGATATCCAATGAGAATGAGTCGTTTTTCAAGCAATACTATCGTGTTAGGCCCCATCATTCGAAAGAATGAATGTTTTTATGTAAAATAGAATTGTAACAGGTGGTTAAAAGGAATAATGGCAATTCAAGACAATTGAAGAGGATTTTGGAATTTTGCAATCAACAAGGATTATATTGCAACTTACAATTGTATTGGGGATTACCGGTATATGGACATCAAAATTATGAATTTCTATTTGGGGTAGGAACGCTTGCAATTTGTCGAATATGGAAGATTTATATGTTAATGCTATTTGCTATTCTGTCAGTCCGTGTCATATTAACTACCCGAATTTCCTGTGCAGTTGGTTGGGTATGCTACCTGGGACATGGGCTTATGTAAGCGCCGGTGCCATTGGAAGGGCTTTCATTGTAAGCTCCAATTTCTTCCTACATCCGCAATAGCTGCTGTTACTTTTTCGTTGTGTCCCATTGGTTTGGAGTTACAAGGTGTGGTGATTCCATGTACTTAAAAGGTCTGATTGGTCAGCAGCTCATGTTTGAACATGTTAATTATTGAGTTGCCTCTGTAGCTACTGATTCAATTTCACACACACGGGATAGTGCTAAACAACGTCTCAATTCTCCATTGCAGAAACAAGAGGCAGATGCTGTCTTCCCAAGTGGTCCAGAAAGCTACTGGACACTGGGAATTGGGTTGGTGGCGACAATTTTTGCAGCATCTTATGTCGGTAAATTGGCCAAGGTTTGTTTTGCTTGCCTCTACCCCTTTTCTGCTCAACACAAATGAAATTCTGTACATGCGGAGATTAAGGAAACAAAAAACAAGTTCGGGGCACTATTAGTCTCTCAGAACAAGATTTCTATTCTTTTTATGCAATTCTCATCTACTCTAATACTTTAAGTGTTCCTAGCCATTTCCAAACTTCCATGTATCATAAGATAGATTCTTAATTAGATCACTTGACTACAGGCAGACCTCCACATATGAAAGATTCTCTTTATGACTTCGTCTGAAGTTCATGAACCTGAATTGATTTTTCTGTTCTTGCAATTGTCTTGCATGTCTGGCTGGTAGAACTTTACGGGGCACTGGAATGCAAAATCAGTAATGTTTTTGAGATATCTGCTTCATTCTTATCACATTACTTGTGTTCATGTGATGGCAGAACGCAATGAAAGATATTGAAGACGCCTAAAGCTGGTAGTTAGGGAAAAGAATGGCGAGGGATTCCTGAGAGGGACGTCAGGCAAAGCCCATCAAATAGTTCTAGGGACAGTGCTGTTGAAGCTGATATTGGTAGGAACAGTGAGTGTACATAATTTCATTACACATTATTGGTTCTCTTCACATGCGAAACTTAGAATGAAATGGTGGAAAAAAAAAGACAATTGTCGGTATCTTAATTGAGTTTTAACTTAATTTAATTGATTGATTTATTGTTTTGCACACATACTGAGCTGTGTCATCTCAATTGTTTCTGTAAGTTTATAATGTTTATATCAATGTCAGGTCTTCCTGTGATCATGGAGGGTGGAACACCATGGGAATGACACAAGCTGGATTTGGGAGGATATTTCTTCGCAATAGAGAGGCATGCAAGGTAGAGGATACTTTTCGTACCCTCTCTGTAGTTTGGGGGAGATGGATAGAGCTGTGGAGAAATCTTTATGTACCGGTAATAGAGGCAAAGTTGTTGAGATCAAATTTTTATCACTATGTAATTTTAAACAACAGCATTTTTTTAATATGACTCTGGGCATACCAACCAATTTACAATTTGACCTAACTGGAATCAGTTAGTAGAATATCTGCTATCTCCCCCAAATTAATTTGCAATGAATAAGCATTCATTTCTAGCATTTTAACGAAACAAGTAGACCAGTTTGAAGAGCTCATTTTTACCGCACCAACCAAGTAACAACAATTAGCTTGTCTAGTGCTATGCTACTTTCTTAGTGCCAATGAGAATGAAGTTACCCTCCACGCGTCCTATTATCGTGTAAATTATTTAGAGGTATTGCACTACAAGAGAATTGAACCCATCAAGGGGCTTTGAGTTTTTTTACTATTTCATAACTACTTGAAGTAAGTATGAGGTTGTTCACATCCTCATTAATGTCACCATGTATGATCACTAGAAATTTATAGTGGACACTTGGCATGTGGAAATTGGCAGGAGCTGTGTACTAGCCATCCTCCATGACTAAGCTAAGAAATTTTGGAGATGAATTTGGTAATCATGATGAATATTTGAGCCCATCATGCAAATCTTGCCGCAATTAGTGAGTTGAGAAGGCTCTTTCCCATCTAAATTTTTCCATTATGAAGTGGCCCCTTCTTGGATTCAATTTTTTCCTAATGGCAAAAGTGTTGTCCTTAATTGTCATAACTCTTCAAGACAGCTCTCTTTTATTGGCAATGGTGTAAGGTCGGAACATCCATAATCGTCAATTTAAGCCATTTAGCTTAGTTGGGGTCAAATTTTTCTAGAAAAAATATTTCTTCAATACTAGCAATTGAAAATCATGAATTAAAAAAAATGCTTTTTCGATACTTCCCTAATAGTTTCAAGGTAGATTCTATGTCCATATCAAAACTCATACTCAATTTAGGAAATAGGAGTTATTCTTGATTTTACTCAAGAATCCAACTTTTTCACAGAGAGTACTATAGTACTAGAACCTAGTTGTATTTAAGTCTGGAAGGACTAGTATTACGAGAATATGCAAAAGGAGCTTTGCTCAATCCATAGTAATGGAGTAGTAATGGAGTAGTTGTGAAATAACACATACTGCAACCTAATCGTTTCAGTATCATAAGACAAGGAGCACAGGCTGACAAAAAATGTGATGTGATCAAAAATCCTTTTCAGGAAGAGAAAAACAAGTAACGAGCATACAAGGCTTCACTACTTCAGTAGTGTCATGTAGCTAGTGTGCCCATTTGTCGAAAAACAGGAAACCAAAAGGGAGTTTCGGAAATGCACCTATGCCTAATAATTTGCTACTATTATCAACAATGAAAGATAAGTTTTGGACAATGCAGATGGATATGGAAATCCAGACATAGCATATATCAAGAACTCATGTTCTTCAATAATGTGGATTGGAGATTTTTTGAAAAAATCCTCTGGAGGTGGTAGCCCTCACCTGTACCCATGCCAACGAGCAAACAATTAGTATGCTAATTAGCGTATATGAGGTGTCTATAGGATACCACAACTTGTTATCGTTTATTCACTAGAGAAAAAGTTCAATCATGCTCACAATACAAACTAAATCGTAATAAGTAGAAACACTTTTTGAGACTCATACACCACTTGTTGGCCGCTATTTTGAGAGCCCAACACCATCTTAGAAATCACAAAGCTAATCTAAACTTGATCACAGACTAGTAACACTCAATCCTGAACTGGCTCAGCACACAAAACTCCAACATCTGCTCGAAATTATCATGAGTTGTAAACGGAATAGTGCTCGAATGGAACAGTAGGTGTGTAAACCACTTTTCTGTACCATTGCATTCACGTAGTAGGCAACCAGCCAAAAAACGGCTTCTTTGAGTTAAGGCACACGCTCCAAAATCACCGTCAAATTAATTTTTAATTGGTGTCATACCCAACGCTGTCACCAGGTGGTTAAATTGCGTATAATGTATGATTAATAGGGATGAGCGGGATATCAGTAGTTGTGTCAATATTTGAAAAGCTTGTTTACTGATGTGCAAGGCAATATTATATCTAAATTCCAAAAAGGCATGCCTCATATGAAATTTATACTGCGAATAAGAGATGGCATAGTATACTTTTTAGAAGTATCTATGTGTTCTATTATTATGTAAGTAAGCGGTAGATTATCTGAAGAACCAAGGAGTGATCCTTGAAATTCAGATCTAAAAAAGAAAAAAAACAAAAACAAAAACAAAAACATTTATTGATAAGGCATCTAATTTCTACGAATTTTCAAAGTAGAACTCCTTAGGGCACACATAATCACACTCTACAAAATTTGCCTTGATTCTAGCACCAAAATCTGAAAAAATCAAGGCCCACCAACCACAATTAAGTATGGAGATGGTTTCAAGGTACTTTTGAGAACACTTTGAGGGAACTCTACTCTCAAACTATGGGTACAGTAATGGTTATGGGTGTTCCTACCTTATTCCCTCTTTCACATGCTTTCCTCAAGCTTTATGCAATGAAGAAGGGGGGCCACAATACTTGCAAAGACCTTGTTGGAAACTTTATAATTAAACTGAAAATTTTGAAAGTGGGAAAGAACATCCACTCTATCAATTGCAATCTAGAAGCCGTCTAAAACTCCTCTTCTTCCTCAATCAACCCCTAGAGGTTTTTGACTATGTTTTCATCAAAAATACTCCAAAATTGTCATTGCTACACTGAATAGGGGTATTAAGAGGACCCATACTAACTAATTGACATTCCACACAATATAAATATAGGCAATTTCATTAAAATGGCAGTATTACGGTAAAATGGCACAAAATATGTTAGGAATTGCACGACATTCCATCAAAATGGCAGAATAATACCACCATTTTAATGAAATTGCCTATAAATATCTACCTTTATTGTACATCAGTAGTTATTGAATTGTTCGGGGCATGTACATCATGTTTCAAACATCTATAGTTTTCTACAATCAGTCCCTTCAATTTTTTGGTCCCCTTCATATCCGTATTTAGTGTAGTATAAGTACCAAATTTCAGAAAAAAAAACATTTTTGGACACATGCAATCATAGGATCTTGTAGTACCCTGGTTTGAGAAGATGTGGATAAAATTTCAGAAATTTCCACTATATAGATTGCAAGATATTAGCATTTGAATTTACAAAAATCCTTTTTTTGGCCCTACAATACTAGGTAGCTGCACTTTACAAGTTTACATTTGTATGAAAAAATGTCCAAAGTGGTGGTGCTTCTTGGGATTCGTTCTTCAAGGCAAGTTGGCTACATGGTTGAAAAAATTCAGATCATTTGGAATTATACAACATATAGGAAAAAATAGTAAGTAAAGTAGGAGGCTCTAAAGTGAGCGGGTATTTAGAACCACCCATATAGACTCGCTTGAAATGGATATGAGGTGGTCTATAAATGGACCTTCAATAATAGTCGTTGAATGGATCAATTAAAAAAAATTATTTATTGCAAGAGCCAATCATTCTCTTTGCTTTCCCATTTCTCTCTAGAAGTTGCAAGTGAACAATTTATGGAAGACCTAGGGTCATAAATAGGGACCTATGACTCTCATCTTGTTTGAAAATTCATAAGTAATTTGAAAATGCTTCAAAAAATACGAAACAACTTGTGTTACAATCAAAATCTATTTTTCTTTGTCTGAAAAATGAGCTAAAAATAATCCCATCCAAGAAACCACATAAAAAAGGTGGACTAGCCCTTAGATGATCCATTCATGAGCCTCCTACCTTAGAAAGAAGTAGAGAATGATTCAAGATACTAAATTGTTGAGAATTTAGTTAAGGAATTGAAAAATGCCAATCCCAATGGTTGATTGTAATGTTGTAATAAAAAATCTACATCCTATGATTTTTTTTTCCCAAAAATATGGAAAATTGAGTTAAATAAATGACTTCAAAGGCTATTTTAGAGTAGAGAAGCCATAACTACCTACAAACTAAAACTCCTCATAATTTTCATTTCATGAATCAAAATGGAATGATTAAAAGCTTTCCATGTATATATAAATCTAAAAAATTAATTTCCATTTTATTTATTTATAAAAGGGATTTTTTAGGAGATTTTTTGAGCTGCAAGGCTGCTTGCTAAGCAATGAAAACGGCATATTATACAACAACTTTTAACCATGTAGTCAAAAGTTATGAAAATTGTAGGGCCTTAAAGCTAATCCTTGGGCTCATGTTGTGTGAAAATTTCAAAGAATTTTTTGTTTGTTTGTAGTGAGCTGACAAAAATTGCTATATTGCCAAAAAATGCAATTTAGTGCTTTCGGGGTTAATATATTTTGTAAGTTCTTTCTCTAACTTGTTGATGCTTGTAGTGCTTTTCAATACTCTTGAGTTCCTTCTTATGGGTATTTAGTTGGTGTGAAATGTAATGCTTGAATGGCTTCATGATGAGTAAGGTGAAGGCACCCATTACCAACCATAGCCCCATCAGCAATCAATAGGGGGTCTCAAATTCAAGGTAGGTTGGAACTCATTTCTATTTTTCAAAAAATGACACATGTCCCTCATTTTACGTTTGATGGCATGTCTAGGTATCAAAGTGCTATGATACATGTCCCTCACCTTGAGTGACTCTAAGTAAGTGGTTTGGAAAGATTCTAGACATTAAATATGGGTCTATACCAACTTTTGGCTTTCAAATTTCAGTTCAAGTGATAATTACCAAAGTTTTTGCAATCCTTGTGAAAATATTTGCTTTGCTTTGCTTTGCACTACTCTTGATCATGTCTATAATTGCTTATTTTATCAATTATGGGTGCCTTTACCTTATTAAGACAAAAATCAATTTGAGAATAGAACACTTGTTGAGGTTCCTAGAACAAAGATCTTCAATTAGCTAGAGGCCTATGATACAAAAGAAAAAGTAAACAAAAAATAAAAAAAGGGACTATGGCTCAAGCGTGAATAAGTTAGTCCCTACAAATTTGTACATTCCATTGTAAATTGCAACATATTGAGCACTAAGGATGAATATATGCCATTAGTTTAGACTAACTTCCGTTCAAGCATGCAATAAAATTTTCACTAGAAATGACTAGACACAATTTAGGTCCATAATTTTTTTTTTAAATGCCTTTAATTGGCTACATCCTTAATAGTTACTAGGGTTCTAACGTGTTAGAGCAATCCTTACACAACACTCAAGGGCAAGTGATATGCTTTGTATTAGGTAGAATCAAATCTTTTTCTAAATCCAAGAATAGTGTATGAAAACATGATAGTTCAACCAAAAATTTTTAAAAAGTAAAAATAATAATAATAGCAGTTTCAAGAGCCTTCATAACTTTCACATCACTAAACAAAATAGAATGAATCAAAGCTACCCATATAGACATAAATGTACTCTATACAAGAAGAAAATTTGAAAAAATTATTTTGACTTTTTGTATTATTTTTTTGCTCCCCAAGTTCAAGCATTTAGTTCTTTGGAGGGCATAATGTTTTCTCTTAGGGCCTAATTGAAAGAAAAATTGTATGTACTAGAAACATAGTACATTCTTATACTTTCACAAACAAATTCAACAATTTACAATAATATTTGACATCATACAAACTTGCATGAAATTCTCAAATATCAATTTCAAGACTTTGGACCTTTAGGGGATAAAGGATATCCTATTTAACCCTTAAAGGATGGATTGGTGACCGTGAAAATCATGGCTTTTGGAACCATGTGACATCATCTACTTATAAAAACCCAAAAAATATCCATTAGAGGTCAAACTATTGTAGAAGATCTCCCCTTTCCACCCCTAATTCTGAAGATGAATAGTTGCACTTCTATCCTACACAAGAGAATTCCTTGTCATCCATTGGACACAAAATGTCCATGTCAACGTTTAAGGGTTAATTGTACTTATCTAAAGAAAAATAATTCAACGATTTCTATTCTAATACAAAAAGTGCATTTTGGGTGCTTGAAGAAAATGGAGGATTTATTATTTAAGAAAAATGTTTACATTTGTCTTATCATAGAAAAAAAATGTAGATTCTAATAATAAGGTTCATATTTGCAATTTGAAGCTTACATAGGTTTAAAACCCCAACACATCTCATGTAGATTTCCAACCAATTGAACTAAGGATTGCTTATAAATAGTAGAATAATTTTGAAAGACGTGAAAAATTATTACAAAGTCAATAGATTAGTCTAATAATTTGTATTTGTGACTCTTAGATTATTTAGCGTTGTATTCTAGAAATTGTAGCCAAAATGTATCACCTATGCTTTTCAATCCATACTCTTGTAAAACCTTGAAATGTACCTTCAAAATTCTTCAAAAATTAGAGTCTTGGTGTTTTGTAATAGAAATTGGGTATGCTTGATTGAGAAAGTAAGAATGAAATGGTAATTTTGCTTCAAGAGGGAATTTCATAAAAATGGCATATTCCATATGCCATTTTCAAACTACGCAGTCTAAACTATAAAAGTGCCACCTAAGATAGGTATAGATTTCAATCCACTCAGTCTAAATTGTAAAAGTGCCAAAGTTGTAGAATGATACCATTTTAATGAAATTCCCCATATTAGAAAAAAGTCCATTTGAATTTCACAGTAAGAAAATCTCTTTCAATGGCACATTAGGCAATTTGTAAGAACATTGAACCCCATTGTCCAGCAGATTGTTCAAAGCAATTTGTTCATTGTCCAGCCCAGATTGTTTGATTCTTCCTGCTTGGGATGTGAAGTGAACATGGAAATCTGCTCCAGTGCACGTATTTGTGTTTCGAGCCCTGCAGGCATGGCAATCAATAATCAGATTTGCACCATTGTCTACTGCGGACAATCCTTACTGCGGCGAACATTCAATCTGAAGTTGGATCTAATCTGAGGTAACTAGGCAACATTCAAACTTACGATCATAAGACCAAAGAAGTATTGTAATGCAAAGTGAGGCAACATTACACCATAAGCATTGGCCTCAATCCAAATGAAACCCTAGAAATATAATGCACTTCAGTAAATCTGGAGAATGTTCTCCGTAGTCGTGGATAATGCATTGCTTTTTTCAGAGCTGAACCAAATTCACAGTTACTTCATTAAAGTTGGAGCAAGTTCAGGATTTTATGTAGCTCCATTTGAGAACTTTTCATCAAAAAATTACGATACTATTGTGAAAAGAAATCTCGTCTGAATCAATAAGATGTTGCCGTGGTGATCACTTTCATCATTGGGACCCCCAAAACTTTGATGCGAAACGGGTTTTAAAAACAGATCGGTGATTGTCAATGAACCATGCAATGATCAGGAACATCTGCTTCACAATCTGGGCTGGATTGAGCAACCCTTGTAGAACACCTTCATGTCTTTTACACACTCTTACTACCGAGGCAACCATCGTTTCTCATCTGCAATCACCAAAACTTCAGGAAAGGGGCGTGAATTGAACATCACTCACTTAGATTTCGTATGAAGCTTTTAGATGCGAGTGTTTTTGATGTTTGGGGTTTTGTTAAGAACTAGGCTCTGACAAATGAAAAATGTTTTTTTTCGTGGGGAAATGCCATGAAAATATCCCATTTTTCATGTCATATTCATATTATGAATTACGAGAATTTTTTAACATATTCATGTCATGGACAAAGTGTGGAGTTTCTTTGATCATGAAATATGGAAACTTTCCCATCATGAAAATCAATTGGAGAGTTCTTGAAAACGTTCTTTTGACATGAAAATTCCTTGAATTCAACACAGGAGTTCATTTTTTCTGGCTTGAAAATTGGGCACTTTCATGTGTTGAATACCCATGATTTTTCAAGTGTACAAGCCAAGAGAATTCGAGACTTTCAAGTGTACAAATCATAGCTTTTTATTTCATTACAAATCCGTACAACCAATATCAAAGGTAGCAGGAAAGTTTTAAAATCACTGAACACTACATCTACACTTATTTCTATTCTACATATACCATTTGTGAAAGAAAATACAAATCATAGACAAACTAAAATTGGTATTGATACTCATATTCACAAGCTACAGTAAGCACCCCTACAAGGGTCCGCATAAGCATCTCGGCATGGTTCCTATTACCGGTATAGTCCAACACAGATTATCCATCTACTGCATCATTTTCCAACGTTGATATTTGTTAAGATGGGAGTTTTGAGAACGTTCCACCATATGTTCATCTTATAGATATGAAAACCAGATGGAGATTCATAATTAATGCCAAGCCTTTGTAGTCTGTGGTGCAGAGACCTAGTCAGAGGTCAGAATAATAGAATGGAAGTTGAAAATCTTGCACATCTATAACAATTAGGGGCTTGGAAAATCAAAACAAATCTACTAACTACGCTTCAATACAAAAGAAAACCCGGAGCTTTAGCGTTTAGGGGTATATACTTATTACTGTCACCTCTACTCCATGTCACTGGCTCAGATCAACAGCTACTTGACATAGTATGGCAACAGGATATTAGGCAAATTGTTGACGCGCAAAGCGTGAGATCACTGAAAATTGGATACTCATCCAACCAAAGACATACACCTGGTACATACGATACTTAGTCAAACACGTGAAGAGAATAGGAGAAGAACCTCTTGGCAGAATAATCACCCTTCTCCTCGTTCTTCTGTCCCCACAAGCTGATAAGAAGCTTACTTAACTTAGAGAACGCTGGGCACAGCAGAGAGGCGCCAACTTCAAGAGCACATCCGTGACCTTCGAACCTGCAAAGGACATTTGGTCATTCAGGCCACGCTCAAGGACACTTTTCTCGTGTGATGGACGAGCGCAGGGGTCTCCATACCGGCTCCCGTCCCTTCCGCTCAAATATCCACGTAGCTACTGTCAAGAATCGCTACGAAGAAGTGAACAGGGACCTCAGAGTAAGTTGGTCAAGAATCTCTAACGACCGCCTGTCGACAGCTGGCTCCAAAGCCGAAATCCCCCCGCACGATCTCGGCTTCGACCCCGCATAACATAATAGTATTCCTCACGAGGGGAAGACTGCCTCTGGGCCCAAGTAAGTTACATGCCAAATAATGCCACTGCTACAGTGTACAGGAACACAGACTATCATTGTTGCCAAAGCTACAGTATTTACCTCACCCCTGTCCCTTGCCCCTTCACACTGGCTGTGGCGCGCCGACGCAGTAGGAAACCAGTCCTCTCCCTCCGTCGTCCTTATTCAACATTATTCTTCACGTGGGGCGGCTGCAACTCTTGGTACCGTCATTGCCACTCCTGACCACAGGTACCCCACCATCATCCCAGGGGGGCCCAGGCTCTCGGCAGGCCCTTCTCTGGCGACACCCATAGTCTCTCCCGAACCCCAGCCTTTCCAACTTTTGTACTCGTTCTCCTCTGCATCTGTTTTGCATCTGTTACTCTGTTTGTTGGCAGTTCTCGGGCTACGACATCTCCGAAGTTACGTCCTGTGAGCTTATGCACACAGTGATGATCAGTCGAGGCACTGCTCTCATACATGTGACGTTGTTCTTGCCTGTGGGGGTACTTCTGCGCTGCGTCATTTCGTCGCTGGAGTGTCTTACAAGCGAGAGAGACAGACCCCAGGTGCTCTTGGATCCTCACGGCAGTACTGTAAGGTATGCGTACTTAGAATGCGTTCAAGTGTTCAAGTATGAGTCTGAGCTTGGTTCCCTTCATTAGACTGCTTCAGATTTGGTGGGGTTTGGGTAGCACTCGACCAAGAATTTCAGCAAGTCTTAGGGTGTGGTTTTCAGATACCGTTAGTGTATTTGGCTCATGTGTTGCAAGTAGGTATAGTAGCCAACAACAAGCTCTGCTTGCTGGTGTACAACAGCTCCAGGAGCGATACTTGGGTTTCACTTCATTACCTTCCTTTTTTTGTTCTGTAGAAATCTATCAATAGAGGATTGTTGTTTGGCTGAAGGGTGAAAATGCTGAAGACAATATGTCCTCACATTAAGTCCTACAGTATGCAGTGATCAAGTGCCAATTGGTGGGAAAATTTGGCTCAGCAAATGAATGGTTGCAATGCTGCAGGGATAAACAAACTTGTGAACGGTTGTAGAGATGGAGGATTTAGACCTCTTATGAGAAGATTTGGTGAGAATTGTGTAAATTGATAGCTATGGTGAACACATTTGACTCTGAATTTTTGGGAAGAGTGGTGGTGAAAGTTGGACTTTATATTTCAGTTGTTTTGGGTCTCTTATGATGCAACAATTTACCACCATGGCCATGGATGAAATATGAACTAAAATAGTTTTTTCATCCCTAAAGCATTCATTTGTTTGAGGGAGCAATATTGTTGGAGACTTTGTTGTAATTTAGGAATTTCATCCACTGAAATGGGTGTCCACAGGAGAGTACTCCCTTGAAATTCGTTGATTCTTTTTCCAAGATATTATTGGTCAAATGAAAGTCTTTGGGAGGTGCTTTTAAAAGTTTATCAAGTACAAGGAAGGAGCTAATTGCCCAGTGATCTTTGATGTGGCTTGTGATATAAAGTCTTATTACTTAAAAGGTAAGATATGTCCTAAGAAACTCTATGTCAAGCTTTGCACTTCTAATTTTCTTAAGAAATATAGCTTTGCATTTGAAATTGCAACATGGATTGAATTTCATTGAGTGCTTGTTTGTGAGATTAGGGATAGTGAGTGGTGTACATGGTAGATAACATAGAATGATACAACCAATTGCAACATTTTTTGAAAATGTTCCACTTGAAAATCTTCTTTGATGTTGTTCATTTCAATTGATGTTAGCCACTAATAAATTTTGAACCCTATTGTATACTAACCAAATATTGCCTTTGACTCTTTTGAGATGTCATTATTTAGTTTTTACTTTGACATGAAGAAAATAAAAAGTCATATCATTTTGTTTATTATAATTCTTTGGAGTATCACATTTTAGTGCACATATATTATAGTGAAAAAGAGCAATAGTAGTGGTCCAATGGTGGTCATTACCTTGTATGACAATAGTAATTAGTAAATATTAGGTAGAAGGATAGACATGAATTCTCCCAAAGATAATTTTATGTATTATCATGTTTTATCTTGCAATTACCTTGAAATTGAAATTTTCTTTTTTCAAATGCATATATGCGTTGTATCATGATTGAGTTATAGCAATTAGGGTTGGACAATAGTCTAGTATCGTATATAGCCCTAATTTCTATGAGTTAAATTTTGTGTTCATGTTGAATTAATTAATTGACTCAAAGTGTCAAATGAAACTATAGCTCCTTTAGTATAGTAATTTTTACATGTGTGTTCATCCAACTTTGTTTGATCATTTTTTTGGTTTCTAAATGATTTTGTTTATAATTAGGGTTTGAATTTAATCGTGTTCATGACTTGAGGCACATCCAATCTATTTTTATTTATGTTTTTGGATCTTGTCAAAATAGTTATGAATTTTTGAAGTTGGATTGACTAGTTTTAAAAAGTATCCATGCTTTGAATTATTTATTGTTGGTCCATTGAAGAATCCAATATGTATATGTATTTGAGGATCTCTTACCTTCTTAGGTTAGGGAATAACATTGGTTTGGCCTTTCAATTGGAAGACATTATATTCAAGCATCAATTATCATCATTTTTACTTTGCATATTAGAATATCAATGCAAATGCAACAAAGTAGACCGAGTAGTAAACTTCTTTAGCTTTGTTCATATGTTCTATAAATTCTCATTGGCAAATACAAGATATGAGGCATTTGTCATTTTGGGATAGAAATTCATTAGCATTTAATTAATTTGAATATAACACTACCTCTTGTTTGTTGAAAGTTATATTGCCTTCCTAAGTTGATAGTAATTATATTCCAAACTTGTCCATAAGTTTAAAGCTTTGGTTAACATTGAAATTCCAATAGTTTAACCTTTGAAGGAAATCTAAGTCAACTATTATGATATGATGTCATTAACATGGGTTACTGTTATAATTAGACAATTATTATGTTGTTTATATTTCAATTTTTGAAAGATGGCATTTGAAGGTAGGATGGTCTTTTGAGAAAATATATGCCATTCAAACAATTTTGATGATATAGTTGGTGCAAATTTCTGTAAAGTAATGGTGAAAATGGATATTAATGGATTGGAATATCCAATTGAATTTTTTTCAAATTTTGGAAGTATGATTTTGGATCAAAGGTATCACATTTCTGATGCAAGGATGAGGATTTACTTTTGTGTCCTAGTTTAAAATGTAATTTCCATTTTCACTGTTGCGCATTTTAAAATTTCAATCATTTTGTAGTAGAATTCTTTAGAACAAATTTCCAAATTATATTCTTAGTGTAGTGGTTTTGGAATATTTGACATCAAGGGTGCATGAATTGAAGTACACAACTATAGCAAAAATTTTATCTTTGAGTTGATTTGGGTCAAATGACCTATTGTACTCCCAATTTGATTCATTTTTGTGCCTCCAACATGTCCCATATATAAGTCACAAAATTATCCTGTATTTGAATTGCATGGTGTTGTATTTGAGCATCATAACAATTACATGTTGAAATGAAATATGAACAAAAGATGATCATTATCAAATTACCAATCTACTAGATCATTGTATGTCGTATCAAATTTGAATATGCAATTTGATTTCTATGAGACAAATACAATGTCCTATATATGATTTTCTCAAGTTCTTGCAAGTAATAGTGTACATCATGAAATTTTTCTTGCAATATTCACAAAGTATAATTCTAAGGTTATGGCATGTGCCTTGAAAAAGTGGATAAGAAAGTGGTATCTTTCAATGTTTTTATTATTGTATGGTACTAGGTTTATATAGGAATTGCTTGCTTGATTTGATATGACTCTATATGAGATAATTCTTAATATATTAGGTATTTGAGATCCTCTCAAGACCTTGCTATATTTATGGTTTCAGGTGTGTTTTTTCTGACTATTTTCTTTGGATTTGTTTTGAAGCTATTGTAGAATTTCAATATAATGCTCCGCTCATTGATTGAAATGGCATGCTTTTTGATGTGGATGGCTATCTTCTTTACAATAGCAACCTTTTGGAAATACATGGCTATTGCATGGTTTACTCGGTGAGCATAAATGTTATTCACCGTTGGCAATTGAAAATTGCATGTTAAAATTCAATATTGATCAAATTACTAAGTTCTTTGTATAGTTGTCTATTTAATTTACTTAGTTTTACAACTAGTCTTTTTTTTAAGCATTTATGTATATGATCAAATTAAGAAATATGTATTCAAATTTCAATAGATAGACATCTCTATTAGTAATGTTCAATGAAGTTTCATTTTTAGAACATGATTGATTGAATTATTCAAATATCAGAGGATAATTGCTCTTAGTACATTCCATCAATATATCTCATTGACAATAGGTATTAAATACTCTGTAGGAAAGACAAGGATTTCTTACAAGTTCAAAGTGAACATTGTAAAAGACTATGCAATGATGTGCCAAGACTTGAGAAATACTTAAAGGATATGGAAGCATCTACAAAGAAGAAAGTCTTGAATAAAAATCAATGCATACATCTTTTTAGAAAACTCATACTAGCTATGAAGGGGATTGACAAAATGTTGTCAAGTGCTACTAAGGACCTCAAGTTCCAATTTATTTTTGAAGAATTGTGCTACCTTCAAAAGAAAGTAGAAATTATGGGAAAACATTGCACTGGACAAGACCGATGGTATCATTTAGCTGTATTTCAACTCCAAAACAAAGAAACTTTTCGTGAGTTGCTTTTAGATTTGAAGTTTTGTTATGATACAGTATGTGATATGTACTTATTCCACCATCCAAATCAATCAAGCAATATCTTTCCTATTCAATTTGATGCAGCTACCTATCAACAAGTCCTTGAAGATGAGCAAGTTCTAAAGAAGAAGCTTGAACTTGTACTTCAAGGAGAAGAGTTGGATGATTATGAAATAGCACAACATCTATTGTTGAGACTTAGAAATTTGGATCGAGTTAACGGCGGAGACTTGGATGCATTAGAGGTTCCAAATAATTTCAAGAGCTTGAAATTAATCCAAAAAATTGGTAAATATGAAAATGTGTTCAAATCGAATTGGTTGGGCCTTGAATGTGCCACCAAAGTGTTGAAAGGTGGTCTTAAATTTCTCATCAATGCTCGAAAGGAGCTTGGCATTTTGGCAGGCTTGAGCCATCCAAATCTTGTCCAATTTGTTGGTTGTGGGACTAACAAAAATCTTGATGAGATTGGTGAGGAAGATGAAACGGGTGAGATGTATTTGGTGATGGAGCTTATGGAATCAAGCTTGTCTACCATATTGAGGAATGAAAAGAGACCTCTACCCTATTATCTTGCAATTGACATCATGCACCAAATTGCTAAGGGTGTGTATTACCTTCATGACATGCAAGTTGCTCATCTTGATTTGAAACCTGATAATGTCTTGTACAAGTCAATACTTTTGGAGGATTCAGGTCCTCATCGCATATTCAAGGTCATGGATTATGGGATTTCTCAATTGGAAGTTTGTAGCCATCCGAAGCATCCAGAGCCATCAAAGTATACGATTGGGACACAAGGGTATATGTCTCCTGAAATGATCAAGGGCAGTAAAACTCCATTGTATCCATTTCAAGCTCATGTGTGGTCATTTGCCATGATATGCTCAGAGATTCTATCAAGAAAAGTTCCATATTTTGGTTTGAAAGCAAAAGTTTTTTATGATCAAATATTAGGTACACATAGCATGGGCAATAAAAGATTTCGACCGAACCTACCCAACAATTGTGAAGAACTCACAAACTTAATTCAAGAATGTTGGTCTCAAGACCCTCTGCAACGACCAACATTTTCCAACATTTGTGAAAGGCTCACAAGATTAAAAAAATCTTTTTTGAATGGAGCCTATTCATGCAAGATGGTTCCACAATATGGTTCTCTTTGTACTTTAAGAGATTCCAAGTCCACCATGGACCATGTCCCAAAGGTATGAAATTGTTGAAGTACAAAACTCATTTAGTGATGTTTGCTTTTTATAATTCTTTGTGGAGCTTCATATTCATGGTTTGAAGTATAGAGATGTAGTTTTATATGAAAATGATTAAAGAAATATGACTTCTGGATTTCTACAGGTGGATGAACCAATTGCACCTCCGAATGTGGATCATCAATTATCTAAAGCCAAAGGGCTTTTGAAGATGAACTATATAGGCATTGTCGGCATGGGTGGAATTGGCAAGACTACACTAGCAAAGGCAATCTTTGATGACGTGGTAGTGAATTCCTCATACCATGCATCATATTTTGTTACACAATCAAACAACAAAAGTTCGTATGAGATATTGTGCGAGGTATTAACAAAACTTGGGAAAGATCGGAAACCCAATAATTTTGAAGATGCCCAAAATATGATGAAAGAACTCTTGGTTGAAAAGAGCGTTCTTTTAATCCTAGATGATATCAAGGATAAAGCTCAAGTTCTTGATATAGTACCACCGGACATGATTGAAGTTGGTATGCGCACCACAATAATTCTTACGACACGCAAATGGAGTACAATAGAATCATTTGTGGGCATTGAGGGGAAGTTGGACGTTGAATTGTTGGATGAAAAGGTAGCAACAACTCTTTTCACCACTCACCTTTCTTGGGGTGCAGCTCCTCTATCACCAAACTTTGAAGATTTATGCAAGCATGTTGTGAAAGCTTGTAAAGGCTTGCCTTTGAGCTTGAAAGCGATGGGTACATTTCTCCATCATAAAGAGAGGTTACGAAGTTGGGAACGAGCATTACAAAGGATGGCTAGAGGAAGGAATTTGGATGGTGATGAAGAAATTTGGAACACCTTGAAAATAAGCTATGATGGATTGAACAATGGTGTTGAGAAGAGAATGTTTTTGGATGTGGCTTGTTTCTTTTGTAGAGATGTATATCCATCTGGCATATCAAAAGAGACATTCTTATCCATGTGGTCCGAAGGTGGCATCCTTCCAGTGAAAGAATTGGATAGATTGATTGACATGTCATTATTAAAGCTCAACAAAGATGATGACACTCTAGAAATGCATGATCAACTACGTGACATGGGACGAAGGATTGCCAAAGGCACAAGAGTTTGGAAAGCATCTATGATACCTGAAAGTGGATTTACAAGCAAGGTAATATTCTAATAGTGCCAATGTGAAACTAAGCATGTATAACATGTTTGTAATATATATTTGAATACAATTAGTGAACATCTAAACCTATAATATTTTTAGAATCATGACTTTTGAGATATGTCAAAAAAATGAATTATTGTTTGAAGCCACTATATGAAGGTGTAGTATATTCTAATATGAACTTTTTAATGCAGGATGCTGATGTTCTTGAAGGCATTTCTTGGCAAGCGACTATGAACCATCATTTCCCTTTGGTTAAACAAGACCAAAGATTTGATTTTGGAAAACTTCGTGTATTGATTTTGGTGAGCACTTTGGGCAATCCTATAGTGCATGTTGACAACTTTGGCTTACTACTACAAATAGCTTTGCAATGTTCAACATTGGAGGCAATTATAATACGAATCTCTAAATATTCAAATGCATTGCCACTTACACTTCCGTCAAATATTACATCTGCTTTACAAAGGGGAATATCAGATCTTTGTGGCACTTGTGCATCATTAAAGATTCTTGATCTTATAGGGCTTGGATTCCTTGAGCAATTTCCAAACAAATTTGCATCAAGTAATATCCTATTGAAACTAAATCTTAGTTTTTGCACTAGCTTGGTGAGATTGTCAAAAGAAGTGGGGAGCTTGTCTTCATTGACCACTTTAGATTTGGATGGGTGTTCAAGCTTGGCAACATTGCCAAAGGAAGTGGGGAACTTGTCTTCCTTGACTACTCTCAAATTGAGTGGGTGTTCAAGTTTAGTGGCCTTACCAATAGAAGTAGGAAACTTGTCTTCTTTGACCACTTTACATTTGAATGGGTGTTCAAGCTTGGAGGCCTTGCCAAAGGAAGTAGGAAACTTGTCTTCCTTCACCACTCTGGAATTGGGTGGGTGTTCAAGCTTGGCAACATTGCCAAAAGAAGTCGGAAACTTATCTTCCTTGACCATTTTAGATTTGCATGGTTGTTCAAACTTGGTAGCCTTGCCAAAAGAGGTTGGAAACTTGTCTTCTTTAACCACTTTCTCTATATGGGGATGTTCAAGTTTGGCATATTTGCCAAAGGAAGTAGGGAACTTGTCTTTTTTGACCTCTCTAGATTTGGAGGACTGTTCAAATTTGGAAACCTTGCCCAAGGAAGTAGGAAACTTGTTGTCCTTGACCTCTTTAGAATTAGGAGATTGTTTAAGTTTGGCATCCTTGCCAAAGGAAGTAGGGAACTTGTCATCCTTGACCACTCTAGATTTGGATAGATGTTCAAGCTTGACAACCTTACCAAATGAAGTGGGGAACTTGTTCACCTTGACCACTTTCAATTTGGGTGGTTGTTCAAGATTGGCAACACTGCCAAACGAAGTAGGGAACTTGTCTTCCTTGACTACTCTATATTTGAAAGGATGCTCAAGCTTGGTAGCCTTGCCAAAAGAAGTGGGGAACTTGTCTTCATTGACTACTTTTACATGCAATGGATGTACAAGCTTGGTGGCCTTGCCCAAGGAAGTGGGGAATTTGTCTTCCTTGACTACCTTAGATCTGGGTGGATGTTCAAGCTTAGTGGCCTTGCCGAAGGAAGTGGGAAACTTATCTTCATTGACCACTCTAGATTTAAGTTGGTGTCCAAGTTTGGTGGACATGCCCAAAGAAGTGGGGAACTTGTCATCCTTGACCACTCTCAATATGTGGAGGTGTTCAAGTTTAGTAGCCTTGCCCAAGGAAGTGGGAGACTTGTCTTCTTTGACCCTTCTCAAGTTGAGCAATTGCTCAAGCTTGGTAGCTTTGCCTAAGGAAGTGGGGAACTTGTCTTCCTTAACTAATCTTAGATTAAGGGATTGTTCAAGCTTATTGACCTTACCAAAGGAAGTGGGAGACTTGTCTTCATTGACTACTTTTACATGCAATGGGTGTACAAGCTTGGTGGCCTTGCCCAAGGAAGTGGGGAACTTGTCTTCATTGACCACTCTAGATTTAAGTCGGTGTTCAAGCTTAGTGGCCTTGCCGAAGGAAGTGGGGAACTTGTCTTCATTGACCACTCTAGATTTAAGTTGGTGCCCAAGCTTGGTGGACTTGCCCAAAGAAGTGGGGAACTTGTCATCCTTGACCACTCTCAATATGTGGAGGTGTTCAAGCTTGGTGGACTTGCCCAAAGAAGTAGGGAACTTGTCTTCTTTGACCCTTCTCAAGTTGAGCAATTGCTCAAGGTTGGTGGCCTTGCCCAAGGAAGTGGGTAATTTGTCTTCCTTAACTAATCTTAGATTAAGGGATTGTTCAAGCTTATTGACCTTACCAAAGGAAGTGGGAGACTTGTCTTCATTGACTACTTTTACATGCAATGGGTGTACAAGCTTGGTGGCCTTGCCCAAGGAAGTGGGGAACTTGTCTTCCTTGACCTCGTTAGATGTAGGTGGATGTTCAAGCTTAGTGGCCTTGCCGAAGGAAGTGGGGAACTTGTCATCCTTGACCACTCTAGATTTAAGTTGGTGCCCAAGCTTGGTGGACTTGCCCAAAGAAGTGGGGAACTTGTCATCCTTGACCACTCTCAATATGTGGAGGTGTTCAAGCTTGGTGGACTTGCCCAAAGAAGTAGGGAACTTGTCTTCTTTGACCCTTCTCAAGTTGAGCAATTGCTCAAGGTTGGTGGCCTTGCCCAAGGAAGTGGGTAATTTGTCTTCCTTAACTAATCTTAGATTAAGGGATTGTTCAAGCTTATTGACCTTACCAAAGGAAGTGGGAGACTTGTCTTCATTGACTACTTTTACATGCAATGGGTGTATAAGCTTGGTGGCCTTGCCCAAGGAAGTGGGGAACTTGTCTTCCTTGACCTCGTTAGATGTAGGTGGATGTTCAAGCTTAGTGGCCTTGCCGAAGGAAGTGGGGAACTTGTCATCCTTGACCACTCTAGATTTAAGTTGGTGCCCAAGCTTAGTGGACTTGCCCAAAGAAGTGGGGAACTTGTCATCCTTGACCACTCTCAATATGTGGAGGTGTTCAAGCTTGGTGGACTTGCCCAAAGAAGTAGGGAACTTGTCTTCTTTGACCCTTCTCAAGTTGAGCAATTGCTCAAGGTTGGTGGCCTTGCCCAAGGAAGTGGGTAATTTGTCTTCCTTAACTAATCTTAGATTAAGGGATTGTTCAAGCTTATTGACCTTACCAAAGGAAGTGGGAGACTTGTCTTCATTGACTACTTTTACATGCAATGGGTGTACAAGCTTGGTGGCCTTGCCCAAGGAAGTGGGGAACTTGTCTTCCTTGACCTCGTTAGATGTAGGTGGATGTTCAAGCTTAGTGGCCTTGCCGAAGGAAGTGGGGAACTTGTCATCCTTGACCACTCTAGATTTAAGTTGGTGCCCAAGCTTGGTGGACTTGCCCAAAGAAGTGGGGAACTTGTCATCCTTGACCACTCTCAATATGTGGAGGTGTTCAAGTTTAGTAGCCTTGCCCAAGGAAGTGGGAGACTTGTCTTCTTTGACCCTTCTCAAGTTGAGCAATTGCTCAAGCTTGGTAGCTTTGCCTAAGGAAGTGGGGAACTTGTCTTCCTTAACTAATCTTAGATTAAGGGATTGTTCAAGCTTATTGACCTTACCAAAGGAAGTGGGAGACTTGTCTTCATTGACTACTTTTACATGCAATGGGTGTACAAGTTTGGTGGCCTTGCCCAAGGAAGTGGGAGACTTGTCTTCCTTGACCTTGTTAGATGTAGGTGGATGTTCAAGCTTAGTGGCCTTGCCGAAGGAAGTGGGGAACTTGTCTTCATTGACCACTCTAGATTTAAGTCGGTGTTCAAGCTTGGTGGACTTGCCCAAAGAAGTGGGGAACTTGTCATCCTTGACCACTCTCAATATGTGGAGGTGTTCAAGTTTAGTAGCCTTGCCCAAGGAAGTGGGAGACTTGTCTTCTTTGACCCTTCTCAAGTTGAGCAATTGCTCAAGCTTGGTAGCTTTGCCTAAGGAAGTGGGGAACTTGTCTTCCTTAACTAATCTTAGATTAAGGGATTGTTCAAGCTTATTGACCTTACCAAAGGAAGTGGGAGACTTGTCTTCATTGACTACTTTTACATGCAATGGGTGTACAAGCTTGGTGGCCTTGCCCAAGGAAGTGGGGAACTTGTCTTCCTTGACCTCGTTAGATGTAGGTGGATGTTCAAGCTTAGTGGCCTTGCCGAAGGAAGTGGGGAACTTGTCATCCTTGACCACTCTAGATTTAAGTTGGTGCCCAAGCTTGGTGGACTTGCCCAAAGAAGTGGGGAACTTGTCATCCTTGACCACTCTCAATATGTGGAGGTGTTCAAGTTTAGTAGCCTTGCCCAAGGAAGTGGGAGACTTGTCTTCTTTGACCCTTCTCAAGTTGAGCAATTGCTCAAGCTTGGTAGCTTTGCCTAAGGAAGTGGGGAACTTGTCTTCCTTAACTAATCTTAGATTAAGGGATTGTTCAAGCTTATTGACCTTACCAAAGGAAGTGGGAGACTTGTCTTCATTGACTACTTTTACATGCAATGGGTGTACAAGTTTGGTGGCCTTGCCCAAGGAAGTGGGAGACTTGTCTTCCTTGACCTTGTTAGATGTAGGTGGATGTTCAAGCTTAGTGGCCTTGCCGAAGGAAGTGGGGAACTTGTCTTCATTGACCACTCTAGATTTAAGTCGGTGTTCAAGCTTGGTGGACTTGCCCAAAGAAGTGGGGAACTTGTCATCCTTGACCACTCTCAATATGTGGAGGTGTTCAAGTTTAGTAGCCTTGCCCAAGGAAGTGGGAGACTTGTCTTCTTTGACCCTTCTTAAGTTGAGCAATTGCTCAAGCTTGGTAGCTTTGCCTAAGGAAGTGGGGAACTTGTCTTCCTTAACTAATCTTAGATTAAGGGATTGTTCAAGCTTATTGACCTTACCAAAGGAAGTGGGAGACTTGTCTTCATTGACTACTTTTACATGCAATGGGTGTACAAGCTTGGTGGCCTTGCCCAAGGAAGTGGGGAACTTGTCTTCCTTGACCTCGTTAGATGTAGGTGGATGTTCAAGCTTAGTGGCCTTGCCGAAGGAAGTGGGGAACTTGTCATCCTTGACCACTCTAGATTTAAGTCGGTGTTCAAGCTTGGTGGCCTTGCCGAAGGAAGTGGGGAACTTGTCATCCTTGACCACTTTAATGTTGAGTGGATGTCCAAGTTTGGTTGCTTTACCAAATGAAATGAAGAACTTTTCATCTTTGATCACAATAGATTTGTGTGGATGTTCAAGCTTGGTGGCCTTGCCCAAGGAAGTAGGGAACTTGTCATCCTTGACCACTCTCAATATGTGGAGGTGTTCAAGTTTAGTAGCCTTGCCCAAGGAAGTGGGAGACTTGTCTTCTTTGACCCTTCTCAAGTTGAGCAATTGCTCAAGCTTGGTAGCTTTGCCTAAGGAAGTGGGGAACTTGTCTTCCTTAACTAATCTTAGATTAAGGGATTGTTCAAGCTTATTGACCTTACCAAAGGAAGTGGGAGACTTGTCTTCATTGACTACTTTTACATGCAATGGGTGTACAAGTTTGGTGGCCTTGCCCAAGGAAGTGGGAGACTTGTCTTCCTTGACCTTGTTAGATGTAGGTGGATGTTCAAGCTTAGTGGCCTTGCCGAAGGAAGTGGGGAACTTGTCTTCATTGACCACTCTAGATTTAAGTCGGTGTTCAAGCTTGGTGGACTTGCCCAAAGAAGTGGGGAACTTGTCATCCTTGACCACTCTCAATATGTGGAGGTGTTCAAGTTTAGTAGCCTTGCCCAAGGAAGTGGGAGACTTGTCTTCTTTGACCCTTCTCAAGTTGAGCAATTGCTCAAGCTTGGTAGCTTTGCCTAAGGAAGTGGGGAACTTGTCTTCCTTAACTAATCTTAGATTAAGGGATTGTTCAAGCTTATTGACCTTACCAAAGGAAGTGGGAGACTTGTCTTCATTGACTACTTTTACATGCAATGGGTGTACAAGCTTGGTGGCCTTGCCCAAGGAAGTGGGGAACTTGTCTTCCTTGACCTCGTTAGATGTAGGTGGATGTTCAAGCTTAGTGGCCTTGCCGAAGGAAGTGGGGAACTTGTCATCCTTGACCACTCTAGATTTAAGTCGGTGTTCAAGCTTGGTGGCCTTGCCGAAGGAAGTGGGGAACTTGTCATCCTTGACCACTTTAATGTTGAGTGGATGTCCAAGTTTGGTTGCTTTACCAAATGAAATGAAGAACTTTTCATCTTTGATCACAATAGATTTGTGTGGATGTTCAAGCTTGGTGGCCTTGCCCAAGGAAGTAGGGAACTTGTCATCCTTGACCACTCTCAATATGTGGAGGTGTTCAAGTTTAGTGGCCTTGCCGAAGGAAGTAGGGAACTTGTCTTCTTTGACGACCCTCATATTGGAAGATTGTTCAAGCCTAATAACCTTGCCAAAGGAAGTGGGTAACTTGTCATCCTTAACCACTCTAGATTTAAGCATGTGTTCAAGTTTGGCAGCTTTACCTAAGGAAGTTGGAAACTTATCTTCTTTGACCATTCTAGATTTGGATGGGTGTTCAAGCTTGATGGCCTTGCCAAACGAACTAGGGAACTTGTCTTCTTTAACCACCCTTGTATTGAAAGATTGTTCAAGCCTAAAAACCTTACCAAAGGAAGTGGGGAATTTATCTTCATTGACTACTTTCACATGCAATGGGTGTGCAAGCTTGGTGGCCTTGCCTAAGGAAGTTGGGACCTTGTCTTCCTTGACTACTTTAGATTTCGGTGGGTGTTCTAGATTGGTGGCCTTGCCAAAGGACATGGAGAACTTGCCATTTTTGACAATTCTGAATTTCAAGGGTAGATATCTATGAGCAGGAGTAGTAAGGACTCTTGGATTTTATGAACCAAAATTTTAGTTGTATTATATTTATTACGGAAAATTGCGAAGAATTTCAGGGTTCTTTTTAAAATTTAGGATTTTATTTTTGTGATGAAACTTGACAAGTTTCTAACCATATGGTCAAACTTAGGGTGTTTGCATGGTTGAGTGGACCAGAAGCGGCACTTGGTAACTCCAAAGAAGTCCCTAGAAGTCCATAGGCAAATAGCCATACCACATGCTATGGTACCCTACAAAGGCGGGAGAATTTATATATTTGAATTAAATGAACATGGATAAAGTACACAAAGTCATAGGCCATAATCTTAGTTGGAATTTTCATTTACAATTTGAGTGCTTCTACAAGTGGTAGAATTCCAAATAACTATATTTTAGAATGATTCCATATTCTTGTAGAATGTTCAATTGAAATATACACCCATGTAGAAGATTCCATACCAAAGGGATTAGCCCAAAAAAATTCAAGAAATAATGGTAAGGCTTTGGTAGGGACATTTGAAAATATATACTATTTTAGACTATAAAAAATGTCCCTAACTCACAATTTCAAGACATCAATGATATATAAATCATCAATTTAGAAACACTAATTATCATATCTATGTACTATAGAGTTCCTTTTTTTTCTTGCAAAAGTTTATGTACACAAAAAACAAGCTTAAATACATAGTGTTGACACTATGACAATCCATAATAATTTATATAAAAGTCCCCCTATACTTAATGTGAATGATTTTTAAACACTAATTACATGGTTTCTGAAGCAACCAAATATAGAATAAAGTGTATGAATTTTTTCATAAAAAATACATTTTTTATTATATGCAGTAGTGCTTGCAATAAAAAGAGGTCCCTGAAAACTATTTTGTGACAATGATTTTGGTCCACTTGACCATGCATTCATCCTTTAGACAACCTTCATTTTCAGTGTTTTTTTGGTAATATGTATGTTTGTGAATATTTGTTTTCAACTTTTCATTTTTAAAGTTGATATTACTTCAAATTGTAATTCCAAATTTTTGTGGAGATTTCAAAGAGAATGTAAGCTTTGAATTACAAAAGTAGAAATAATTATTAGGATCATTGCATAAAAGACTGGTACTATTTTGTATCACATTTAGAGTGATGAAGTTGTCATTCATTGTAACTTTTGAAAGGATGAACCAAATAAACTTGAAAATTTATGGGAAATGGATAATTCAATTGTAATCATATCCCTTATTTATTTATTTATTTATTTATTTAAAATATATATATAGAATTCAATTTTTTTTTATTTTTCACATTTAAAAGTTTAGGGGTTTTTAGTATTGGAGATAACCCAAAATTAATGATGTAGAGTTGAAATTTTGTAGTCTATTTCTACAGTAGTAGGGCATGTACTTAATAAGGGGCATCAAAAATATATTATTTTTTATCTTCCATGTTCATTCAAATAGGGCTCCTTGGCTTGGTTGCTTTTGAATATTGAAGATATTTTGACTTCATTCTTTTGGTGAAATCTAATGACCATCAAGTCTTCATAAATTGCCAATTTTTAGTTCTTTTTCATGATTTTTTATTTATTATTAAATTATATCCCATGGTATGTATTTTTTGTGACAAAGTGGTTTCTTTTCCACATGTTATTGTTCCAATATTCTCAAATAGTCCAGAATACTTGCAACAATACTTTTAGCCATTGATTTTTTCGACCAACTATTGAGATTGTTCCACTACAAGATATGCGTACTACTAACCAACAAAATCCTTTTTTTACCAAAACACTATAAAAATTGGCCGGTCTTTTTGCAACCACCCAATATCCCATAAAAATCAATTTAAGTTTATCAACCTAAATGCTCTAATATACATTCATTGATTGTAAGCCTATTTAGGGTCTTAAAGCTACTTGTAAAGATCAAGTCTATAACAAAAGATTTCGGGGTGAATAGGCTTTACATTTAGGAATTTGGACAAAAGAGTATGTATTGGTGATGCACAATTTGATGTGCATAGGTAGAAGGTCAATGAAAAGTGTAGTTGAATTTAACATAAAGGTTTCTAATTCTTGATCTCAATTGATTATTTGGTAGTAATCATTTTAGTGATTAGGAATTGTCTCACTCTTTATCGTAGAACACCATGTCTTTCTTATAAGTTATCTCTATCAACTCCAGTTTGGTAGGAGGGAATTCACATGTTTTTGTTTAAGAAGGAATGAATAGATTAGTAGTGGGGATTTTTGTCCCATCTAAAAATCTATGAATTTTCATCTATACAAAAATCATTTGCCAACTTCAGGGAGGCAATTTGGGATCTTAGATGAAAAATTCCTTAGAGTATGCATTTTGAGCAATCCCATGAAGGGAAGAATTCTACTTTGCAAGCATGGAGTGGGGAGTATAGAGTATAGAGCTTGGAAAAGAGACATTGCAACAAAAAATTTTACAAAAAAATGTTAATGTCAAAAAATATTGCAAAGAAATGGTGAGTAGGAACTTATGGGTGATTGCATGAAACACTTGTCCTATTTTTTGTCCCTTGCCCTCGGACATGTGTTTTTTTGGTCATAACTTTTGCATCGTAAGTCTGTTTATCTTGAAATTTGGAATGAAGGTACAGATAAAAGTTTCACGTATTCTATAATTTTTTTGTTTTTAAAAAAAATTACTTTACTATTTTTAAGGTGCCTCCAATTGGGTGTCTACCTTGGCCATTTTGGGGGGGGGGGTTGGTTAGATGTTGTACCCAAAAATGCGAACTAGAAGCCACAAATTGAAGAAGTTGGAGGTATACTTGCATTCCAATGATGGACAAAGAGTTTTTTGCAAAACACCTTTGTGTGAGGTGTCTACATGGGGCCAAAGTGACTATTGTTTGCACACATTTTTTTGGCAGGAGAAAATTTTCCTCAAAGAAATTTTCAGTGCAATGCGAGAGCAAGCTTGCCTATGAAAATGTCTTTTTTTGGGGGAATTTTTTTTCAAATTACTAAAAATGGAAAGGTCCATAGACTCCTTGTCTACTATTTTCTTCTCCTAGTGGCTTCTATAGTACCCCATAGTAGTCTACAATACTACATAGTACTCTATAGTATTGAATCAATAGTTTAGATCTCCAAGCAACCCAAATCAATGGTTGAGATTCGCAAGTGCATGTTGACATGCAAAATTGATAGTAGTCCATATTACTGCCAATCCTACGACCAAAAATCGCATTATTGAGCCAAAAACGTGAAGTGTTTCTTCTAATCACCCTTCTATGCTTGAATTTTTCTTAGGAAATAACCTCAAACTTGTGACCATGGATGCACATTTATCTAATTCTTGGTGCAAGGTACTTTTTAGAATTTGCAACTATAGATTCTGACCACTACAGTGCAATAACTACAACAAATGAATATTAAGAAGAAATTTGAGAGACTTTTGTCAAATTGTCGGAATCAATGCACCACATTCAAAGAAAATGTCATGTACATACATATTGTGTAAAAACCACATCGTGTCATCCACGATTAGTCTCTACAATAACTAGTAATTGATACAATGGCTAGTAAATGATACCATGGCTTGATGGACCATGTGCCTTAAGAAAGGCAACACGGCCCAAATCCAAGCTTGTGATAATGCTTGTAAGGTACCTCCCTTTATGCCCATGGCATGAAAGCATATAGGGTGATTGCATGAAATACTTGTTCTCTTTTTAGTCCCCTTAGTCTCAAATGGTTGGTTTCTCATCTCTAACTTTTGTGTTGTATGTCTATTTTAAATGAAATTTGAAGTGAAGGCATAAGATGAAATTTTAGGCTTGAACAATGCTACAAGCTACAGTTCCCAAAAATTTACAAAAGAAAAAATATTTTAAAAATCAAAGAAATAATTTAGAAAAAATATTTTATAATAATTAATACTAAATTTGAAGTAGATCCAATATTGCCATTTCTTGGACATATCAAATTGGATATTTATTTTTTATTAATTTTTAATTGAAAATATATCTTTCAACAATTATTTTTATTAAAATTAATAATATTATTTTTTCAAATTAAAAAAAAATTAATACAATATTTTTAAAATATTTTTATTTTGTAATATTTTTTATTAGAAATATTATTTTTGGCACACATAGTGAAAGAAGCCTTGAGAGGCCTTGGATCACATATATATATATATATATATATATATATATATATATATATATAAGTTATAGCCATTGAGTAATTTTTTCCACTCTTTTAAAGTTTGTTAATAATTTTTTAATAGACCTAAATTTATGTCTTTTTTTTGCAATTTTGGTGGATTTTAGATTTTTAGTCCTACTTTTGACCCAAAAATGCAAATTCAAATGTCAAAATTGGGATATGAAGTCTTATATTAAAGTTATACAAGTAGACAAAGAAATTTTCTAAAAATAATAAAGTGTCCACCTTCCATATGTACTCAAAGTGCACTACTGTTGTACAAGTGCAAACAATTTTTTTTCAAAGCTTTTTTTTAAAAATTTCTCTAATTCCTAATAAGAAAAATTTCTATAGTCTAATTATCAAGATACTATGGTAAGTATTTATAGTTTAGGATTGCATAATAGTTTGTAGCATGAATGGGATGCAATAATTGTTGAAATGTTTATACTTTGAGGTCTAATTAAAGTCATTTGAAGGACACAAGGCCTGTCCTTTAGGAATTTGCAAAAAATGGAGAAAGCATACCAATTTTTGAATGTTCTAAAGATTACATATAGTATCAATAGCAATGACAACACTATTCATAGAAATGAAGCTTATTGAGGCAAAAATAGAAAAGGTTTCTTGTAATGATCCATAATAATGCTTTAGCTTAAATCTTGTAGCAAGTCATGACTTATATCAAAAGATATAGCATGCACGTCAATAGAGAGAAACTGAGGTCCCTAGATTGAACATGGACATTCCTAACATGGAATTTAGATTAAAGATCTTAGATTTTCCATCCATTACCACCAATTGGAGCAAGGTTCTATATAATAATATACTAGCATTAAACCATCATTGGCATGTCTTGGTTGTGAATTTAAAAAATTAGCTTTATTTATAATGCAACTAGATTTATCCCACATTTGGACTAGTAGTAGAGTATGCCATTGTGGTTTGGATAGTTGGTATTAGGCAATTGTGATGTTATTGCTCAATTGATGAAATTTAGAGGGAATTTCAAACTTCTAGTTATGCTATTTTGGTGTGAAATTGGCCACAAAGGCCGCTAATTAGTATGAATTAGTGTCAAATATTTCTTTTTATTGATCAATCTCAACTATTGTTGTGAACTTTGGTGGCAACTTATAAGAACTATTATTGTGCATATTTCATTATTGTTAATTATTGGATCTTGAGTTGGCATAAGGTGTATGAGGAATGGAGAATTATTGACCTCATTTGCTAGTTATTGTAGTCATGCTCCACAATATACACGATGACCAAGGAAAGTAGATTCCTTACCAAATATAAGAGATTGTCATGGACAAAGCTAAATCTAAGATGATGTGGAACTTGGGCTAGAGAGGCTTGTCGGCATAGAGGTGACAACATGAAGGGATCCTACAAAGCTCAAATAGTTGATTTCATATTTAATCTAGGTTGATGGCCATAAGCTTGTCACCAACAAGTCCGAACAACAATTTGCATTGGTGAGACATGCATATCATAGACATCAATTCCTTCGAAATCTATCTCCAAATTTTTCTTAGTTGAGTTCCATACACATGTAAGACTCTATTATGTCTTTATTGCCATAGTGAATTAAGGACTTCCATGCTTGAATTTTATTTAGTTTGTAACCATAGATACCATACACTTATAACCATAGATGCACATTTACCTAAATCCAAAGTTCAAGATACTTTTTAGTATTTCAATTGTAGATTCTGACCATTGTAATACAATAGATAACAACAATAGAATTAGAGGAAATTTAAGAGATATATTTGTCAAATTGTCAAAACTAGTACACAACACCCAAAGAGGCACCTCTAAAAAAGAAAACTAGTTTGTTCCATCAAATGGCCTTTCTTACAACCATGGTTGCCCTTCTTGCATGCACTTCTTGAGATAAAAAATCCTTGGTTCCAACAAATGACCTTTCTTACACCCATGGTCACCCTTTCCACATGCACCTCTTGAGAACAAAAATCATTTGCTCTATCAAATGGCCTTTCTTACACTCGTAGTTGCCTTACATATGGTCGTCTCATTTGTAATCACCGTTCCCACATGCGCCTCTTAAGAAGAAAAATCGGTTGTTCCAACAAGTGGCCTTTCTTACACCCATGGTCGCCTAACACAAGGTTGTCCTTCTTACACATGCCTCTTAAGATGAAAAAAATCTTGGGTTCTATCAAATGGCCTTTCTTACACACACAATCCCCTTAAAACGCGGTCACCCTTCTTGCATGCGCCTCTTGAGATAAAAAAAAATCCTTGGTTCCTTCGAATGGCCTTGCTTATACCATGGTTGTTGTTCCCCACATGCACCTCTTGAGATGAAATTTTTTTGTTCAAAGAGATTAAGTTTATTACACTCATGATCGCCCCTTGTGTGGTTGCCTTTACTCGCATGTGCCCTTTGAGGGAGAAAAATTGTTTATTTAAGAAAATTCATTTTTCTTCTATGCATGGTAGCCCTATTGAGGTTGCCCTTCTAGCACACTTTTCTTGAGGACAACAAAATTCTTTTGAAAGAATGAAGGACCGGTCTTCTAAGGTAAATGTACCTATTGTCAACCATGACCCATATCCAACCTATAGGGGGCATTGTTTCCAACCAAGGCTCGATCAAGTTTCCAATCAAAGCTTGGAATGTATTTTCTTTCTCATTTTTAAGGTTGGGACTTGGGACTAATAAGGTCATGACATGTGTCCCAAAGTAGTGAGCAAAAAAGTAGGAAGTAGTGAACAAAAAGTAGATCTTGAATGATCGGAATTCAAAGAGTCTAGACATTGGCTATAGGCTCTGAGCACTTTTTGGCTCCCAAAATTCATGGTTATTTCAATATCAACAATAAAATTACAAAAAAATGGCTATCCCCATATTTCCTATCTTTTACCATGGGATAAATTTATTGCGCCTTAAATTGTTCATGATCTCTTCCCAAATCCCTGAAGTGATTGAATATGTGTACATTTACCATATAATAATCAATCATGAATGATTTGTTTGGTTGATTTTAAATGTAATAAACAAAGGTTGATGATTTGAAGAAGAACTTTTATTATCATTTATTGCAATTTTTAGAGGTTCATCTTACTCATCTACTAATTGTGATGTTGATTTAAAAAGAACAAATAGTGGGTGGAGATTTAAGTGATAACTTCTCCTTTTAGTTCTCCAAGACTCTTCCTAATTATGAATTATTTGTATCTTTGATTTAAGATTAAAAATACTGAATTGATACTTAAGTTTTCTTTTTACCCATTTCTTTTTTGCATTTCTCAAAGAATCATCCTACTCATGTATTATTTGTCACGCTGATTTATAAATTAAAATTAAAAAATGGTATTGATTTAAGTGAAAATTTTCCCTTTTAATTTTTGACTATTCTTAAAAAGTCTTTGTAATCATGAATCATTTCTTGTGTTGATTCTTAGAATTAAAAATAAGAGAAAGAGATTTTAAGTACAAACTTTTCTATTTAATATTTTCAATTCTCCAAGAGTCTTTATCATGAATTTTTTATTATTATATAAATTAAAAAGAAAAATTGTGGAGATTTAAGTAAGAACTTTTCCATTTATTGTTGAAATTCTCCAAAAAAATTATAATCATTATTTCTTTGTCATTTTAACCTTTGTAAATAAAAAATAAATGATAGAGATTTAAGTAAGAAATTCTCTATTTTTTTCTAAAATTCAAAAAAATTCACCCTAATCAAGTTTTATTTACTACACTAAATGAAAAATATAAATATTCAATTTAAATTTAAATGAAAACGCTTCTATTCATTTTTTGCAATTCACAAAGAACCCTTCTAATAATGAAATCTTTGTCACTTTAATTTTACAAATAAAAATAACAAATGGCGATGTAAGTAAGAACTTTTCCATTCATTTTTGAGGATTTAAAAAATCTCATTCTAATCAAGTATTATTTGCTACACTAAATTAAAAAAGAAAAATATTGAATGGAAATTTAAATGATAATTCTTTCATTCACTTTATGCAATTCATGAAGAGTCTTCCTAATCATGAATTATTTGTTACTTTGATTTTTAAAATAAAAAAATAAGTGTTGGAGATTTAAGTAAGAACTTCTCTATTTGCTTTTAAGAATTTTGAAAGTCTCATTTTGTTTGAGTACTATTTTTCATGTTGATTTGAAAATTAAATATAAAGCATGGAAATTTAAGTAAGAACTTCCCTATTCCTTTTTTGCAATTCTCCTAGACTCCTTTTAATCATGAATTATTTTTCACTTTTCTATTTTTTATAAATAAAAAAAGGATAGAGATTTAACTAAGAACTTTTCCATTTACTTTTGCAATTTCAAAGAGTTATCCTGCATTCCTACTTATATATTATTTTTCACTTTGATCTAAAATTATAAAACAAAGGGTGGAGATTTAAGTAAACTTCTACATTTATTATCCCCTAAAGGACCAAGGTGTGTTTTTTGGCAACATAACTTTTTTGGGCAGGTACATGTGACTAGAGATTTCCATGTTTTTGGCCCAAAATTTAGTAGAAGGTGTGGACGAGGATTATCTTTCATGTGCACTAAATTTCAGGGCATTTGGAAATATGAGTCAAAAGTTATAGCCTAATACGTAGTTTGTTTCTCAACTCGGGCAGTCTGGGCAGATCTGAAAAAATCACTTTTTTCAAAAATAAAAATTTGAAATTGGTTTTCTAGATTTATATATACATTGGAAGCTTTTAATCTTTCCATTTTGATCAATGAATCAAAAGTTATGAGATCTTTTAGTTTGCAGGCAAGTATATATACTCTACTCTAAAATAAACTTTGAAGTCCTTTATTTAACTCAATTTTCAATATTTTTTGAAAAAAATAAAAAAAGAAGGTGTAGATTGTTTATTACAACATTACAACCATTGGGATTGGGAATTTTCAATTCCATTAATAAATTGTTAACAATTTAGTATTTTGAATCATTCTCTACATCTTTCTACTTACTATTTTTTTCCAATATGTTGCACAATTCCAAATGATCTGAAAATTTTCAAGCGTGTAGCTAACTTGCGTTGAAGAATGAATCTAAAGAAGCACCACCATTTTGGACATTTTTCATACAATTGTGACCTTGTGAAGTGCAGCTGCCCGTTTTTTCACAGGGCTGAAAAAAGGATTTTTAGCACTTCAAATGCTAATATCTTGCAATCTACACGGTGGAATTTTCTGAATTTTTTTCCACATATTCTCAATCTAGTTTCATACAAGATCCTTCGGTTACATGTGTCCAAAAATGATATTTAAAAAAAAATTGATACTTGTATTAGAAATGGCAGTTTTTGAGGTTTTTTGGTGATAACATAGTCAAGGAACTTTAGGGGTTATTGACAATTGTCTAAAAGTCTTCCCAATAATAAACAAGACATGTGGGCCCTAGAGAATCTCCTACATAATCATATATTGAAGAAAGTTAATTAAATAAAAAACAACTATTTGACAATCAAGCTCGAATGAAATGCATTGATATCTAGTGCTAAGAAAATAGACCAAACTTATTGAATTTTTCCTCATCATGTTATTCTCATGCCCTTTGACAACTCCAAACACAATAATCTTGGACCATGTGAATCTACAAAAGAGCCTTAACTAGAGCAATTACACTTTTGATGGTACAAGATTGATGTAATCAAATTTTAGAAGAATGACATATTGGATCGCCAATTTACTTTCTATATATGAATGGCTCTCCAAGAACATAAGACAATGAGATGTGTATTCCACACCATGAAAATGTCCACAACTAGAATAATGTACATTGTCTAACTATACTTGAGAAAATAGAAACCAAAAGAAAGAAAAGTAAAAATAAGGTGCTTAAATGTGTGCAGGTGGTGTCATATACTAGAAAGGTAGTTCCAAGCATGCTAAGACAAACCCAATTAAGATTATGAGAGCAGTGCAATGATACACACTAGGGTGAGAATGTTAAAAATATCCCAAGTGAATTGGTATATTAGTATATAACCAACTATAGGACTTCACAAAATGAATGTAATGTGATACTAAGAAATATAAAAGGATGCCACAATAGTATTATAAGCTGGAAGCTACCCTCTTTATAATTAGACTCAACATGATGAGGATCTGTCAACTTGATCAACCACTTGGAATTCAATGTCGGTGTCTACTATGGCATGCGTGCTAAAGCAATCCTTGGCATGGAAACACCAAAGATGAAAGAATGAAGTCTCAGTAAAGTCCCACTATCATCTTTTGAATGGATTGCACATTCAAAGTTAAGCACACATATCCAATTAGCACAACTCAAAAAATACCACTAAATTAATCATTATGCATTTCAGACATCTAACAATAGCATTTTTTTTATTGCATAATCTATAATGAGCCTTTGATTGCATATTTAAAACCATGAATGAAGGCACTAATGACAAGCCCCATGATTAAGCAAATTGTAGACATGTATAATATAGCCAATCCTCTCCAAATTTCTCTAAGAAATACTAGGCTGTAGATGATGATCACCGAATTCTCAATTCCAAGAAACAATATCATCTTCCTAAGTGATTAGACAAATTAAATCAAAAGTCAAAGATTGAAGACTTCATAGTGGGAACAAATCATCTCTCATTTGCGAAAGAGCAACATTTACGAACAAATTGAACAACTTGGATCTCTTACCCAATACATCATATTCCACCTTTCTAGGGCACCACATTAATACATCACACAAACCTGTCTGATGGATCAAAATCAAAAACATAAAATTGTCAAATGCAAGGAAGGCTTGGGCTTCTTCTTTAGAGAAACTCTAAATTGTAAATGACAAATAAGAAATAATGTGGCAAAGGAGAATCTGATGTTGACTAGTGGTTGAATTGCATTGTAAGTTGGGAAAGTCCTTTGCTTAGATGAGCAATTCACGAAGTACCCATTGAAACATGTTGTTCCTCAACCTAATTTCCAAGAGCTCTTGGTATCTTTGGAAAAGCCACATCAATCATTAGTAAGAGGAACAAGAAAGAAATTTGGAGCTAACATTCCAAAAGCATAACAAGCTTGCTCATTTCTTTAAGATAGGTCTAATGGGAGCTTAGAAGAACATGCATTCACCTTTACTACATCAACTTTGTTTCCCCAACCATGGCATTGTATCTATAGTTGTATGCACTTTGTCAACATCACAAAAATTCCTATCTACTCTAACTATCAATAGTTTCAATTTTGAATCAATAGTTAATTGATTTTGTACATTCTAAAATGTCATTATGCCAATGTCTAAAGAAAGACTAAATCAACATTGTAATTACATTATATTTGTAGCATTATACAATAACTTAAAAAATGCTAAAATTGTTGACAACCAATGAGTAGATACTTTTAGAGAATATTGTGATGTATTCATCAAACCACTACTTGGATTAAAATTGAAATTATCTCAACAGAAGCAATAAATTCATAAAAAGGTATAGAGTTTCTTCAAAAGACCAAAGGTGTTAATTGGTCCTTAAGCTAGACAAAGGGCGGCCTTTGATTCTAATGATTATGTTTTGCCTCCCAAACCCATTCATCACAAAACTACCTTCAAAAAGATATAATGAGCTATAGTGAACCTCAGTCCAAAAGCTCAAATATATCTCTACAAATGACAAATTCAAAGTATATAGCAAGATGATAAATTTCTTGTATTAAAATTTGCTCTTGATTGCAACATTTCCTTACCCTCAACAAAGAATGAGACCACCATGGATTTGTATGTATTTTTGTGTCTCACTTTCCCCTTAGGCAAAACCTCCTCGTATTTTATATGTGGTAATACTCGAAACACTTGATGTGCTTGCAATGAAACATTGTCCATCAAGGCCTTCACGTATGCTTACACTCCATCTAAGATCTAATGACTTGGTACTACTCAAGAAAAGTGCAACGACACTAGCATGTGAGCTTGGAGCCATGAGCTTGTGAGCTATGAGCGTGGAGTATGTGAGCCTAGAGCCCCAAAAACTTTTTTGGAGCAATTTTTTGCCCCCAAATTTTTTTTGTTCATTTTTTCTCCCCAAATAGACAAAAATTTCCTATTTTTAGTAAATATTGTGACCTATGACCGTGTCCCCTAAAATCGTGAACTTTGGAATGAGTTATTTTTTATTCTTCTAAAATTGCTTATTACTATGGGAAAAGATTGTCAAATTTTATTGGAAAGTTTCAGCACTTAGTTCAATGATTACAATGGGAAATATGCTAGACAGTTTGAGTATTATAGATAGATGCCTTTTGGACACAACTTAGTTGTGTTGTTTTGACTACCTAATTTGAATACATAGGATTTGGGGTCTAAATATCCTAGAACAATTGGGATTTTTCATGTGAGTTTGTATAAGTGCGTATGTGTAAGGTGAGTAGAAAACCTCAAGGTTTGTGTGAGATGATGAGTGGAAGCCATGGTGGATTTAGGGTCGGCATGTGACTCGAATCTTAAGTTTTGGTAGTTTACATAATTTACAATTATAAAATTCATTTCTCTTCATAATTGTAAGAACTGCCAAATGTTGACATCCTCCCCCAAATTGTGGAGAATAGAGAAAGTAAATGAAATGTGAAAAGAAAAAACAACCCGGGGAACCCAAATAATGAGGAAAGGAAAAAAATGGGGAAAGAAGGGAAAAATGGGAGAAAGATAAGAAAATGGATAAAGCCAAGAAAATGGAAAAAGGAAAAAAAATGGGCAAAGAAAAAAAATGGGGAAAGGAAAAAAAATGGGAAAAAGAAACTAGGGACAAAGAAACTAAATAAAAATGGAAATTAAAAAAATGGAAAAATGAATGGGAACACATTGGAAGTAAAAAGACTGTAAAGACGTTTTGAAACTAGGAAAAATACTTGGAAATATAGTCATTTCTATGAATTGGCAACAAAGCACTTCACTTATGAAACATGCTTCTATATTTCATGAATGCATTAACATTTTCCCTCTATATGCTATAAATCATGTCAATCACAATATATGTGAATGAATACTATATGATTGAAGTACACGGATAAATGTAGCCATGCCTATTTTGGAACTGTAATGATTCCTGCTCGAACTAGGAGTACCTTCAGTTCATTGAAGCTATAACTAGGTGCATGAATGAATTTGTCTTCATGGATGTCCATCTTGTAGAAGTATCTATACAAGTAGTATAGGTGTTTGCAATTCATGTATTGCTATCGACCTCCAATAGCTGAAACAACCATATTCACAAAGTCTAGGCATGTGCATGTGGGGAACATACCCACTGTAATTCGATAGATATTTTTGTTAGTCTTTGTCCCTATCTCAAGCGAGACTATTGCACTAAGGCCTAGAAAGGGAAGCAAGGTGACTCCCACTATTTGTCCTCTAACATTTCCTGCACTTTCCCACTTGTTCTGTTGTTCAGTAGTTGGTGCATTGGCTATCCTCTGAATGGTTTGGTTGTTCCTAACCGTTGGATATGCATCCGGATTCTTGGGCATTGGTTTGTCATACAAGACAGTCTGGAAAACCTTCGACATGGTGAAGAGTCGCTGTGAAGACAATGTCAGACTTTCTTGAAGGTGGAAGCTTGCATGTTGTAGCAGCAGAGTCTCCTCCCTATTGAGGTTGGTCCCACTGAGAACGGGCCACACCTCTAGTACCTCAGGCCAATCAATGACCCACTTCCTTTTCATACCTTATACACATTCTTCAATGTCATCCCAACATAACCAAAAGTCCACCACCACTTCCCACTTGCTTCCATAATCTTCTTTTCTGCTCCGATAGGTTGGAGCTAGTGTTCCCTTCCTTCCCCTTGCGATTTTGGAGGCGCACCTGATGTTGGTAGTCCGTTGTTGAGTGTAGCATTTTGCATTGGACTTGTGGCTGATCCTAGCAATGTGCCACTTGAAGGTGTCATGGTCACTTTCAAATGCCGTTGTGACATGTTTAGGGTTCTGGGTTTGAGGTTGTTTACTTGGGCCCTCCAAAGATTGAAGAGAAGCCGTTGTGGACCTCGTTCGCACACGCGGTTGAGAGAAGTTCACTTTGTCCAGTCTATGTGAATCTCCGGCATCACTGATGGGTATGTCCAACTTCCTCTTTGTGCTTCCAAAGATTTCCTCTCCTTCCAAGAGTGGTATTCTTGTTCCCACCCCCTTTACTCTAGGCAATGTGTTCAACGCTTCTGCGATTTTCTTGGGACATTCACTTCGTCTCGCAACTCTGAGTTTGAGCTCCCCTAAGGACAGCCTTGATTCAGATGCATGTCCTTTGAGGTATGCTCGATAGTTGGTCATTTGCATCCATGCACGAATGTTGTCATCGCAAGTTGCGTTGAAGAGGTTGTTTCCTCGCATTCCCGACATTTGAAGCTATTTGTTGTGAACCGTTTCGGACAAATTGCAGAAAGGTAGGTCGGTCATCTCCTCCAAACTCAATTTCTATAAATCCATCCATCCAGAATACATGAGTGAGGACATCCAATTTCATATCCGAGGGTTAACCCCTAAAGGTATTTGACTATGTTTCACCAAAAATGCTCCAAAACTGTCATCTCTAGTATAAGTATCAAATTTTAGAAAAAATACATTTTTGGACAAATGTAACCATAGGATCTTGTAGTAATCCGGTTTGGGAAGATGTGAAAAAAATTTCAGAAATTTCCATTGTTTGGATTGCAAGATATTAGCATTTGAAGTGACAAAAAGCCTTTTTTGGGCCCTGTAAAAATCCGGGCAGATGTACTCCACAAGGTCAGATCATTATGAAAAAATGTCCAAAATGGTTGTAACTCTTTGGATTCATTCTTCAAGTCATGTTGGCTACATGCTTGAAAAAGTTTAGATCATTTGGAATTGTACAACATATAGGAAAAAAATAGTAAATTGAAAGAAGTAGAGAATGATTCAAAATACTAAATTGTTAATAATTTATTTATGGAATTAAAAAATGCCAATACCAATGGTTAAATTGTTGTAATAATTAATCTACACCTCCCTTTTTTATTTTTTTCCAAAAATATTAAAAATTGAGTGAAATAATGGTCTTCAAAGTTTATTTTAGAGTAGAGATTCCATTACTACCCACAAACTACCCACAACTAAAACTCTTCATAACTTTCATCTCATAAATCAAAATGGAATGATTCAAAGCTTTCCATATATATAAAAATCAGGAAAATCAATTTCCAATTTTTATTTTTAAAAAAAGTGATTTTTAAAGAAGTTTTTTTTGCTACTTGGGCTGCCCGCCGAGCAATGAAAACAACATATCATACAATAACTTTTAAACCATGTATTCAAAAGTTATGAAAATTGTTGGGTCTTAAAGCTACTCCTTGGGCACATGTTTTGTGAAAATTTCAAAGAAAAAAAATAAAAATTCCATTTGTAGTGAACTGCCCGAAATTGCTATGTTGCCAAAAAACATTGTTTGGTCCTTTAGGGGTTAATAGCCCATGTGATCATCCCGGACTCATTGCAAATGTATGAACCTCATTTGCTTACACAGCAAGACATTCGTAAATGTAAAAATACAAAAGAGATTCTTTTCTCTACGAATGAGCACTACGCAAGACATCTACCTTGGAGGAAAAAGACTAACATGAGATTCTCAAGAGGGGGTCCAAGAGCTCCTTCTTAAGTGGGAGTCTTTAAAAAAAGAGTAACATTTGGAAGCCCAGAACCTTCAGTTGAATTCGACTAAGGTTTGGGTGCCTTGTCCTTGAACCCCTCATTTGGGTCCCCCTTCATGTACTCATCAATAAGTTCATAAAAGTTAAAGTAATTCCTACTAGAATATTCTCAATCAGAGTCACCACATACATGCCTCTAAGTTTGGAGGGTATACCTCTATTTTTCAACAACCGCTTTAGATAGAGAAAAATGTGTACTTCAAAATCAACTTATGAAGTCACTTACCATAGTCATGAAGCCTCCCCACTATAGGTATCGAACATGCCAAAAGGCTAGCCAATGGTCCAAGTGATGAAGATCTTCTTCACTTGTAGTACCCGACGACAACCACCGGGATCAAATTGCGAGGTACCGCGTCTCTACTTCTTCGACAATCTTGGATTCTTTATATTGTTTGCAAAGGATAATGTGTTGTTGTTGGAATGTTTCTTTGATGTGCTTCTGGGTATGCTTGTGCAACAAACTACTCTAATACAGCAAACACATCCTCTTACGATTCTCCATTTTCTCATCGGGCGACCTACTTCCGTAGACAATCCATGCTGCATTTCAATTGGCCATTGCGCTATCTGCCATGAATCCTTTGAAGTTGGTGTGCTCCACTCCATGTCTTGCCAAGATCATATTTAGAGATCTCCAAAATTGGACTTGGATCTCTGTGTTCTCAGATTGCATATTGCAGGTGGCCACGGTCATGACTTTTTTATACTCCACATCATACAGGTGGCATGCCATGGTGCTCCATTCGTTCACCCATCTGACGTAGTCAAACATTATCTGCGCGTTTTGTAAATCCCCTCTTGGTTGCATTTGTTTGATGAGGTCCACTCCACTTCAGGGTCCTTCTATGAGCATTTTGAAGAGGTAGACCTTCTCCCTTCCTTGTTCTGGGAAGACATTGTCATGTATGAACTCGAACTTTGACTCTTTTTTCATTGTCATAGTGTTGTCGATGACCCCTCCCTTATTGTTGGAGCGAAATGATGATATGACATTCCTAATGTTTGGATTACTAAGATATTGGAATCGATCCATGACTTCATCTAGTTCCTCTCCCTTCAACATCTCTTTCTCCCCCTCTCTACTGTGAAACAAATAGTTCGTGAGGAACTCTTCGCTTGCAGAAAGCACAATTGTTGAGTTGGTGGCCGTGGGTGTTTCGGCCACCTGCTATGCAATGAGTCCTGAGATTTTCTCTGCGGAGTCTTTGTACACGCCCTTTGCTACATGGTGCATATGATCTCCAAAGTATATAGCGGCCCTGGTCATTTTTTTATTATCACAATATATGTAGTATATTCTAGCATCACATGTATTCAAGTACATGGGAGGGGGGGCTCTTCCAAACTTTGCATACTAAGGTACAATCTTTGGGACGACTCCCCCTTTAGCAAAAGGATAGATCATGTAATTGGTCTACTCTGTTGCATTCATTTTTGAAGCCCTCTTTACATAATCATAGTTTGGATATTGACAAGCAAGGTGTCCAGCACAGTATGACTTACGGATCTTGAGGTTGTCAGAGTTGTGAATGTTTGTGGTCATCAGCTTACACCACAGGTGTCCGTTGTACCACCTATCCATTCCCTCAAGGTTCTTGGCCACTGAAGAAGAGGATGTGGATCAACAGGAAGGGAATTTGAAGATGACGTCCCGTTAAAATGTATTGGCAAGTACTGTATACGGTAGTGCTTCATAGCGTTGACATCCATATTAGACAGTTCATTTCGAGAACGCTGCACAGTTGCCAATCCCTTCAAGCACTCCATTATGCTGACCTGTTGAGTAAGTGATGGATGTACTAGAGGATGTGACAATAGAGATGGGGTTGGACTATTGGAGGGGGTGATCTGTTCTGAGTGGATGTAGGCCTTTTCACTCGTCTCCAAAAGGATTGGACATTGTTGCTTTTCAAGCATCACGTTAGGTGACTCACCTTCCGATTCATTCGACAATTCTATGATGGATTCTAGTTTCTCTACCTTCACTGACTGTAGACTTGTATTCTCAGGGAGCACCAAGAAGCCCTCACGAGGCGGACTGGGTGACACTATGTGTACAACATATGGCATGTTGACTGTGGAGTTATATGACTGTTGACTTGTAAGCGCCAAATTACCCACCCTTGGTAATTCGCGAACTCAACCAAGTTCTAGGTTTCGACTAAGTGACTCCTACTTTTGGGTGTCTAAGTGTGGTCCATTGTGCCTTCCAAGCAATGGATATTTTTAATAAGTGCCTAAGTGACCCCCAATTGCAAGATTTGCTTAAACTACTTCCAATGTTTTGGGCCGACTTGATGGAGGGCCTGCTGGATGAATTGGATGAGACCCACACCAGGGCAGAACTATCATAGAAAACCTCTATCTCATCTCGTGCCATTTCTAAAAATATAAGACTCGACCTTATACGACCTTCCTAGCCAAAGTTATGGGTGGATGAAGTTGGACCGCTATTCGGTGCCTCACACTTCATCCATCTATTACACCTATTTCCCTAATTCAGAAAGGCCCGAAATTTTGGGGGATGGTTTACAAGGACTTTCCCTACCTAGATCTGGGGTTGGGCCCTGATCGGGGATTTCTACTGAATTTTCATCCAAGCCTTACCCAAACTTCATCTGCTAATTTCTCCTAGCCTATAATTCGGAATTGACTTTTCTCTTCGGACCTAGACCCTAATTAGGAGACTCCTCCTAATGTGTTTAATTCTCTGTTAGACACGGAGTTTAACTATGCTTCATCCAATTTGACCCCTAAACTTCATCCGTCGATAACTTCCTCAATTTTCACCCAATTTGGGCGTGCCTTAAGGTTTTGGAAAGCCACGGCCTTCTTCTTTACGCTTATGTCCCTGGAAATGACTTGTCCTACGACCCTAAGGGTCTGTCCTAGGGGTAGACCTCGACCCAAGCTACTAGATTCAAGTTAGAGCTCTAGGGAAAGTTTGAAGAGGGTTATTCATACCTCGGAACTTGAGTCGTTGATTGCACCCCCCGGAAGCTCTACCTCCTCCGCCATGAGCTCCTGTGCTGTGAGACAGCGAACCACCATTCTAATCATAAAATAACTTGGTACAAGGATTTACTTGCTGATTTCTCTCCCTATTTCTTTCCTCTTCCCTTCTTTTCTTTTCTTCCACACTCTAAGGTGGCCCAACTAACCCTGATCTTCCTACTAAGATAATTCTAAGTATGCGTCATCCCCTCCTCCAAGTTGAGCTACTTCTTACGTCCTACCTCTTACGTCCTACACTTATGTCTCACACTTAATCTTTGGGGTGATTACCTACTTCTAATCTAAGGGCCTAAGTAAGTCTCGTGGATTCCCCCGTCTTCCTTATCTACTTCCGCTCCCTAACCTTTAACTTGTCCTCCTCCCTGCTTTTATCTCATTCTCTTATTCATTTGATGGTCGCCTTGAGGGTGGTTTGTGGGAGACGGGGAGTTGGATTCCCCGCCCCGATGGTTGCTTAGCATGGCGGAATTCGTGGTCTATCTTCCTCCTTCTGTCTTGATTACTAGCCCCTTTTCCTTCTCCTTCTTCCTGGTAATGCCCTATTCTCTCTCACCCCTAGATAGCCCCTCTTCTTTCCCTCATCTTGACTCCCCAATACCCCCAATGTGGAACCCAACCTTCTCCAAAAGCCTGGTGGCGGTACCCCAACTCCCTAGTACCCATGGTGCAGTACCCGACTCCTTAGTACCCCTGGTACTCATGCCCTACCTTGCCCAATGCCCAGATTTGGCCTTCCGAGTATTAGGGTCTTGAGGGGCTGGGTGATGGGTTGGGCTCGTTGGTTTAGCTGGTTGCTGATTTTTTGAGAATGCTAGGGGGGTTTGGGATATGCCATGCCCGTGGATTGCAGATGTAAACCGGACTTGTGGAGGGCCACCTTCACTTGATTTTTCTCTAATTGCCTTCTATCGTCAACTTTGACTTCTACTTCTATTCTTTGGGGGCCTAAACTTTGGTTTGTTCCCAACACATTTTGGAAACTAAACCTTATGGGGAGAAGGGCCACATGATCTCACAGTTTTTCCGAGAGGTGATTTTAATGCACTGCTAATACTTTCTACTCCGAGGGGTTCAAAGCTTCGCTGTCGTTTCCCCTCTTAACACTCTGCTAAGACTTTTTATCCCTAAGGGTTCAAAGCTTCGCCGTTGTCCCCTCTTTTAACACATTGCTAAGACTTTTTATCCCTAAGGGGTTCAAAGCTTCGCCGTTGTCCCCTCTTTTAACACATTGCTAAGACTTTTTATTGCTAAGACTTTTTATCCCTAAGGGGTTCAAAGCTTTGCCGCCTCTCCACTATTTCACCCACCACAATAATTCCTCTATCCTATGGGTTCAAAGCTTTGCCGTACGGGCAGGACCCACTATCCTTACACCCTCGAGCCTCTCAACCAAGGGATGACATGTCATGGTTAGGGACAAGGACAACGATAAGGAAAGAACCTTAGACACTTAAGGGCTAGTAACACGGGTTAGTAACATCAATAACTTGAACTAAAGACCCCCCAAAGCGGCATCACCAGTCATATGGGAGGTTGCTTCAGGGTTAGTACACCAAAAACACAAGGAGAGTGACCAAAAGGGGCTCTCAAAGGTAAGCACCCTCGCTCTAGCAACCTAGTAAGTTAGTAAAAACTTCCAAGCTTAAGCTTAGAAGAGTTAGTACCACGCTCAATCCAAAGAGAAGGCAAGGGACCCACAAAAGACCTTGCAAGCTCCAAAAACAACAACAATGGCCAGAAGTGCCTAAAAAACACCGTTGCAAGGTTTGAGGCTAAAATGCCATAATTTCAACATCAATTGGACCCAACGGACCCAATTACACAAAAAGAGGGTGGTAAGAGAGGAAAAGGGGTGCCCTTTTATACTCTTTCCCAGGCACCCACCTCTCCTTGTTCACTAAGTTAACCTTATTTTCATCCAAAACTCAAGGTTTTCATCCTATGTTGGCCCACTAAGATAAGATTTGGAGATTAACTCCGAATCGCAAACGGATTGTGCCATTGGCTTCAAAAGGCCATTTATAGTCTTGGGGAATCCCCTCCCCCTTTTCTATTTTCAAAATCACAACAAAACCTAGCACCAACTTAACACCAAAAATCGGGGAAAATTCCAACTTTGGGGGGTTGACTTTTCTAACAAAAGTAACTATCCTAGGCTCCTAAGTAGGTATGGAGGAGTGAGAAAAGACCTATCTTGCGCTCCATTCCACTTCCATATGCTCCTGCTCTGCCAGTCAAACTCGCCATGGACTTTAATTTCTGTTAATTGTCGAGGAATGTTGCAAGTTTGGGTACTTTTGACTATTGGAATGTCATGAAACTAGTCGGGGCAGCTTATTAACATAAATGATGGTATGCTAATTTTTAGTGGGAATTTATCACCACTTGGGGAATTTCTAGGAATTTCCCATCGAAGATTTGGGTAGTTGACCGTCCGGAAAGACATCTTCTAACTATTAAAAAATTATGAAACTTTTCGTGGAACCTCCCATGAGATCCCACAACACATGTGCAGGCTCATATTTTTACTCTACACATCAGCCTAGAGGGGACAAAATCCACCCCCTCATTTAATTATCGGTGGCCGGGGAATCTTCCACACCGAGGGAAATCTTGGCAAACCGACTTCGCCATTGGTTCCCAGGCATGAGTTTAACCCCAAACCACCCTCCTCGGACCTTAGATTCCTCCATGGTCCCGCCTTGGTATTTTCAACATCTGCAAGCCAACAATTTGGGGTTCTGCTATTTCGTCGATGGAATGGAGAAACTAGAAACTATCTTTAGGAACTAATTCCTATGCCTCACCAGGGTTCCCTCGACCAAATTTAGCTTAGAGATGTCTGTCCCATGTGGGGTTTTGAGCCTAATACACCCATCACTCATAATTGACCCATTTGCTAGGCTTGGTTGGATTCTAACCTATTACAACTCATGGTTGGGCCATTCTAGCTTCAACATACTCAAACTAGACCAAATACTACATTGGAATGTGATACTCTTATTTGGGTTCTACACTCTTTTTAGGGTTTTTTGTATAATAAAGTGCAATTAAAATGACAAAATATGAAAAAAAAAAAAAAAAGAATGAACCCCGGGTGACAAATTGGGGGCTCACAAGTGACGAAGTGCCGGTATTAGTGAAGCAAAAACTTTGGGATCGAAGGGAAAGACTCATGTGATGTTGCAACTACGCAATACTTATTATGTATGGCAAAGATTTTGTGAAATCTTTCTGGATATCATATAGTTGTCTCCATTACATTTGAATGACCTGAAATCTTCAATGAAAACTTCCATTTCCTTGATCTTGCCATAGTTATGATGTGATGCAGTGAGTGAACTCCCAAGACTGTGGAAGATACATGCAACAACTTCAGCAATTCTACAAGTCACCGTCACATAAGTGAACAAAACAAGCCTCAGTAGACTGCAGGAAAAGAGCAATGACCCCAAGGCTAGATTGTTGTCTTCTACTGCATTGATGTGTTTCATTTTCTCACTCACTAATGAACATCAATAATTTTTCTTTTAAAAAAAAGAAACTATACGTAACCACCCTTCCCAGCTGCTCAAATCAATTGAAGGAGGAAGCATCCAAGAAAAGTCATTTTTAATGGGTGCCTAAGTTTGCAGTAGATCCATTCTTAATGCAAGTTCTCAAGTTCTTCTGTTGTCAATGTGCATGCCATGCAAGTGGACGAATAAAACAATATGTATTTCCTGGACTTACCAAAATTTGAACCGGTTCTATAGGTGCTTCTTTGTAGTGTTGACAGGGAAACAGTAAAAGAGGTCCCACAGTTCAAAAATTGCCAATGACAAGCAAGCTGAATTGTCCACTTATTACTTGATATTCATTTCCTTAGGAATAAAAAAAAATTATGAAGATAGTACAATTGAAGTTTTCTACAAATACAATCCATAGAAATGAACTAGGTACTACCTGAAGGGACTAGGCGATAGTAGCAACCAAATATCCCATACTTTACAAAATTGTGTTGACCGTTGTGCAATCTATTCTTAGTTGTTCTCATTTCTGCACATGACTGTGACCTTCCAGCACTGTTGAGCAATTTTCAGCACTTCCTTACTAAAGTCTCTTCTTTAATAACCTTGCATCTCTTGTAGTGGTTTGAAATAGGATTTGTATTAAATCTAGAATTTCAGATCTCATTTAGACATAGTAGAATAACTTTTCAACAAAAAATTTAAACTAAAAAAAGTTGGGAAATCAATTCAAGTTTTATGTCCAACAATCCATTTGATATTTTGATCCTCCAATCAAAAGTTATGGACAAGTTTTGGAGAGGATGTTTGAAAAAGTCAAAAAAAATTCCCTTCCACCACCTCTCTGAAATTTGTCCATAACTTTTGATTGGAGCATCAAAATATCAAACGGATTGTTGGAAATGAAACTTGAATTGATTTCCCAACTTTTTATAGTACAAAGTTTTTGTTGAAAAGTTATTCTACTATGCCTAAATGAAGTCTGAAATTCTAGATTTAATACAAATCCTATTTCAAACTTAACTATAAGCGGTTGAGCTCTTGCAACTTCTAAATGACATATTCCACACAGGTTGTTCTACCTCCTTGTGAGCGCCAAATTACCCACCCTCAGTAATTTGCGAACACAACTAGATTTTGGGTTTAGCTAAGTGAATCCTACCTTTGGGTGTCTAAGTGTGGTTCATTGTACCTTTCAAGCAATGGATCTTTTTACTAAGTGCCTAAGTGACCCCAAATTTGCAAGATTCGCTTAATCTACATCCAATGTTTTGGTCGACCGAAAGGATAGCCTATTGCATGATCTGGATGGAACTTATGCCAGGGCAGAACTAACCTAAGAAACCTCTAGCTCATCTTTTTTCATTTCTAAAAACATTTAACTCGACCCTATCCGACCTTCCTAGCCAAAGTTATGGGTGGATGAAGTTTGACCACTACTCGGTTCCTCAAACTTCATCCATCTATTGCACCTAGCTCCCCAATTCAGAAAGATCCAAAATTTTTAGGACTATGTTACAAGAATTTCTCCTACCTAGATCTGGAGTTGGGCCTTGATCGGGGATTCCTACAAAATTATCATCCAAGCCTTACCTAAACTTCATCTACTAATTTCTCCTAACCTATAAGTTGGAATTAACTTTTTTCTTCGGCCCTAGATCCTAATTGGTAGCCTCATCCTAATCTACTTAATTCTTTGTCAAATACGAAGTTTAGCTATCCTTCATCCAATTTGACCCTAATCTTCATCCGACAATAACTCCCTTGTTCTGTATCTGATTAGGGTGTGCCTTAGGATTTTGGAGAGCTACAGCCTTCATCTTTAATTTATGTACTAGTAAATGACCTAGCTTATAGTCCTAAGGGTCTGACCTAAGGGTAGGCCTCGGCCAGAGTTACTAATCACTAACTAGAGACCTTAGAAGTAGGGTTGATGAAAGTAAGCGTCCCAAGCAAAATCACGTCCAAAAATCGGATATCTGCACTCCATGGATGCTGCGTCTCCGGTGAATAAAAAACGCCGTTCGCAAATTTACCCTAGGTAAATGCGGTCAAGCGGACACGTGGACGGGCGGACGGGCAATCAGGTGGTTGGGCGGTTGGGCAGACGGCACATCAAGCGGACGGCAAATGGGTGGTCGGGTGGATGGGTAATCAATTGGGGGACGCTCACTATGTAGTCACAGCAACTTTCAGTTGCAATTTCCTAATTTTTTATTTAGAATTTTGGGGCACGTAATATACCGTTGGAAAGGTCTTGGAAATACCTTTCCAATGGTATATCACACGCCTGCAAACACCAAAATCTCCAATTGGAAATGCCAAAAGACGTATGATGCTTCAAAAAGTGAGTGCCCGCCTAGGTGTTTGCCCATCCCCCCCCCCCCCCCGTCTGCTTGGCAGGTGGGCGGATGGGTAATTGGTTGGGAGACGCTCACTATGTAGTTGCAGCAACTTTCAGTTGCAATTTTCGAATTCATTTTTTAGAATTTGGGGGCGCGTAATATACCATTGGAAAGGTCTTGGAAATACCTTTCCAATGGTATATCACACGCCTGCAAACACCAAAATCTTCAATTGGAAATGCCAAAAGAAGTATGATGCTTCAAAAAGTGAGTGTCTGCCTTGGTGTTTGCCCGTCCGCCTCCCCCCCTTGTTCACTTGGCGGGTGGGCGGATGGGTAATCGGTCGGGGGACGCTCACTATGTAGTCGAAGCAACTTTGAGTTGCAATTTCCGAATTCGTTTTTTGGAATTTGGGGGCGTGTAATATACCGTTAGAAAGGTCTTGGAAATATCTTTCCAATAGTATATCCCACGCCCACAAACACCAAAATCTCCAATTGAAAATGCCGAAAGGAGTTTGTTGCTTCGAAAAGTGAGTGTCCATCGTGGTGTTTGCCCGTCTGCCCTCCCGCCCACCCTCCTATCCGCCACGGGCCTTTTCCATCCGCTTACTCTATCCGCCATTGCCGACCACCCCGACCTTCCGAGCCAACGTAACGCCGACCGCCTCCTTGTCTAACCTACTTCACCTTTGTCCGCCGGCAATTTTATTACATTTAATTCTGAAAACTGCAGAACCGTAGCTTCATTTCCAAAAAAAACCTCTTTAATGCGACAAATATCCAATGCAATATTAATGTAAGAAAAGGATAATTCCAGGTTTTCCACCCCACATTTAAACATGCTTTTCAAACCCTATATCGTAAACCCTAAACCCTAAACCCTACAAAAAAAATCTAAATTGTAGAACCCTCAATTGTACATATTAACTTATAACATTGCATGAGTTTTCAAAAGTAGTGGTGTGATGTGTGAAATATGTTTTATTTTTTAATATTTGAAGTTTAGAATGCAATCATGACAATGTGATGCATATGTAGATCTTACTATCTTTGTCATTTAGGCTTCAATTGTTCTTAAGATTTATTTTATTATGGGCTACTACACAAATGTGGATCATTGGATTATAACCTAGAGTATTTCTTCAATTTTTGTTGTAGAATGCATTGATAGTGCAAAACACCAATGTAAATATCCTAAAAGAATTTATATTATCTCATTATTCTAGTACAACATTTATGGGATGATGCTCAAAATGAGTTAAGTACTTTAATGTAATTTTATGTGATATGATGTGGACTACATTAAAGTAAGCATTTATACAATAAAAATGAAATGAAGGTTGTTATCATACATGCTTATATTTATGTATACGTGTATGCATCCTAAATTGTAAACCATCAATAAATTTATCACAACCCTAAAACACTAGAGCTTAGGTAGTATAAAATGTGATTAACCTTCAAATATGATGAGCTTTCAAATACAACAATTGCGATAAGTAGGTCATACTCCAATGATTACAAGTCCATTTCATCTCAAGACTTTTTTGCAAATGATTTTACGAGAAGGTTCATAATATCATATCTTGTAGATTATAAATTTACAATATTGATTTAATTGCTTATGTAGTTGTGTAGGCCTAGGATTTTTTTAAATCTTGAACCCCCAAAGTCCTAAGCCTTTTTTTTCTATCGAATATCATTCAAAATTGTCATTTCTATTGTGAAGAGCAAAAAACTTTATAAATTAACTTTATATCTAACCATAGGAATTTGTACTAGATTAGTATAAAAATGTATGGGAGTAATGTTATCATCTTGATAACATTAAGTGCATACATTGCATGATATTTGTATTTAAAGTAAGAAAAAAAAATCTTTTCTTTGGTCTTGCTATACTTGATTCTTGGGCTTTTCATTTTCTTCACTTTAAATTTTGGCACTAACAATTTTAATTTTATAATATTTTCTGTTGAAGAATCTAGCTAATAAGCGAAGAATCTTGGATAAAAATTCAAAAATAAATCATTTCATTGAGATCATATTTCACAAGAGTCCTCTATAAGAATGTAGGGCCTTTGAGACTTTAGGAACTAATTACTTTCCTTCAAAGGCATAGAAATCAATTAGAAATTGAAACCAATGAAATTGTTACAATTTTGACTTTGAATATCTTTTGCTATTAGCCAAAAAGTATTGTTGATATGGCAAACTTGTAAAAAACCACCAATGTAAAACTAAATTCTTTTTAATTACACATCCATTTGAATTCTTTGTTTACAAATCAAATGATTTTCCAAAGAAGAGGCTATTTGGTGACACTTTTCATAGTTATATTGATTTAGTGCCTCACTATATAACATATTAAAGACATAATTTCTATAGCTTTCTTCATTCACCATGCATTGCATGCTCTACCCGTCCGCTCATCTGCCTACCTCTACAAAGTTAAAAACACCTCTCCCTCTCACCCTCTCCCTTGTCCACCCGTCTGCCATGGGCCGACCTCCACCAAATTGAAAACACTTCACTCTCGCGCCCAACCCTCGCTCCCACCTTCCTCCCTGTTTGCCCATCCGCCATCGGCCAACCTCCACCATATTGAAAACACTTCACTCTCGCACCCAACTCTTGCTCCTGCCTTCCTCCCCATCCACTTGTCTGCTTGTTAGCCCGTCCGCCCGTTCGCCTATTTGCCCATCCGCCAGTCCACCCTAGGTTGAATTCCACCAAATTGAAAATACATCACCCTTGGCCCCTTGCGCCTGCCTCTCCCTCTTGCCTTCTTCCCTGTCCGCCGTCCGTCCGCATTCACCGTCCGCCTGTCCACATTCGTCGTCCACCCATCCACCCGTCCACCTAGCGAACAAGAGGGCGAACACCAAGGCGGACATTCACTTTTTGAAGCAACAAACTTCTTTTGACATTTCCGATTGGAGATTTTTGATTTTGGGGGCATGTGATATACCATTGGAAAAGTATTTCCAAGACCTTTCCAATAGTATATTACACGCCCCAAAATTCTAAAAAACGTATTCGAAAATTGCAAGTGAAAGTTGCAACGACTACATAATGAGCGTCCGCCCAGCTGATCGCCTATCCGCCAAGCGGTCAAGGGGGGGGGGGACGGCTAGGCGGACGGGCAAACACCAAGGCGGACGCCCATGTTTTGAAGCAGCAAACTTCTTTTGACATTTCCGATTGGAGATTTTTGATTTTGGGGGCTTGTGATATACCATTGGAAAGGTATTTCCAAGACCTTTCCAACGGTATATTACACGCCCCAAAAAATTCAAAAAGAGAATTCGAAAATTGCAAGTGAAAGTTGCTACGACTACATAGTGAGCGTCTGCCCGTCCGCTCAGCAGACGGAGTGGGCGGACGGGCTCTAGAATCCACGGACGGGGTCAGGGACGAGCGAACGGGATGGCGGACGGGCTGCAGAAACCACGAATGGCGGTGGGGACGGGATAAAAGAAATTACCCTAGGGTAAATACCCAATTTTGCGAATGTCACAAGACGTTTGGGGGGGTCAAGTCCGCGGACGTTGAACGTCCGAACGCTGGCAGCTACGTCAGAACGCCCTGTCAACCCTGCTTAGAAGAGCCGGGAAAGGTTTAACTCATACCTTGGAACTTGAGTCATTGTTCGCTCCCACCGAAAGCTCTCCCTCCTCTGCCATGAACTCCCATGCCGTGAGACAACGAACCACCATTCTAATCATAAAATAATTAGGTACAAGAGTTTATTCATTGGCCTTACCCTATTTCTTTCCCTCATTTTTTTTCCCCTACTATTCTCATTACGTTCTATGGTGGCCCAACTAACCCCACCTCTACCTACGAGGCTAATCCTAACAATATGTCATATCATCTTCCAAGTTGAGCTACTTCTTACGTCCTACATTCTTATGTCTCACACTTAATCTCGTGGGGATCACCTAATTCTAATCTAAGGGCTTAAGTAAGTCTTTGAGGATTTCACCCCTACCTTATCTACTCTTCCTTTCTTCCCTCAAATTGTCTTCCCCCTCGTCATTCTCTCATTCTTCCGGCCTCCCGCCATCTTTTCTTTACTTGTTTTCTTTTCCTATGTGCCGATTGTAGGAGACAGGGTGTTGGACTCCCCACTACACTTGGTGTCTTAGCACAAGGGCCACCCTTCCTTCTTTCTCTTTCACTCCCCAAGCCCTTGGACCTTGCCAATTCCCTCTTGTCTTTTTGTTGTGAACTTGACAGCTTTCCCCCTCCTTTCAACTACTAGTCCCTCCCATGCCTTTGTTATTGTGAACCCAGACCCTATCCAGTTCGGCAAACCCCCAAATCCCTAGCCCCTATCCAATTTGGCGAACCCCAACTCCAATGGTTACTACAAGCCCCTCAACCCCTGGCCTCTACTTAGTTACGGTGAACCACCTACCCAAACCCCCAGACCTGCCTAGTGGAAGCGGACCCCCAATTTGAACCCCCGACTTTGATCAGTTACAACGAATCCCCAAACCCCCGACCCTGCCTAGTGGCAGCAAACCCCCAACCTCCAACTCTTGCTAATTGTGGCAAACCCCTAACCCCCAGTAGTTACTGCAACCCCTAGCCCTAGTGGTGTTGAACCCTACCTGAGCCTAGCCCTAACCCGTCAATTGCCTACTGATACGCGAATCCGGTCTTCCTTCCGAGTCTCAGGGTTTGGGGTGTGGGGTTGGTTTGAAGTGTTGGTTGATTTGGGGTGTTTTTCTTCTTTTCTCCTTTCTATGCTAAATTCTAAGGGAGACTTGGGGGATCATTTTTATGCTAGTAGAAGGTAGGCTAGGCTTGGAGAGATGACAACCACACTCTATTTTTCACTAGTACCCCTCATGCTCCTTTTAACATCTAATTCCTATATTTTGGGGCCTAAACCTTGGTTTGTTCCTGATGCATTTTGGGAACTAAACCTTATAAGAAAAAGGACCACGGGGTCTCACGGTTCTTCCATGGGATGATTTTAACACACCGCTAGGACTTTTCACCCTAAGGGAATTCAAAGCTTCATTGTGGTTCCCTCTTTTAATACACCTCTAGGACTTTTCATCCCAAAGGGGTTCAAAGCTTCGCTGTTATTGTAGGACCCACTAACCCTCAGTCTCTCTTGACCCTCTCCAAAGAACACTACGTTAGTATGGAGGGGACAAAAAGAAACCTTAAACACTCAAGGGATTAGCTATACGGGATTAGTATTATGAAAGACTTGCACTAAAGGCCCCCAAAGCTGCATTGCCAATCATATGGGGGGTTGCTCTAGAATTAGTACAACAACAAGACAAAGAGAGTGACAAACGAAGGTCCCTCAAAGGTACCGTATACAACATTTAGTAATACTGGAAGGTAAACAAGCCTCCAAGCTCAAGCTTGGAAGGGTTAGTACTACACACACACAAGATACAAGGGACCCACAAAGACCTCACAAGCTTGGAAAATAACAACGACCAAAAGCGCCTAAAAAACACCGTTGCAAGGTTTGTGGCTAAAATGCCACAATTCCAACATCAATTGGACCCAATGGACCCAATGGACCCAATTACACAAGAAAGGAGGGGTGGTGAGAGAGAAGAAGGGGTGACCTTTTATACTCTTTCTTAGACACCCACCTCCTCTTATTCATCTAAGTTAACCTTCTCTTCGTGGATTTTCATCCAAACTCAAGGTTTTCATCCTATCTTGGCTCGCTAAGCTAACATCTGGAGATTAACTCCAAATCGCAAATGGATTGCGCCATTGGCTTCAAAAGGCCATTTTTAGTGTAGAAGATCCCCCTACCCCTTTTCTATCTTCAAATTCGCAACGAAACCTGAAGCCAACTTAACACCAAAATCGAGAAAAATCCCAACTTTAGGGGGTTGACTTTTCTAGCAAAAATAACTAGCCTAGGCTCCTAAGTAGATGTGGAAGAGTGAAAAAAGGCCTATCTTTGGCCCCATTCCGCTTCTGTACACTCCCGCTCCGTTGGTCAATTCCGCCGTGGACTTTAAATTTCGTTAATTGTCGGGGAATTTTGCAAGTTCGGGTACTTCTAACTATCGAAATGTCTTCAAACTTGTCAAGGTAGCTTATTAACATAAAAGAAGCTATACTAAATTTTTAGTGGGAATTTACCGCCACTTGGGGAATTTCTAGGAATTTCTAGGAATTTTCCATTACAAGTTTGGGCAGTTGATTATCCGAAAAGGCATCTTCTGACTACCAAAAAATTCCAAAACTTTTCGTGGAACCTCCCATGGGATACCACGACATATGTGTAGGCTCATATTTTTACTCTACACATCGGCCTTGAGGGGACAAAATCCACCCCCTTGTTTAATTATCGATGGCCAAGGAATCTTCCACACCGGTGGAAATCTTGGCGAACCAACTTCGCCATTGGTTCTTGGGCATGGTTTTAACCCTACATCACCCTCCTTGGACCTCAGATTCCTCTATAGTCCCGTCTTGGTATTTTCAACATCTGCAAGCCGACAATTGGGGTTCCTCTATTTTGTCGATGAAATGGGGAAACTAGAACCTATCTTCGGAAACTGACTCCTATGCCTTACCAAGGTTTCCTCAACTAATTCTAGCCTATAGATGTCCTCTCCATGTGGGTTTTTAAGCCTGATACACCCATCACTTGTAATTGACCAATTTGCAACGATTAGTTGGGTTCTAACCCATTTACAACTTGTAGTTGGGCCATTCTAGCTATAATATTTTAAAATTAGATGAAATACTACATTGGTATGTAACACATCTATTTTGGTTCTACACTCTTTTCTAAGATTTTTGTATATAAAATTGCATTTAAAATAACAAAATACTTAAAAAAAGAAAAAAGAAAAAAAGAGTGAGCTTCTAGTGACAAATTAGGGGCTCACAAAAGGGTATTAGAGGGAATAGAAGTTAGCAATTAGAATTGAGTGAAAGGGTAGTAGAGGGAATAGAAGTTGGCCATTAGGAAAGCATTGGAGGAAAGGGGTAGAGGATAGCATGTAGAGTAGGATAGTCTCCAACCAATTTTTCCCACTCAGTCTCTCCACCAAGACCACATCAAAAAAAAGAGGGGAAGATTAGGAGCTAGGCTCACTGATTATCCTCCCTTCCAACCTACAACCAAGATGCATCCAACCCTACGGAGGTGACATGGTGGCGAGGGACATATTGAGGGGGAGTCTCAGGCACCTAGAGGAGGAACCTCGAGCCGAGGTATGACCCCATCGTTTCCCCTCATCTTTAGCTAGTTCGCTTCCTGCGATCATGGAGTAAGGCCGAGGCCTAGAAGCGGGAAGCAACCCTAGAGCCAAGGGCCATGCCCCACTTAGCATTAGAATCAAAGAGTGGACATTGAGGGGGGCCAACATGGATGAAGTAAGGTAGAGGTCATCCGTCCACATCCAACCTCAAAACTTGCACACTAAAGCATAGGTGTTAGAAATGGCATGAATCAATCCCCAAGATAATAGTAGTAGTCTTAGTCTTCTTTTACTTTAGTCATAGCGGTCAAGGAATCAAGGCATTAGCTCTATGACAGAATAGTTTGGGGTTTACGATAAATTGTAGGAAGTAGGAGGCTTAGAAAAGATCCATTGCTTGGAAGGCACAATGGACCAATGTTAGGCGCCCATTGAAATGGGTCCAAGCACACTAATAGGAGCCAATTTGGGCGTAACCACTATTTTTTTGAAGAATCTTCATTCTAACTCTTGAATATAACTTGAAGTATGAAAAAACATTTTAGTGCATAGCTTTTTAGTTATGGCTCTTTGACATAATACAAAGAAAAAATAAGTGTATTAAGTTTTCAAGTATTAAAAGGACAAAAAAGTAGTTGTAACCACTACTTCATGGAATAAAGTAAGGACCCATTATGGATTATTTATGGACTATTTGGGATGAATAAACAACATTTTTTGATAGAATATTTCAATACTAATTCATTATAAATGACAAATGGACTATTTTGGATGAATAAGCAACATTTTGTAAATAGAATATCCCAACAAGGACCTCCATAAGCACCTCACTAACATCTCCATGTGGCTCCTATTAGCATGCTTAGACCCAAATAGGAGTTCACCACCCCAAATACAAGAACCTGGTTATGCTCGTGTATTTGCCAAGGGTGAGCAAATATCCGCTCACAACCTACCATCAACAGGGATGGTCTGTCCACCAACTTGGATAGTATGCCATCAATAGGGATGGACAAACTGTCCTAGTCGATGGTAGGCTATCGAAAAAAAAAATTTAGGCGTCAACTTTTCGTCACAATCTTAACACGTCAAGACACATTGGGATCGACGATGATAGACATACCGACATGAAAAGCTAGATTCACGTCGCTATAGACAACCCTAAATCCTGCCCCAAAGATCCTTGAAATTCTTGCTCCCCCCCCCATTCGTTAGTAATTCTTGTCCCCCCATGCATTTTAAAGGCCAAGAACTCACACTTGCAAGCCGCCGCATTCACAAATAGAAGTAAAGTGAAACTTGAATGGTAGTGGTCTACCCCTTAATGTGCTAATAAGCTCTCCAAATCTATAGAGGTTAATAAACATACTGAGGTTAATTATCAAGGTGGGACACCTCCCATATTAGCCAAAATTTTCCACCCTATTCTCCCTTCCCTCACTTTCCTATTGACCAGAAAAACAAAAATTCAAATGGCAAATATCCTAATTATAGCTAGGGTAGTCGATCAAATTGACAAAAAAATTTTAACCTACCCAATTGATTTCCTAACTTGACATTTTGGAGGCTAGTACCTCATTCCAATGTTCTGTCATTTGGAAATCTTCCAAAATTTTCGGCTAGGTTGAAACTAAACCTAGGCACTCCCTGGACTTTGATATTAAACAAAGTATTGAAACTATATCTCAATGGATACAACCAGACAAAAAAAATCGACAACGTCATACATGCAATTGTTAGGGGCTAAATATTCTTGCCAATCTACGACACTAGATGATAGGACAACAATCAATAGGATGTAGGAGAATAGTGAAAGAGGATGTGTCAGCTTCAAAATTCTCCTAATTAAAATTCACCATCCATGCATTTTATTTTGCAACTCCTCAAAATTCAATAGGACGAAACTACATTATCAACCTACAACTATATTGTACAACAACTGCTACTAACAAATCTCTTGTTGAGAGGGCAATAGAGACTTAGGTAAGTTGAATTGCTTGTTGTAATCGTGCTTTAATCCTATGAGCTTATGAGAAAATGTTGACAAAATGATGGTGGAAGGGAATCACATTCATTCTGGACTTCTAGTTGCAGAGACTTCATTGACAAACACAAATTAGAATTAACCCCTAAAGGACCGAGGGTATTTGAGCAAAGCTCTTGTTTTCTTGACTAGCTCTTGTGACAAGCATAATTTCTCAAATGTGTGATATGATTTTGATGTTCACCACCATTGAAATGAAAGAAGACTTATGTCGCTTTCCTATGAAAAAAAGATCAAAAAAATTGCACAATTTTTGAAAAAATGCCACCTTGGACAAAATGGATGAAAGATATCCAATTCAGCGGAACTTTGTACATGCGCTGAAATTGGAATGTTGAAATCGGAATGCTCAAAAGTGATCCAAAAACTCTGATTTTTTTTTACAAGTACATATCATCATGATTTGGATGTGTAATTTTTTTCAAATCATTTTGTAATGTGGAAAAAAAGAAATTAGCTCATGAAGTGATAGCCTAGAGTACTTTTCCTCTTTTCAAAAAATTCACCAAAAATCGCTCACTCAATCATTTCTTGATCACATTATACTAATGGATTCAGCAAAAAAAATCATCTAGGGTCTTTTTGATGGTCATGGACTATTAGTAAGGTTCACATACTGAATTTTCTACAAATGTGGTTGCAAAAGCCATGTGGTGGCCTTACGGTCCTTTAGGGGTTAACTAACATGAATGACTAATCAAAGTAGACTAACAAGAAATTCTTAGAGTTGAATCATAGCACCTCATCAAAATTGACTACAAAGGACATCATTGAACTTCACTGCACTAGCGTTCATCAAAGATTGATCCAAAATAATAGCACTAGGGAGTGATTCCAAAAAGGGAGGAAACACTAGAAGAAACCTTCGTTGGTTTCTATTGAAACCAACGAAGGTTTCTTCTAGTGAAACTTATCAATTTTGCCACTTGTTTTCAACATGCGCAACTACACTATTGTCTTTCACTCCTTCATGCCTAATGGGGTTGACTAGAAGCTACAATAACTTCCCAATCCCTTAAAAATAGGAATAGTTTACGCCTTAATCTTGCCTTTTCTAAGAAACCTTTGATTTTTTTCATGATAGAGGGAGTAACATTTTTCAATGAGTAGGTGCATTTTTCATTCCTATGATTTCATTGAAAGTCATTCATCAACCACAATCATACATTTCAAGGTTAAATGTGAAATGTGAAATGGCACTTAGTTCTCATTGTATTTTGAATAGATTTATTTGTTAGATCATAGTTACAATAGTTACAATTATTAGACTAGTCAAATTTTTTTATTTTCTTGTTTTCAACTCACCAAAATATGTTTCATTTGGATATTCCATGCAAAAAATATAAAGAGTAAGAATAATTTTTAGTTATAAAATCATTTCTTCAGTGCAAATAGATATTGATTAACTAGATGTGCATTTAGTGAAGATGGCCTCTTTTGGTCAGTGGCGCATTTGGGAGTCCCTACCTTACACAAAACTGGACTGAGCAGGTATCGCAAGCAAAGTAATTTCATGAAGCACGTCAGAATACAAATCAAATTAGCAATTATTTGATTCCCATTCCCATTATTTCCTGTTAAAACACGTAGAGAAATGAAAAGAACATTTTAATTGCCAACCCTCAAGCTAAAATCAGGACTCAGTAGTTGATACTAGCAATTAGTCATACCGCAACAGTTATTATCATGCTACTAAAAAATGAAGGTTTCCTATAAACAGTTGTGATGAGCACAAAAGACGGTATTCAAGATTACATTCGCAAGCCAGGTTGTCTGAACACAACCACCAAAGAGGACCCTCCCCGCAATGCAGCTGGAGGATACCCGGCTCCCAGCCGAAGTCTCGAGGAAAAGAAAATTTGAGCTGTAAAAAACACTAAATGTGTATCAATCACGATTGCTGTACAGTCACTTGTTTGTCTTGCATACTCAGACCACAATAAGTGGGCACAAGAATAGACCTTCTATCTACATGGATCCTAATAAGCTTCAAAACTTTGATACACTTCTGCCCGTTCCTCATTCCAATTCCTCAGCGTCCTCACAGCAGGGCAGCTATGGCGTGCTCATTCTACTCTCGAGCTCGAATAACTCTTCGTCGTCACGATCGCTCTCATATTCGCCATCTGCACAGTCGCATGGAAACAGGCTACATGACGTAACTCAACTTATGTTCACAAATTCATAAAACTCTCAGATTGAAGAAATAATTTAACTTAGAAGGTAGAGGATACTAAAACTGCTAGGCATTTGACCAAAAAGTCACTCCTACACATGTAAAAATACGCTACGGGACAAAAGAAGTAACCTCATCTAATCAGATGTAGGAGACGCCGCTTCCAAGATCCAATTATAAAATTAATTCAGACAGAGTAAACACATACACTACCACTGGGAAGAGTTTGAAATTTGTAGTGTTTCAAGGGTAAACGCATACCACTCTCAGGTGGACGTGCCATGTAGTCTATGCCAGGCTGAAATTGGAGAGGCACAAGTTCCATGGAGAAGTTTTCCAGCTTCACCAGTAACCAATCTCGTTCCGTAGCCACCTTCTTTGCCTGGTAAAAATAACGTAAGTAGACTATTAGCATAATTCTAGATACGTACTGGGATTCCATGAAAAAAATGCAATCGTTTCATTTCTACCCTCAATGCAACCATGTCGATTTCAAAGTAAATTCTTTTGATTCAGAAGGCAATGCAATTCTCACCGTTGGTCGTTCCTGGTGAATACAACCCCAATTCCTAGGGTTGTGATGACTTCAGACATCATTAATTAATCTAGGCGATAGCTAGGTCAATTTAGAAACATAACCCCTAAAAGACCAAGGTTCCAATCTTATAAAATGACCGATTCAATTAACCATATTGTGAAAATAATAATTCAGATAGGGAAAAATTCATATCACCAGAATCAGTGAAAGAAATTGCATGTGCCGGTCAAGAATTGACCAAAAATACAGAAGCAACTCCGCATATAACCTACTTCCATAACGTGAGCCCCAGCTTGGAATTCTTGGTCCATTAGGTTGAATGACACTAAAAACATTTCGAAGAACATAATCAACAACCAGAGCTTCTCACCGGCAGGTGAGAAACACTCAACCAGCTCAAAAACAAAAAAAAGAATTGCTTGCTTAGGGTTTGACAAAAGTGTTACGACGGTCCTTGAATTAGAAACCAAGCGAGGTATAATCTGTACGTGCAAGATTGCAGAAACAAAAAGAGAATTCCAGTGCCCCTTGCCCCCCGCACCAATGCAGCGACAAAACTGGATTTCTCCTATTCTTTCATTTCTTTTGAACCCCCCCAAAACCAAAGAAACTACTCAAGCATTGTTGCAACGAAGGAAAGAAAAAAAGAGCGAAAGAAAGCAAGAACGACAGTGGTGCACCTCCAATTCCGCCCCGGTCGAGGGCGCCGGGATGGTTTCGTTCTTCAAAAGCATGGCGCCCAAGGCATAATGCAGCAACGTCCTGGCCTGCCTCATCGCTTGCTCTTTCGTCTCGCCCTGCCCTAGAAACTGCGGGTAATCCAAAACAATCGAGAAGAAGCTCTTGTACTCGATCCCCGTTTCCTCCTCGGACGCCCCGAGCACGGCGTACTCGCGCCGCTCCCCGTTCACGGCCGCCAACGCGGGCGCCAATTCCCCGCGACCATGGCCGGCGTTGCCGCTGCCGCTGCTGCTGCCCAGAGGCGCCGCAACGGGAGCCGCAGGCGGAGTGCCATCCGCGTGCACGAACACTAAGCCGTTCCGCTCCGCCGGTGGCAAGGGTTGTTGCTGCTGGTGCTCCTCGTCCTCGCCATGGCCACTGCTCTCCTCGGAAATGTCACTCTCGGCCGGCGTGGAATGATTCGTCGTCGTTGTGGTATACTTCTCATCAGGGGCGCCACACTTTCTGTGCCGATCATGCTCCTCGTCTTCCCAGGCGAAGTAGGGCTTGAATTCCAACCCCATGATGATGATGAGGGTTCGATCTCGAGCTAAAGGAAATCCCCCTGCGACCAAACGAAGGCAGCCAGCGAAGCGGGAGGCAAGCTTGTTCGAGGGAGATGACGATTTCAATCTGAAAGCAGCATCGCAACCCTACGCGCCTCGCGTGGGGCGCCTTGTTCCTCTTCAGCTTCTGCTCCTTCCTCTAAGTTACTTCATCTTCTCCTACTGGATGCTATTGCGGTACGAGTGTCTTGCGATCTCACAACAAAACGCACATACTGAACATGTGCCGTGAAATACACGTTTCGGGGGAGAGCAACCGACGGTTTTTCGGAAAAGGGGGGCATCGCCTCGGGGAGGGGTCGGCAACCGACCGGGAGGGCCGGTCATCCAAGGGAGATTACCCCCTAAGAGAGCCTGGCATCCACTACCTAGATTAGTGTGCCTTGGGTCGTTGCCACACAACCAAAATAAAAGTAAAAGTAATTTTTTTCATTTTTTCATTCCTAATAAAAACTTCGAAATTCAGCAACTTTCACACCATAGGTCCAAACATCACGAAACAAAGCCCATACACCCCTCCTTGGAGAGCGCTTTTAGACTATACCAAGAACATGATTGGGGGACATATGGTTCCAAAGATCTCAACATAACAAACAAAATAAAACAAGCAAACAAACATCCTTACCAAATTATGGATTATAAATGTTTCCAAAAACTTATTATTGAAGCTACTAAAAAATAGATGAAGTCCATCCTGGATTTTAACTAAAAAGGCAATTTTTGTCTATTTTTCAACAATGTGACTATCATGGTCACTTCATGCTTTATGGTTATTGTGCAAGATTGTGAATGAGTTCTTGTAGGAATGGGAAGGAAATGAAACTTGCAAAAATGAAGATCTAATGTCTAGATTCTACTCACATCATTACTTTTTTGCCAAAACCATTCAAAATCTACATCTACCTCTCCCACCACCACCACCAAGACTGTTAGGAATTAAGGGTGTACTTCCATGTAGAATCGGAATTGGAAAACAAATGTCAAGTTTTCTAGAATCAAAATTGCTTTCATAGACATCCATGATGTTTACACTTCTACGTGAGTAGGAAGAAACTATGTTTTAGGAGTAGCTTTGTCTTGTGATTAGGGAGAAACTATATTTTAGAAACAACTTTGTTTTGTTGTCAATCAAAAAGCAATCAAGAAGTTCAATTCCCATTTTAAGATTAGTTTTATAGAAGCTGGAAACTTTCTTCCCCTACTTTTTATGGGTGTCTCCCTATTATTTTATTGGGCCGACCCTTCTAATTTTCCTCTTGCATACTTCCATGTAGAATTCTAGAAAACCTTTTGTCTCTTCTACAAAGTTTAGCCAATTCTATGTATAGAAGTATGTCCTTATAAGGTAGAATTCTATGGATGTGCCATGTGATTGGTTGTACCACTAGATACCACTAGAATACATTTGAAAGTTTGAAATATGCAACATTGATATATAGTGGTACAAATACGATCTTCTACTTTATATTTGTAGTATTATTTCCTCTGAATATGATGGTACCTTCACCTAAAATTGTTTGGCTAAGAATTTGAGTTTGGTTTTCATTATTAAATTGTCTCTATTTTTGTTGGGTTTAATTCAAAGTCAAATGAAGATTCCAAATGCTCTTCTCATACAATTTTTGGACAAAGAGTGGAAGTCAACATTGACCCAAAGTATTAGTGATTTTTTAATTTTATTTGTGGGAAGCGTAAAAAGCAATATATAGTAGAGTAGTAAGTCTATTTACATTCATTGATATGGATTAAACATGCAAAACACGAACAAAACACATATATTCATTCAAAAGATGTAAAGTCTATAGTAGAACGATGTTGTCCCCAAATTATGTGACAATTGAGTGATTTCATTCACTAAAACCAAGGGATCTATCATGCAATATTCACTCAAAAAATATTGTATAGCTTTTGAGTGATAAATTGCTAAAATGAACACTTGGTTTTGGCAATTCATGTAGTTGTATACAAATTGAGTCATCTAGGAATGTGCACCATTATGTGTATTATATATATATATATATATATATATATATATATATATATAATGTAAACATTTAAAATATAGGTATCTATAATATAGGTATCCTATAATCATATAAGATTACTATAATATCTAAACACCTATAACATAGGTGTATAGTCTTTTAGGCTCTTGTGCTCATGATCCTAGGCTCACAAAATAGCAACCCTTTTAAGCAACATTCAAACAACCTTATGATACATACTAGAGTAGATTAGCAAATTTGACACTTTGGCCAACAAATTGCTTTGAAATATAAAGTATGATACATAATGGTCCTAATACACCTTTTTCATTTTTGGTGAAAACATTAGAGATAGAGCCTCCTCATATTCTAGTAAGTTAATCCTTAAAGAACATTTCATGTCTAGACTTGGTCAAACTTCATTAGATTTCTACATTAAAACATACAATTCAAAAATTTAATATTTTTACATGTATTAATATATGTTGAAAATTTAATCTCATTTTTTCATAATTAAATATATAAAATTCAATTTTATATGATTTTCTGTAGAAATTTCTCTATAAAATTACAAATTTTACAAAAATGTTTAAAATAGCATGAATTTTTAGAGAAATTTTTTAAAAAAGGTGGACAACATCATTGTGTAATTGATGTACCCCTTGAACCAACACCAAGAGAAATTCAATAGAAAAAGTTCAAAATTAGTATGTTCACTTATGCTTCAAGATGCCAAGTATCTTCCAAGTGTCACAAAAATGAAAATTTTGAAAATTTTGAAAAAAATCAAAATGGAGTAAAAAGTAGATTATTAGAGCTACATTTTCTTAGCTAATCCCCTAAACGCCCAGATTCATCTACAAAATTGACCATTTGAGAAAAATCACTATAAAGTGCTATTTGAAAGCATATTTTGGAATTGATATAGAAATGAAAGTTGTAGATCACGATTTGTAGATTCCATTTGTACAATTAGATTCACCAATTCTATTACCAATATTTTTTTATAAAGTTTGAAAGAGAAATTCCAAAATTCCTTCAAAATTCGATTACAAGCAAAATATTATCATTTTTTGAGTAAAATTTGTTGGAATGGATTTGAAATGAGTTTCCCTTCACATGGTGATTTTTTGAAATTTTTGAACTCATCCTAATTATGACCTCATTTTGGCTAATCTAGTTTAGAACTAAAGTCAATGGAGTTTGACCACTTGACATACTTGCACATTTGTAATTTTAGGAAAATATGAACTCTAGTAACACCAAATCCAACCCTTAGATAGGACAAAAATAGGATAACATATCTTCACAAATTAAAATAACTTTCATCCAAGTAATGAAGAGGATGAAATTGGTGTTTCAAACTCTTCATCGTCCAGAAAATGGACGTTGACGCGGTTAGGGATCAAGCTGAAAAACAATGATGTAAGGGAAAGGTCTCCAGTTCAAGTCTAGTTGTAGGCTTTGTAAAAAGAAAAATGATTAAATATAGCTAAAACCAAACCAATCAAAAATTTGACTTTGAATTTTGGACCTCCTCATCATGTTGCTCATGGTGTTTTATGATTAGTATTGGAAATGAATGGAGAAGTTGTAGAACGCCTTGAAGTGTTGGAATTCATTTCAGAATTGGAAGGAGGTTTGGAAAGTGGGAACATTTCAAAGAACAATGTTGGGAAATTGGTCTTGTCGATTAAGGAAGTAACTGTAGGATCCATAACTTCATCATTGAAATTATTCACAGATGCAAGAGAATTGAAGGAAATAGTAGATCCATTAAAGATCATGAGGTTAGACCAAGACAATTCTAATGTTGCCCCCCACGAGTAGGTGCTCAGTTTAGAAGAGATGATGTCAATGTGGACAAGCATTGTCTTGGAAAATAATGCAAAAAATTGCAATGTATACTACATGATGATAACAATGAGACTACAAAATCAACATGGACACTTTTGCTAGGAACTTCTTGCGATGAACATTGCAATGCACATGCTTTCGAAGATTGAAATCAAGAGAGTGAAAGGAACATTCATTTTCAAAGAGCAAACTACATCCCATACACATGGCCCGCTAGCAAATATGCAAGCACATTCCTCAGGTGCCCATATTGACAAAAGCTATGACCAACTTTCAAATAGTGTTATAAAATACTTGGGCATGACTACCACCTCTCTTCTAATTGCAGTCCATATTGTTCATAAATTAATCAATATGAGGAAGATACGAAGAGTTTGCAATGAAGTATAAGCCATTGTCATTCACCAATTTCATGAAACCGCAATTCCCAAAATCAATTGCTCAATTAGCATTTGAGTTTCAACGTATTAGAATAATGCATGTTCTTCTCTATGTGGCATGTGGCTTATCACTAAAGTTTCTCTTCATTTCTCATGTCCTTATAGAGAATGTTGCATGGTATCGTCATCCCATTTTCTATAAGGTGATCGGATTTTTTTTAATTAAAAAGAAAGCCAACACAAAATGCCCAACACCTACTACCCCACTATAATTTTTGCAGTGGAAAAAATCATGTCAACACGTTTTTGCAAGTTGGGCACATCCAAATTTTGTCCCAAACCATACATCTACCAATACTTCCATTTTGTCTTCCAATTGTTGCCACGAATTGTGTCGTTGTCATTTCTAATGTAAAGAAAACTCGTCTCCAAACTCAAGAAAAAATGGATGAATGATATTTCCATTTTCTCTACCTACTCTTCATCTTTGACTCTATGCATTGTATTATTTTTGGATGTTGGAGTGCTTCAAGATTAAAGTCAAGACCTATGTGAAAATTTAGGTTTTGGCTTTCAAAATGCTAGTGGGGCTTGCTATGTCCTTTAAGGGTTAAGTTATAGGAGGCAACCCCTTTCTAATCACCCCTCCATTTCCACCCTATAGATTTATGTCTTTCTACTCATGTACTAATGAGCAATAATTAATTATGGCCCAATTCCCAATGTAGTTGTGGCACATAATAAGTGGCTACAAGAGTTTCAATATTGCAACCAAACCTTAGTCAATTTTGCAACCAGCCCTTGGTCAAAAATAGGTAGGCCTATATGACCACTATGGGTCATACAAAATCTTGAGCTAAAACTTCACAGAAATTATGTTTTGAGAAATAAAATTTTGGAAAATTATGGAATCCTTCTAAACCCTATTTCTATATACGGGAAAAATTCCCCACTCAAAAAAACCATGTTCCATATAAGGTAAACCGGCCCATGACAAGCAAATTGCCAAATGCAATCATCTACATTGAATAGGGGTATTTAGGGGACCCATACTAATTAATGGACATTTCACACTAAATAAATATCTACCTTTGTTGTACATCAGTAGTTATTGAAGTGTTTGGGGGACGTACATCATGTTTCAAACATCTACAATTTTCCTCAATTAGTTCCTTTAATTTTTTGGTCCCCTTAATACCCCTATTCAATGTAGAAAACCACCCATAAGAGTCTTACATTAACCCATAGTAGACTTTTTCTAATAAATGGGATTAGGACTACATTAGATTGATTTGTGGCCATAATCAATGCCTTAGGAGATGGTCATGGAGTTATTAGTGACTGTCATAGGACACTTGCACCTTTCTAGAGTAAACTTGTCATTAAAAGTTATTTTGTTATTGCTTCATGTCATGGCCATGTTAGAAAATGTTGTGATTGCTTTAGATGGTAAATGAGATGACCATTATGGAAACACTTTTTGCTGAGATGGGGTAGTCTAAAAACTCTTCTAGGCCAATTGAGTAGCACACTTCAAAAATTCATAACAAATTCATACTTTGTCAAAAAAAAAAAATTCAATTGCTCTCTCCATTTCTCACGTTTATCTTTGTATGAAATTTTTTTAAATATTTTTTCAAAAATGTCAACAAAGCAAGCCAGCCATTCTGCCTGTCATAGGCTGGTCTACCTTAGGCGTAATTGCTTAAGTGGTTGGAAATGGGTCGCCTGCCTAGCTGCTTGTTTGTTGGGTGGTTTGTCTGTCTGTCTGTGTCCCTGTAAACACATGTTGGGGCACTTCAGTTCTCTTGATTTGGGGCGGGATGTGCGGTGCTGACTCTTTTCTGGAGGAGGTTGCTTCTGCTTTACACTTCGCTGCTTCGGTTGTCACTAGAGTAGAGTATTGTAGGCTGACAAAAAGGCCTGGGGGAGGGAGAGAGAGAGGGACCCGGAGTCCCGGAGCCCTTTGTATGGGTTAACCCCTAGGGGCTCCGACGTCGATTTTTTGGACGATGAACAGATTGAAACTGAAGTTTCATCCTTCTCACTGCTTGGATGAAAGTTATTTTAATTTGTAGAGATACTTTATGAAGTTGTTGTCTTATCTAAGGGTTGGATTTGGTGTTATTAGAATACATTATTTTTTTTAAATTACAAATGTGCAAGTATGTCAAGTGATTGACTAAGCCAAAATTGCATTGACTTTAGTTCAAAACTAGATTTGCCAAAATGAGGTCATAGATTTTAAGAGCCAAAAAAATTCAAAAAATCACCATGTGAAGAGAACCTCACTTCAAATCCATTCCAACAAACTGTACTTAAAAAAATGATAATGTTTTGCTTGTAATCAAATTTTGAAGGAATTTTGAAATTTTGCTTTCAAAATTTATAAAAAAATATTGGTGATAGCATTGGTGAATCTAACTATATGGATTGAATCCACAACTCACAGTCTACAACTTTTATTTGTATAGCAATTCCATAATATGCTTCAAATAGCATTTTATAGTGATTTTTCTCAAATCTTCAATTTTGGAGATGAAATTGGATGTTGAGGGGAGTAATTCTTAAACACTAGATTGGTAACCATGGAAATCATCCTTTTTGGATCCATGTGACATCATCTACTTTTAAAATCCAAAAATACTCCTTGAAAGTGATAGTATTGTAGAAGATCTCCCCTTTCCACAACAAAATTCTAAGGAATAGTTGCACTTCT
>OY987267.1:1958991-2149517 GCA_963920665.1 Straminergon stramineum | reverse complement strand
CTTGGCATGGAAGGCCTGCCCCTTGCTGGGGCCGGTCTAGTTCTAGATCAAAGATGACATGATTTGAAGTTCAAGGGGGACAAACAAGTTTCAAAATTAATTGCTCCAAAGCATGCATTGGTGTTTGCGGCAGCTTTTCGTCTTTCGGCAAAGGAAGCAAAAATTTATACGCTCGAGATTTCCGAGGTGGATACTCTACTATCTTCTTCCATTCCAGAAGAATATCATGATTTAAAAGTAGCTTTCAATGAGGTGGCATCAAATGAATTGCCAGCCCATGGTGCTTTTGATATGAAGATTGAATTTAAAGAAGGACAAGAGCCCCGTAACACTGGGTTGCGACCAATGTCCCCGGTGGAGCTGGAGGAGCTACGAAGGTATTTAGACGAAAATTTAGGCAAGGGATGGATTCGAATATCCAAGTCTCCGGTCTTGGCACCTATAGTATTCGCTCGAAAAAAGGACGGTTCAATACAGGTTTGTATAGATTACCGAAATCTTAACAAGGTTACCGTCCGGAACCGCTATCCCCTACCCCTTATCCTGGAGCTCACTGACCGGTTGGTAGGGGCTACGATTTTCTCCAAATTGGACATTCGACAAGCCTATCATTGACTTCGTATGGCTGCGGGCCATGAATTCAAAATGGCTTTTAAAACGCGGTACGGATTATTTGAATATTTGGTTATGCCGTTTGGATTGACTAATGCCCCTGCACAATTTCAATCTTTAATGCAAGATATTTTTAAGGACCTTTTGGACATATCCGTTGTTATATATTTAGATGACATCTTAATTTTTTTAAAGAATCTTGAAGAGCATCGGCAAGTGGTAAGGGATGTATTACAAAGATTACAGAAACATGGACTATATGCTAAGGAATCCAAATGTCAATTCCATCAACATTCCGTTGAATTTTTGGGAATGATTGTATCAGCTAAAGGACTTGAAATGTGTCCAGACAAGGTGCAAACTATTAAGGATTGGCCCGTTCCAACCTCGGTTAAGGAAATTTAAGCTTTCCTTGGATTTGCGAATTTTTACCGCCGGTTTATATGTGATTATTCCAAGATCACGGTTCCTCTCACTATTTTAACTCAAAAGAATAAACAATTTGAATGGAACCTACAAGCAAGTCAGGCATTCATAGACCTACGATCAAGATTTCTTCAAGCACCAATACTACTCCATCCTGACTTTGCACGGCCTTTTATAGTTGAGACGGATGCATCGGACTTAGCAACAGGTGCAATTCTTTCGCAGCACGGGGATGACGGTCACTTACATCCGTGTGCGTACAGGAGTTCTAAAATGTCTCTCACTGAACAAAACTATGACATTTATGACAAAGAACTCCTAAGTATTATTTTAGCTTTCCAAGATTGGCGGGTGTATTTAGAGGGGTCACCTCATCAAATCCGTATAATTTCGGATCATAAAAATTTAGAGTACTTTATGACTACAAAGCAATTAAATAGGAGACAAGCCCGATGGTCAGAATTTTTATCCGCGTTTGACTTTGATATCCAACATCGGCCAGGTTCCTTAAATGGGCGTGCAGATGCCCTCTCAAGAAGAGTTGATCTCATGGAAGGCCGACATGAAGAGAATCGCCCCCTTCTACGGTTGGCAGCATTGGAGGATTGTGACCCCGTTTGGACCGATGCCCATATTCTAGAACAAATAAAACTATGCATTGATGAAGATCCCGCATTGCAACCAATAGTGGCAATTCTAAAAGGGGGATTAAAAAAGAGCCCGCATGACATCCGTCGACGGTTTCAAGAATATAACCTGACAAATGGAATTCTTCAGTTCAAAGACATGATCTATGTACCAAATGATGACGAACTCCGGCAACAAATACTGTGATCGAGGCATGACGCTCCCGCCGCGGGACATCAAGGCCGGGCTAAAACTTTAGAATTGGTAACTAGAATTTTTTATTGGCCAACTGTTCGTCGTTATGTGCACCGATATGTTGATGGGTGTGATTTGTGCCAAAGGTCAAAATCAACACGTCATCCTCGATATGGCCTACTACAACCGATTCCAGCTGCTCATGCTCCATGGAAGCGGGTGTCCACGGACTTCATTGTTAAACTACCTCAAAGCAAAGGATATGACTCTATCCTAGTGGTTGTTGATAAGAATACTAAACTAGCTCACTTTTTACCTACAAAGGAGACCATTGACTCCAATGACACTGTATCGTTATATTTAAATAATGTATGGAAATATCATGGCATGTCGGAGGAGGTCATATCAGACAGGGGCCCCGTTTTTGTGTCAAAGTTTATGTGTAGACTATGTGAACTTCTTAAGATCCAACCAGCACCAACGACGGCTTTTCATCCCCAAGGGTATGGCCAAACGGAGAGGATGAATCAAGTAATTGAACAATTTCTTCGAATGTTCACGACGAAGCGTCAAGATAATTGGGTAGATCTACTGCCATTAGCAGAATTTGCCTACAACAACGCATGCCATTCCGCAACAGGGTTCTCTCCGTTCTATGCCACTTACGGTTACCACCCGGCATTATCGTTTTCTATACCTACAACATCCACTGTTCCAACAGCCGAGGATCGTGTTCGACATCTACAACAAGTTCATGAGGAACTCAAGACTATGATTATGATTGCGGGGGAACAAGCTAAGCAAAATTACGACCGAGGAGTACAACTACAACCGACCTTTCAACCAGGTGACAAAGTCCTCTTGCGCCATGAAAATATTGCAACTACAGAGCCCTCTCATAAATTAGCTTCTAAGTTTCTTGGACCCTTTCCAATAATAGCTAAACTCTCCGATCTCGTTTAACGGTTAAAACTACCTAAGACATTACGTATTCACAACGTTTTCCATGTTTCCCTACTTGAAAAATACCGTGAAGATACCATTCCCGGACGTCGCCGCATACCACCTCCGCTGATTATTACCCCAATTGGAGATGTGGAGTGGGAGGTGCACAAGGTTATTGATTCATGTTTATTTGGTCGTTGGAAAAAACTCCACTACTTGGTGTCATGGGAGGGCTACGGCCCGGAGGAGAATTCGTGGGAGCCAGCGGACAATCTTGAAAACGCACCAGAGGCTATTGCTGATTTCCATAAACTCCATCCAACGACACTGGGGCCCCAACCTAGAAGGGGGGGTAATGTTACGAACCCGTTCATAACAAGGGAACGGTTGTAACGGTTAGGGTTAGTTGGCCTCTCCCTTACCTTTAATAGTCAAGTGAGGAGGTTTGTTCCTCACTTGACATTTTGTTTAATGAATATAATATGAGTTTGATATAATGTGTACGTGTGATTCTATTTGACATTGTGGTAATTTAGTGGTGATTTAGTATTGGTTTGCTTTGAATGCACACTAAGTAGAGCATCGACTTCTTGGTCAAGTCAATCCGTAACAAAACACCTCCTTGATTCCATAGATCCCATCCCTAACATATTCACACATTCTTTTTAGGCCAATTAGTTTTTCCTTCAATTTCCTAATCCATATCCTAATCCTAATTTTACCCCCAATTCGGGCAGTGCTTTGATGCTTGCCCTAAAACCCTAAAAAATCCTCATATACCCTCTAAACATTCACACCATACAAGAACATTGCATGCATGGCCATTGAACTAGAACTTCAAGATTGATAAGAAAAGATCATATTGTAGTTAACATTACATTTAGATTCAGTTGAATCACAAGAAAAAAAAGATGAAATACCCAAAATAAATTGCCGCCAAATAGGCAATAGACTTTATCACACTAAAATGATCACCCCAACTTCGTCCCTGCTCCAAATTGGGCGAGACTTGTCCCGTTGAAAAGTTGACTTCCCCATCTTTCTTCTCACCAAAATTCATGTTGATCCGCTTCGTCGAACTCCAATAGTCGCTCGCCAAAGTCACCGGTCTTCCATGGTGGAGGTAGCTTGACCTCCTTTCACTAAATCGGCTGCTCCATCCTCATCCTTACTTGGAATCGATTGAGACTTGTCTTGTTGGAAATATGACTTTCTCCTCTCCATCCTCACAAAAATTCAGCCCATTACGCTCTTCCAATCTCCCGGAATCAATCACCAAAGTTGGCAATCCCCTCCCATTTCAACAAAACCCTAATTCTCTCCACTCCACTCTCCATCTGACGCCACTCCCATCATTCCTTCACCATTTTTTTCTCAAAAAATAGTGACCTACTCAACAAATTGTCCTACCTTGGTTCCCTCCTCCTAGTCTCTAGCTCCTCATGCTTTAAAAACGTCCATAATCATCCGAAATGCTCTCCAACACACATGCACATAAAGTTTGGGAAATTAAGAGAGTTTTTAGAGAGAGAGGGCTCCAAACCCTAATTTTGCCTACATCCAAACTTTCTAACAAATTAGTTTTCTTAACTACTTTCATTCTACACTAATTCACTGTAAATCCGCTAATTTGGTGCAAAATGTGCCAAATTAGTACAAATCGCACTAGATTACTATAAATCCGCTAGTTTAGTGTAAATTGCGCTATTTCAGTGTTCAACCCCCTAAATTACTAAAAAACACTCTAAATTACTAAAAAAATCTTATTTTAGTGTTTTACTCACTATACTACTATTTTAGTCATAGTTTTACTTTAACTAACTTCTTTTGTGTTTTTTATTATTTTATTATTTTTTGTAGTTTTTAATTTACTATTAATTTCATTTCCTACTTCTAGTCTTTTGTTTTCATTTTGTCATCATTTTACCGTTAGCCTAATTTGGTTACTCTACCAAATCTTGTTTAACCTCTTTTTAGTTTTAACTCTCCATTTTTTCCCTATAATTTTCTCTAATTTTCTCCTAATTGCATTTTCTAGCATCTTGCCCTAACCTCATGAAGTTTCCATTGCTATTTAGCGGAAAACTCCCTAATTGATGGTTATGGCTTAATCCAGAGTACTAACACTTCCGGATTTGTAAATCCATGCCTAATGTTTATATTTTTGGATTTTGAAATAGTGAACCAATATGGTGGTTCACAACCTCCCAAGCCCTTGATTTGTAACTCAAAGAGTTGCTCATTGCCATAGAGAGCATCATCCACATGAGCACAACTTGAGCACAAAATGAAGGCTCTATATTCACTTCTAGAAGTCTTCCAAAATGTTTGTCTCCAAATTTGGTACTCAAAACCTATGAAGGAGAGAACCTCAAAAACCTTACACTAAATTTGAAATACAAGTTCAAAAATGAAAAAAACATTCCCCATAATATGAATTACCATTCCCAAGAAGAATAAATCCAAAAGCAAATTAACATACCAAAATAACAAATGCTCAAGTTCAAGCTCTCACAAGCTCTCCGCACTTCCAAGCTTGAAAACCAATTTTGCTCCTAGTGAATGAACTCCGCTCAATAGACATAAAAAGAGAAATGTGTCTCAACACCCCCTTTCTAAAACCATGGACCGCAGCCTCTGGCTTTTACTAAGGGGTCAAAACCCTACACATGTCACCCACACATGGCCTTTGATCCAGAAAATTGTTGTTGCAAGAGTGCCAAAGGTGGGAGCCCACCTCTATGTGTTTGTCTATGTACAGAGCCTTCACCACGAGCGATGTGCGATGCCCTAATGAAGGTCAAATTTCCAATCGGCTTGCAAAGCTCTCTTGTTGCCCAAGGCTCCTTCTACCATCCTTTGTTGCGATGACAATTGGGACGTAAAAGGCTTGTTGGGGTTTAGTCCAAATCCGGGTAGTATTCAGGTTATACCCAATGTATGAGATACCGGCATAAGAAGATGATACTATCACAATGGAGCAAAGGCTAGATAGAGGCAAGTATCTATCAATGTATGCCTTCCAAAATTATTATCAAAATCTACATTTTCAATTAGAACAACTTTGGAGTTTGGAGCATTTTGGGCACAATTCTTTAGGCTTAATTTGGCTTGGCATGAAGAGAGTTGTTAGAGAGGGTCTTAGGAATGAATAATACAAAAATATGTAATATTCCATAAATATTAAATTGTTTATATGCTTATGCAACCTTGATTAAAACAACCAAAGGACTTGTATAATGACAATTGCAGTAATTGAGGAATCCCCTAGCACAGCAGCCCATATTGTTTAGAGATAGAATAAATCATATTAGTTACAGAACTTTATGAAGAATAGAGTGTATACCAAGGCAATTGAAAGTTTATTCGTGCATCGTCTAGGAATGCATCATTGTGTTAGATAAAGAAAAAAATTAGGAAGGAGATTTGAAAATTTCAATATGATTAGAATAGATTCAAAACATATTTAAATAATATTTCAAAAAGTAATGAAGAGAAAGTGAAAACTACTAAAATGAAGAAGACAAAAGAAGATGAAAAAAAATCTAGAAATTGAAAAAAATCAAAGAAGATAGAATTAGGTTAAAAACATGGTTGTTCGGCCGAACAACTCGACAACACGACGAACACGACGTCCAACACGTCTAGTAGACCCCCTTGTCCGTCTAATAAAGTCAACTTTAAGGTTGACTTTCAAATAAAACACTTTCTATTTCCAATCTTGACATATTTGAGTTTCATTTTATTGAAGTGTCTCAATTTAATAATCACTTATTACATTCTTAATTATGGATCATAAATAAAATGAGATTTCAAATTATCTCTGCTGTTAGGATAAGGCTTTATTCGTCAAAATTGTCATGTATACACGACACTTGTCTTGTACGACACGCGACATCAGACGAACAACTTGACACCCAACCCCAAAATATATTTGACAAAACAACCCTGGTTAAAAATAAGAAACTAAAAAAGGAGAAAAAGAAGATCTTTTCAATTTAAAAAATTACAAACCCAAAAAATATCATGTGTGGAAAAAAAAGAGGAATAAATTTAGGTGTAAAAGAAGAGAAGGAAGATAGAAAAGAAAAAAATGGAAAAAGATGAAAACGAGATAGAGGGGAAAAAATAGGAAGAGAGAAAACAAAAAAAAATGAGCATGCTAGCTAAAGAAAAGAATAGCAAAGATACATGAAGAATGCAAATCACAAGAGGTAAAGAAATTGTAAATAGGATTAGTATATTAAGAAATTATTGAGAGCAAAAAGAGCACACATGATGCATTACTCTATTCAACTCAAACTTCCTACATACTATACAATATGTGGCCTTTTTTCTTTAATTTCTTCTCAATGGAGTACAAGTAAAAGAAGAACAAGTGGACACATTAGCCATCTTTTGGCCTATCCTTACAAACAAGCGTCTGCGGTATTCTTTGGAGTCATATTCTAGTGACACTAGAGTGCCACTCAGTCACAATATATGATAGGAAGTCATTTTACAGTTGATTGAACCACTACTCCCTAAAACCATTGTGGCCACATCACTCAATTGACAACCGTGGATGAAGAGTGCAACTTGTAGAAGTCTCATCCTGAAGTTGCACTGCCAACTACAAAATGACTCAGACATTGATTTGCAAGCAACATAGGTGCAATTAGGGAGAGGCAATCATCCTTTAGTCATTCTGAACAAGAAGTTATTCTTCTACAATCATGTTTGTGCCCATTTTTTTGTAGTGTATTATTGAAGTGACTTTGGTTGTATCCTCGTATTGCAAAACATCCAACATGACATCAATAATTTAATATAATTAATAAAGTAGGATGACTCCCTTGGAATCTAATTTAATTTGGGTTTAGTTTTTACATTCTTGAACTTCATTTTTGAATTCTAACTTCCAATTGTCATGATGAAGTAAGTGCTATCTATGCACAAATACTTGAGATTTTGATCAATTCAACTATTGTAAGTGTTCAATTTCTTTATTGTTTTTATCTCAAGTTTGTAAACTTGTCCTTATAAGTTTTTGCAAGTTCTTTTTTTTATTGTAAATACTCTAAACTCAAGCACTTTCTTAGTTTGTTTATTTTTTAGTTAGCTTATTACTATACTTGAGAGCAAGCTTTTGTGCTCTAGGGCCCTATTTTTTTCTATGTTGGAACAACATTTGCCACAATTAATGGAGGTTTGAAGATGCAAATCCAAGTTGATGTCTAATATAAGAAATTGCAAGGTTTGGGAATAATTTGCTATATAAAATGATGTGCATATTTGTAGGGGACAAATACATATTTGCATCCATGCACTAGAATAGTAATGATGTTGTGCATGACTCAAACTACTTCTAGTAGAATTATTTTCATCTTTTCATATCTTTGCATTTGACATGTTTATTGGTAGAAGTGTATTTGGGGGCAAAAATGGAAATAATAGAATGATGGAAGCTTCATATTGACCTATGTGAAATGAATGACTACTAGAGACTGGATGCAAAAAATATCAATATATTTTAAATATGGGAATGTAAAAGAAATGATAAATAATTCAAACAAGACATTCAAGCAAGTCTTGAATCCAATGCCCAATCCAACAATAGATTTGTAAAAGGTGTGAAGTCCATTGTTTGAGTGAGAAACTTGACATATTGGTTTGCAAGCACATTCGAGGACTAGAGAGAAAGAGTCGACTACAACTTGGTTAAGAAGACAATTTTTATTAGCCACAATTGTGGTAGGGTAATTGTTGAAATGTTCTTGAGGTTTCAATTCATGATAACGATTAGGGTCAAAGCCTTGAAATGAATTATGTACATTGTCATTTATTTGTGATACCACACTTTTTTATCCTATTTATAAATCAAGTTTTGTTTGACTACAAAATTGGTGACATTAGAATTTTATTTTATTTTGGAATATTGGTGCAAAAATAGTATTTGAGTCTATGATAATTTTAATTATATGATTTTTATAAAATATTATCATACATATTAATAGAATAATGCACTTTATCTATTTTTAAGACAAGACTAAAAGTAGTTGAATGCACCTCAAAAACAATAATATCTAAAGGCAAGATGATTTAATGCAAATTTAGTTTATTTTATTCCAATTTTGGACATAAAACAATAGAGATGAAAAATTGGTCTATGTGTATCAATAGTTTTTTGATCCTAGAAGTTAGATTACAATCATGATTTTGATTGTGTTGCAAGCATATATTAAATGTTTGTAGAAAAATAGAGTGAAAATCCAAAGCAAATTCTCATTCAATCAACATTATTTGCAACTTTAAATATCGTAAAGCTTTACCAATAGGCATTCTTGGGGCCAATAAAGTGTTTCTTGCTCTTTGATTGTTCAATTTATTTAACCTAAATAGTCCAAACAAAATTTATAAAAAACTCAAGACACATTGCTAAATGTTGAATATGTCTATTGATGGTATTGTAATAATGCATGCAATTGAATGGTTACCTTAGTAGGATTAGAGTTATCATTGGATGATAGGTTACAACATCCTTTGTAGGATTTATGCATATTAGTTTGTTCAAATTTTCTATACAATGGCATACTAAAGCTCTAATGTAGCGAGTATTTGAATTACACTATTTTAATGTTATAATGCTTGCTTACAAAAAAGTGACTTTTGAAGCATGCTTAATTGATACCATTTTAAAGAGTAAAACATTCCTAAAATGAAAAATAAAGTTTCATTCATCATTCATAAATTTGCAAAATGTTTTTCTTAAACACTATCTAAAGATTACAGAAAAAAAAGATATGGACAAAAAAATAGGACACAAATTCCTCACTTGGACCTTTCCCACATAGTCAATTTCCACCAAATTTATAATTAACTATAAGTTCTTGGAAGTTGAGAAAGTGGGACAAAATGGATTAAAATGTAGTGAAGACCATTGCTCTACCATACTTTTAATCCCCAATTTAGTATTGACAATTCCCAAAGAATTTGTCATGCTCATCAATATCCATGAACATTATTTTAGCTTGGCTTCTTTGTCAAACTTGAAAGTGCTTCAAATAAAGCAATTTTTATGTACATTGAGAAGAGGTTAGTATCAAATTAGTGGAAGATTGATGGTAGACTACTTGATTTCAAACAATTTGTGGAGCCTTTTAACTATGATTTTGACCGCTACAGGCCCAAGGGATCAAAAGTGTCCCCACATAGTCAAGAAGTCCAATTTGAAGTGTTGTAACTTGTGCATCTAATGTCCAAATTCAATAAAACTTGTTAGGAAATTTGTGCTCTCTTTTCTAATTTTTGTGGTAAAATTTTCAAATCAATCTAAAAGGTACTGATTTTTTTGAAAGCCATTCAAAGTTCACGGGTTCAATTTGAGTTCACCAAATTGCATTTGAATGGTTGCAACTTTGGGGTCTTATACCTCCTATATCCAATGTTTGTTTTCAACAAATTTTGTTGTATTCTATTTCCCTTGAAGTCTATTTATTGTGGTAAAATTTCAAGTCAATCTAAGTTGTTTTGAATGTTTGTGAGCAATTGGAAGTTCAAAATCCCAACATTTTGGATTATAGTGAACTTTGGCGACTTGTTTCTTCTTCATATGATGTCCATTTTTAAAATTTTCTTGAAAGGAAAAGGTGTGCATAATAGTCTAGTTTGTGTGGTTAAAATTTTATATCAATCCAAGAAGTTATGAGTGTTTGAGAAGCATTTTAGTGGAAAGAGGTTCAACCTTAAATGTGTTTTTTGCAACTTTAAAAAAAAAAAAATTTCTTAGCCATTTTGAAGACACAATGATTCATTTGAATGATATTTTCTTTCACCAATGCATTTGTATGCTAGTTTTGAAGGAGAGTTACTATTATATGAGCATAGGAGCATGAGCCCATGAGTCTAGAAGTAGGCCTAGAAGATTGTACACCTATGCTCTAGGGTTCTATATTATAGACACCTTCCATGATAGTAGTTGTAGTATTTATTTCACTCAGGAACAAAACCCAAGGAAATACTTAGTGGTGGTTCTTTAATTAGAGGAATAGTCAAATAGCCTATCGTTTTGTATCTAAGGTCACTTTTGTGTAGGATTAATATTCATTTTTATAAATAAAGGTATAAAAGTTCTTTATTAATGTGTTTATGTTGTATGAATGTATTCTCCATCCTAACCTATACGAATACCAGTCCATTAGCCATGAAAAATGCTATAGACCTACAATCACAGTCTTTTACTAGAGTTCTAAATGTCAAATAGTCTAGGATATGTCAAATAGTCATGGCTCATGTTCTATCAACTTAATCAACCCACAATACATATTTGTATAAATACATCTTCATTAATTACTTCTTCTATTTTAGTGGAATATCAATTAGTCCAGTAACTATTTACTAACTTCATTGCTACATGCAATATGCAAATATCACAGTTAGTGATGTCAATTGGTCTTAGTATGCAAAATATGCAAAGGTAAGAATTGAATCCTTTGATTTAGGTCAAATAGTCATTTTCGTTTTTTCTATAGTTCACAGCTTTAGTATATCAATTGGACCAAGTCCCACGGTGCACATTTACAATTTAACAAGATTTCTCTCTACTTTGTCAAATAGTCATTTGTCAATTGGTCTTACTATACTAATTCATTATTGATCTCATCAATCTCAAACAGATGGTCAATTGGTCCAGAATTCCCACACAATATTAACAAACCAATTATACAAAAATTCTATCTATGGCAAATTGTTAAATTGATCAAGTTTCCTTATTAAATCACAGTAAGGATACAAAATTGCGCTCCTTGTTCCTGCACTTATTGAACTCACAACTTATCAATTTGTCACATCACTTAACCATAACCAATTGACTATTTGTCTTCCTTTAATCTAATTATACTGTAAATTATTCCCATATAAATTCCTATAGACAACTTGACTACAACGACAGCCCAAACTATATTGAGAATCAGTCAATTAGTTATATTTAATATTTAGTTCTTTCAACCAAATAACACCACAAATAATCCTCAAATCTTAGTTATAACTTTAAACATCATTATTTGACAATTAAACCAAAGCCCCACATAGATACAACTTAACAATCACAGGCTTCTCAATTTCCAAACTCCTCCAGTCTATTTGTCATAGATAATGACGAGCATAACACCTCTTGACTACTTGACCATTAAGTCCAACATAACTCTACCAATCATTGGCTATAGACTATTCGACACTCTTAACACCCATCCCTGGTTGCTTAACAACAATAATTTATTGTCGAATTGACCCTCATAAGCTAGAAAACTTGAATTTCCACATACTGTCTATTTGATTTAATTGTAACGTAGACCAATCATTGATTAATATATTTCAATAAATAAGTTCTTTGACAATTTGTCTATCACCAAATAATAATAATTCCACCAATCACTAGCTTAACCTAACTTATAGACCTTAATTACTAAGATAATTGCACTGCATCAATAGAGAATTAATCTTTGGACAATTTGACACAAATCAAAGCACCAAAATGAACTTCCACTATAAGTTTTATCTAGTTTAGTCCCACTTACCGTCCATTAGTCTTCACTATTCGCGCCTCGAAGCTCCTGTTGATTTGTCCTTCTGCTCATCCACAGACTACTCGACCTCAATCTGCCACCGCAGTTACAGACAATTTGACAGTCACAGCTCTCACCGAACTCCAATCCATTCCCAGATCAACAATGTTTCTCACTAGCTAATAGACATGCTCTCAGATATAATCCAATCATTGGCTATAAAAGACAATTTGACATACTTGCACAAACATCCTTCAGCTCAAGAAATAACAAAGAGAATTTGACAAACAAAAGAAAGGAAGAAAACTAAGGGAGACAAAGTCAATCACTCGCAACTGCTCCAATCAGAAAAATATCTTAAGCCAATCCTTGGCTAAAAGAATCAAATATACACACACAACTTTAAGACGAATAGACAGATTTGTACTAAAAATTTGCACAAGTACAAAATTGGCAATGCAATCACTGCAAGCCTAGAAGAGAGAGAGAAAAACGACAGTCAATTAGTCTTATACATTTTCTTGATTGTAACTAACTGAGGCTAACCACCTGCTCTATTAGTCCTTAATTGACTTCACTAACCCTAACTGGTCGTCTATTAGTCATTCTAATAACTACTTGTCTATTTGTCTCGGTTCACACTTCATTTCCGTTCCTAATTACTTTAACTTGTCTAATTGTCTTTATCTTCAAAAAGCTCTAAATTTAACCAAAAAGTTTATCTATAGTAGTGTAACTATATTATAGGTGTTTATATTGTAAGCACCTTCAATGGTGGTAGGATATGTACTCACACACATGCTCAAGGCTCGCATGCTTGCATTTTCATGCTCACACAATAGCATCATTGGTTTTGAAGCATATTATAGTTTAACCCTATTAAGATGGTCCCATGACCATTGAATTCTAGCATCACTATCCATTATTTTGTTTGCTACCATTTTCTAATTAGATATGAATGAAAAAATTTATAATTATTTTTCAGAGATGAAATCACATGTTTGGTACAAATTGTAAAATTTTCAACTTTTTATGGAAATTTTCGAAATTATTGTGAATTTCTTAAGAAAAAAATGAAGAAAATTCATATCAATTACAAAATATACTCAAAAAAATGGAAATTTACACTCTAGATGTAGAATATAGTTTATATAATCCAGGTATAAACCATAGTTTCCATGTCATTCTATTATTAGAAAATCAACAAATCATAGTTATAGGCCCCAAGTTCATATTGCTATAAAATATTGAAATTTAATATTTTCTCAAAATTTCCAGTTGGAGTAAAAAGTGCAGTGGATGAGCTTCATTTCATTAGTTGGACCCAAATTCAAAAAATACCACTTTTATGGCTGAAATTTACATCAAGAGTAAATAGTAAAAAATGACCCAAATATACTACAAAGGTGATCCATAGATAAAGCATCTTCTTCTTTCGAAAATTCAATAAGATCATAATGAGGGACTTTGAAATGCTATTCACTGAAAATTTATTCAAATACCCTCCAAATAAATAAATTGGTTGAAAAAACATTTTTTTCCATCTTCTAGTCTTAGCAAAAGTCATCCATTGGACACTCAATGTTTGCAGCAACAATACATAGTTGAAGTTTTTCCTTCAACTAGAGTAGGTTTAGAAATCAAATTTTACCTCCAAATACATTGCTAGGAAAATTTCAGCATCCTTTTTTAACACTAAAACATTAAATTCTTGCAATCTATGTGGCCAAATGACTCCAAATTTGATTCAAATCATCTATAGCATGTACACTTCAAGATAGTATAGTTGAGATTTCTATACTATAATACTTCACAAGCAATGATGTTCATAAACCCCCAAAGGCCTTAGGCATTTAGGGATTAACTTCTTATTTTGAAATTTTCTTACACCTAATTATCTTTCTTTGATACTCCTCAAAAATTAAAAACTTTTATCTCTCTTTCACAAATTTCAAAATACATAGGTAGTTTTAAAATTTGGTAAGGAATTGACTATGTAGAAAATGGTTTCATGGACAATATAACTCTTTTTGTCACTATTTGTACATATACATATATTTCAAAATAGCTTCTAACCCTAATGACTCACACAACCAATTTGTCAATGGTTAGGTTCAATATTCTCTACCAAATAATTAGATAATTTTGTAGATGTGATTAGTAGACAAATTCCTCAAACTAGAAAGATTTTTTTCTATATGTAATTTTCTGGAAAAAAAGATTCCTCAAATTCTAGTATTCCAAATATTCTTTGCCGACTTTGAACACTAGAATCATACACGACATATCTTTCGGCATTAAAAATGTAAGAGGCATCGAAGTAACGTCTGCAATTCACTAAGAATATCATGCGGGTGTCGTACACACCGGGTATACATCGAAACCACCCGGATCCCGCCGGGCCTACCGACGGGACTGGTCGTCCCGGACGTCCCAGTCATCGCGACGAAGAATGCAAGTGAGGCCGGGCCAGTCCTTGGCAAACGGAGGAAGACAAGCTTCGCAAGCAGATTCGGAATTGGAAACCCAATTGATCGTGTTGCGTGCTTCCGGCTGCTGGGCGCCGATAGCTATGGCGGGCATCATCAAGAATCTGCGCGTGACGCAGACGGGCGCGGGATCCAAGTCGCTGGCGGAGGCACAGCAGCGGGCCACGAACTTCTTCCGGGAGGCTTGCCGCGCGCTGCCCTCCATCATGGATCGCTACAACTTGTACGAAATCATTACGTTGTCGGAGCTGCGATCCAAAATCGCCTTCGAGTTTCGACGACACCACCACAACACCAACATCAAGGTGCGTCAGGGTCCGGATTGGGCTTCGATTGGAGTTTTAGGGTTTGGAGTTGTGGTTTTCATGGTGGGTGTTTGGTTGTGAGCGGTGGTGCTTCGGCAATTGGGAAGGGATGTGCGTTGCAAATTTGACTTTTCATGGAAAATGCGCTGTGCAATTGGTGCAGGTGATTGACATGTTAGTGTTTAAGGGGCGAGAAGAACTTCAGTACTGCATCGACCATTCGAAGCAGAGACATCATCTGCTGACGCAATACATTGTGGGTAGGGAGGGTTTGACGGGAGACGTGTTGAAGCTGGGCGAGGCATTCAAGGGCGAGTCGGAGTTTTTGAAGACTTTCTACCGGGGCAACAACTGAGGACTCTCCAATTGGTGTGGTTTCTCTCACGTGGGAGCCTTGCATTGTCATTTTGGGCGCGCCTGTTTGATTTCGGTCTCTTAGGGTGTGAAGGAGCTTGCTGGAATTTGCGATTTGGAGTGGGCGCTTGTGTACGCAGATCGTTTCCCCTCTGAAAGTTAGGTTATGCCCCATTCTATGGGAAGTCATTTCTAATATGGGCTTCATGGGATCATTTTTCCGTGAAAGAAAGCATACCTTGGCTCAACGTTTTTCCGTTGGAAATCCTTTCACTTGTGTACAATCTTGAATTTTTCAGACGATCCTTGAAAAGAGTTCTGGGAAATATTTTCTCTGGAAATTTGACTTTCTGAAGTCTTGAAGCCTTGATCTTCAGTTTCAAACTGAGTCCCGGATTGATCTCATTGAGTGTCAACTTAGGGGTGGGTATGTTGGTTTTGTAGCTCAGGTGTATTACGCGGGGATTACTCATTTATGAACTAAGCCCTAGACTGAATCTGGAAAGTCAGTCACGATTCCAGCGCTGTGAACAACTTAGAGCTCGTTTAACATTTAGTGTAGGACGTTTTTTTCCAATTCTCAGCAATGTCTGAAACATTACACCTTGAAGCTTTATCTTCTGCAGAATTCCTGGTGATAAACCTCGAAACTTAAGAGAGTGTTGTTGGGTTCCTCCCTGCGCGTGTCAGTAATCGCTTGTTGCATTCTTTTCTGAAACGACACATTATAGGCAAGAGAATGAGTAGGGAATGAGTCGCTGCCAACATCCACAAGTTTTAGGGAGCAGCTGGAGTATGATGGTTCAGTGCATGATTATAAGGGCATTCTTCGCAACTAGGCGATTGTAGCTACTTATATAGACAAGGTTCAGTGGTTCACAATGGAATTTATATGTATTCAAAGTTGTTCAAATACTATTTTTTGAACATGGAGTTTTAGTATAGTAATTTACATATCAATGGAGCCATCCTAGAGACTTTTATTATATGTTGATTACGTGTATGTGCTAAAACATTCTCATATGAGTCCACAATTTGGATATTCTACATTCAATACTCCCTAGATTCAAAATTCTCAAGAAAGCACTTCATCCGATACACATGCATGACACCGAACTGGACCTGTGTAGTTTGTGAATATAGTAACCAAACCTGTAGGGTGGGACAAGGCAATAGGCAATGGAAATGTGTATGAAAATGTGTGCATGACAAATCACAGGAATGCTTGCCGTGTGTTCTAGGTTCTCATTGTGAATGCCAAATGGAATAATTGGATGATATTTCACTGGGATGAAAATGTGTCAGATTTTGTGACAAGAGTTATGATTGAGTTGTGACACGGGTTACGACACCATGTACTTAACCCCTAAAGGACCAGCATGCTCCAGCATTAATCAGAGGTCTTTTCACATGATGCTTCATAGAAATTTGGGCAGGTACTTGTGATTGGAGATTTCCATATTCTTGGCCCAAATTTTAAGAGAAGGTGGGGACGAGGAATATGTTTCATATGGACTAAATTTCTTGACATTTGGAAATGTAAGTGAAAAGTTATGTCCTAATATGTTATTCTTTTTTTGTAAATGGGCAGTCTAAGTAGTTAAAAAAAAAAATCACTTTTTTCAAGAACAAAAATTTGAAATTGGTTTTCTAGACTTATATATACTTGGAAAGCTTTTAATCATTCCATTTTGATCAATGAATCAAAAGTTATGAGGATTTTTTTGTTTGTAGGAAATTATGGTTTCTCTATTCTAATATAAACTTTAAAGTCCTTTATCTTACTCAATTTTCAATATTTTTGGAAATAAAATAAAATCATAGGATGTAGATTGTTTATTACAACATTGCAATCATTGGGATTGGCATTTTTCAATTCCATAATTAAATTCTTAACAATTTAGTATTTTGAATCATCTTCTACTATTGTCTACATACTATTTTTTTCCTATATGGTGTACAATTCCAAACAATCTAAAAAATTTCAAGCATGTGGCCAACTTGTCTACCAAAAAGAATCTAAAGAAGCATCACTATTTTGGGCCTTTTTTCTTAGAAAAGTGAGCTTGTGAAGTGCAGTTGCCCAATTTTTTGCAGGGCCAAAAAAATGATTTCATGAATTTGACTGCTCATATCTTGCAATCCATGTTGTGGAAATTTCTGTAATTTTCACATGTTTTCAAGTCAAAATTCTATAAGATCCTATGGTTGCATGTGTCAAAACAATTTTTTTTTCAAAAATTAAGTACTTGTTCCAAAAATGGTAGTTTTAGAGCATTTTTGGTGAAAATATAGTCATGGTACTTTAGGGGTTAATATAATAGATTCATAATCCTCTATTTAAATATATGTAGTTTAAACTTCAAAGAGACCAACTTTATATGTACTAATTTTGAAAATTCTTCAATGTACGTGGGCTTGAGAATAAAGATGAAAATTCTTTCGGGATGTTTGCTTTTTGATGACTAAGGAAGAGAGTGAAACAAAAATAAACTAGAGAAGATCTAGACTCTAGAAATCACGCAACAATTAAGATAGAGTGCAATGAAATGTATAGAAATAGCATGTGGAGTTTGAAGGATGGGAAACCATAAATTTCTTCAATCGCCTAATTAATGGACTTGTCAAATACAACATCCGTAATTCATATCCATCCATAAATTCACATTTCAACAAAAGAAGTGAGAATTACTAAAAGGTTGAATGAAGAAGTTGCTGGAATGTCTACCTCATGTTTCATTAGCATGTGAATTTCTTAGGAGTGAGCAAGCAATACATAAAGCATAAGCCCATTGATTCAACTGACCTAAGGACTTGCAAGCTTGTGTCCTCCAAAGGCATACAAGCCTACAAGGTATTGAATAGAAATATAATAGAGATAGTAACTAAGAGATCCAATGTCACTCAACCACTTGAATATATAAGAATTATATAGCCCATGTACCTAAGGATCAAGACAATACATCATTTCATTGCAAATGCATGTAATAAGTGCAATGCCATGGGAAAAGCTATTCTTGATTGTTAAATTAAAAACACCTTCTTTGCAATTGTCTCGACAAATCATGATTGTATTAACTTTGAAGAACGTTTAGCACATAAGACTAAGCCAATGTATACTAATTTACCTAGAATGTGCTCTGATCATGTCTTTCATAATCACAATACCCAATTATCCTATTAGGTTTGAATGTAATCTAATCTGATCACATGCAACCAACCTTGAAGGGGTAACACCATTCACTTGCACATCAAAAGTGCATGCATATTGTAGCAACCCTTCCAAGAAATAGACTCTTTAGAATTTGCATTGAAGAAGAAAAATCACTTGAAATAACCAAAAGAATCCCAACTACAATTCGTAGCAACGGAGATAGAAAATAAGAGCATTCTTCATGTTCAAATATGCTTCAAGCATTTGTGAAAGGAAGCAAAAGCTCTTCACACCCTAAGAGATGAAAATCCAACAAGCATGCCAAAAAAGACAATGCAAGGCTCCCATGTGAGAGAAACCACACCAATTGAAGAGTCTTTAGTTGTTGCCCTTGTAGAAATTCTTTATAAACTCTAACTCGCCCTTGAATGCCTCACCTAGCTCCAACACGTCTCCCGTCAAACCCTCCCTAACACAATGTATTGTGTTAGCAAACGATGTCTCTACTTTGAATGGTCAATGCAGTAATGAAGTTCTTCTTACACCTTAAATACTAGCATGTCAATCACTTGCACCAATTGCATAGTGCATTCTTCATGAAAAATCAAATTCCAATACAGATCCCTTCCAATTTAGGACCTTATTCATGCAAACTTCTTCCAAAAAAATTGTTACAATCTACATCCAATGGTGCAATGTTGTCTACAAAAAGGCACATCACGATGTTGTCTGTCATAATTTCTACCTTCAATTCCAACATTCGTCAAGATAGAATATTTTGTTAGAAGGGTAATTATATAATTGGTTCCATGACTAGCCAACATGACTGAAAAATGACTGGGTTATGACTACATTGATTGGCAAACAATGACTACACAACAACTACATCACAACAAATCCTAATTACATGTGACAAGTTGGAATTACAAATATCTCAATTGGCAAATATTATCATGTTGTCTCAATAGTTGTCATAAGATTGTTATTTAGAATTCAATCATCCAAAGGGGGATGGGACCTAATTTTTCATCCACCATTGAGACTATTTTTCATCCAAGCGTAACTTCTAGAGTTTTAATCTATTTTTGATGTTTAATATCTCTTCAGAAAGTACTGAATTTATCTGACTATTTTTAAATTCAAAGTTTTGTTTTCTAATGGTTCTAATGGTTTGAATCTAAATCTAATATGTAATGCTATTGTCTCATTTAATTCAATTCTTTTTGTAAAAATCAAGTGATTGGGGAAAAAAGATTCATAAACTAACCTCCACCTTAGCTAACCTAATGATTCCATCTTTATTTACTATGGTTCCAATGTCATTGTGCAATCTTTCCAATTCCATATGGTGGTCTTTGGTATTTGGAAGTCGTATTTTGTAGACTTCTATGAGGGCGAACTCCTTCCTTCCTTTTCCTTTTCTTTGATATTTCTTCATTTTCTTTTTCTTTCAAGATATTTTTGTATACTAAATCCTATCAAATCCAATTTTCAAATACTTGATAATTTCTTCAAGGATAAAACAAATACTTGAACACAAATGACTATGGGTTTTACTAATTAAGAACTAATTCCTAAAGAAGTCAACTATTCCTACTAACATTTTTGTTGTTTTCCTTTTGTCTTGAACAAAGTCCAACCTTGTTTAATGAATTTAAACTATTCCCCAATGTATGGTCCTAACTCTTGAAATTCCTTTCACCTCTCGAAGTACTCAAACACTTACTTGCTAACCTTAGAACTAACTTGCACTTGTAACATGCTTAGTTTTTAGTTTCTAGTTGCAAGAAAGGAGTCAAGAGTTTCAACAATTGAGTTTGGAACCTGTTTTTTTTGTTTTTTGAAACAACTGGTGCAAAGGCCATTGCATTAAAGAGTTTGGAACCAGTTTGGTGAGCCAAAGAAGGATCCAGATGAATTGAGTTCACTTGTGGTTGGCAAGTTTGTACTCTTTTTCTTTGCAATGGACCCCCGTTTCATTTGTTTCAAAAAAAAAAGATGAATTGAGTTTAATGACTCGAGTGTAGTAAGGTTCAATAACTGAAGTCAAACCTGGTTGACTTTTTTTGAATGGTAATATAGGTGGATGATGTTTGGTCGATCTCTGTTCTAATCAATTGCCAACTCGACATTCACCTCGGTGATCAATTTTCAAACCTCAGGCTTTGAAATGGACTCTAGGTTTGCTAATTCTTTGGCCAATAGGGACTAGCTTTGAAATGGACTCTACACTGAATAGTGAAATTAGGTTGTCCCTCACTAATTTCTTGACATTTGACACTAAATAAATATTTATAGTTATTGTACAAGAATGAACTACTTTTGAATTTCATATCACTGTATTGGGGACTCATGAACCTCTGTGTGTACAAATGAAAATATTTTTAGAAATATTTATTGACTTTGACAGCTTGTAAAGTAACTTTCTTGGGGTAAGGCAACCTAATTTCACTATTTAGTGTAGATTTTGCTAATTCTTTGGCCAAACAGCTGGACTTTAAAAATCTAAAACCTTAAAATTATCAAAATTTGGAATCCATAAGGGGTATCCTCCCAATTCTGGGTTTTTTCCAGATGATGATGGTATGTGGAATCGGCTTGACTGGCAATCAAGGCATCGACTGGTGCCTTATTGACAATATTGACATTGTTGGCTGCCCTTCCCAACGTGCCTTACTGACATTGTTGGTTGCCTTATTGGGCCTTCGGCTAGGTTGATTGGACCTTGGATCGGCTTTTGGGGACCTTTAACTTGATTAAACACAAATAAAAGAGATTTATGGGTCTTCTTTTGAGAAAACTTTCAAAGGTTTGATCCACTTTAACTTAAATTAGGTGTTTTTTGACTATTTTTGCCACTATGGCCTAAACTATTCCAAACCCCTATTTACTACTCTAAACATTCAATTGAACACTAAAAACTAAAATTAGAAGTGCTTCAGGCACTTTCCACACTTCTAGGACTAACACACCATATTTGTAGGGACTTAGACTATCAAACACAATGTGAACACTCTTTTTTGGTATTTTGAACTATAATTTAGACTAAAAATGAATAAAAGCGGAAAAGAAAATTTTGAGGCCCAAGTGCCAACTATGGGGCTTACAATACCTAGAGTTCTAATTTGGGACAACTGAGATGTTTCCATTGTTGCATGTAGTTTAGGTCTAGGGATTTTAGTCAATCCTCTAGCCCCAACTATTTTAGGCAAAAACAAACTTGAAGGAATGGGAGGGTCAATTGGAGCTCGTTATTTTTAAGCAAAAAACAATAGAGAGAAACTATAGTCTTGGGCACATTGTTGACCTAACATGACTTCATTAATTATCGTGAAGGTAATTGCTCATTAGTCATTACTTAAGGTTGGAGTGCAAGATGATTGCAAGAAAGACTGACCGTTTTTGTAGAATTTTGTCAAACTGGTTTTGTCTTCCATTATAACTTGTAGAAAATTGTGGATAGAAAAGGGATATTTTCACATTTTTATCTTTAATAAATTATCCACAGTGAAATAAATAAATAAAATAAAATATTTCAATTTGTGAGGACTTAATGGTGATGAGATTTCACTAAAAAAATGAACTTGAAACTATCTTCAATGTTCAGAAGTGTGTGCACTATGGAGCTCCTTTATTGGCCTATTTGTACAAACATGGAGGACATAAAATAATGTAAAGGGAATATGTCCAACTAGTGTGGGAATGAACCACCAAAATTTCAGCTCTAGATTATTAAATTTGGGTACTACTCAATACTAAAAACATTAAACAAAAAATCCCCAAAGTGTGACAAATTAGAGAGATTGACTTTCAAATATAAAATGATATTTTTAAATTAAAAAAATAAGATATACAATTACAATCAAGATATACACAATTACAAAAAAAATTTAATTGGAATTGTGCTTCATATTAAATTATAGTGGAAGACAAAATCAGTTTGGCAAAACTCTAAGAAAATAGTTTGTCTTTCTTGCAATTACTCTACATGACACGTAGATACAAATTCCCACAAAACTTTGAATACGAAATGGGGGTGCTTCTGTAAAGGTTCAAAAGTAATATCTACATACAATAGTGAAGAGGAGATGTATTGGGCTATAGGTGCTATAGGTTTTGACTAATAAAAAGCTCCCATTAAGCATGAATTCCAATGGGCCTTCTAGCCCCCCTTCAGTTGTTGGAGGTCCGGGGAGGCAATGGAAACTAGCCCTAAGGGCATCTTCAATGTAGTTGAAATGACAAGTTGCAATAGCAAAGTACCGGGGGCAAATCAAAAAAGCGGTTCAATACAACCATTAAACACCTCCACTTCTTTGCGTGCTTGTTGTATTGACTCTTCAAGCTAAAAATTTGTAGATTTTAAGAGGGATGAGTAGTTAGCACTCTATTAAAAGATTTTTGGATCATGTCTTTATTGCAACCAATATTAACAACAATGCTAGTGCATGAGCGCATAAACATGACTCTACAAGCCTTAAATCTAGTTGTAGGTATGTACCTACAACTATTTGAAGGTGTTTATAACATATGTATCTATAACATAGGAACACTATAATATGGAAAGACTCTAGAACATATGTACCTATAACACAGACACCTCCCAAGAAGATTACTCTTGAATTTGTAGAAAACTACATGAGTTAAAAGATAGAGTTCATTTAATTCAAAGGAAAAAAATTTATATAATATGTAGGGCTACTATAGGGTCCATGAAATTCCACATACTCTAATATATGTAAATGAGGATAAATAAAAACATCATGTAGTAGGAATTTTTATTAATGAGTTAGCTTTAATAGGTAGGGGTCGTGCAAATTTTTCATAGTATTGTGAGTATAGATAAGGACAAATAATTTTATGTGGATGATAAAATAGACACAATCAAGAAAATCTATAATGAAGGATGGTGATTGAAATTGTGCCACGGGTCTAATAGTGTATATACCAAAAAAATTTAATTATAAATATAAGAAATTGACCACAAATGGTAGAAATTGTAACTTCATACAAATAGGGAGGTTTAATTTAGAAGATTCAATGACTTCAAAATTTTACAATATGAAGATAGAATTTTTAATACTTCTAAATTCAATCTTTGAAGCCATATGTGTTAAACACATTCAAATTGAATGGGATGTTTAGAGGATAGTTTTAGTGGGGATTTTGAAGTATTCAATAGTAAATCCGTTATTAAAAATTGTCACTTAGTTAATGACACTTGAATGAAATCAATTGTTTTTAATTTCATGGTGTAAACCTTATACATGCATGTAGTATTGGAAAGGAAAAATTTGTAAAGAAGGGCGACAATGGGAAAAATTTGGACACTTAAAATTTTGGATGTAAGATAGCCCTATTTAAAAATATAAATGAATGAATTCAAAAATACATAGGATATTGGAAATACACCCTAGTAGCTTTTGATGTAAAAATGTAGCCATCTTAAATGCAATAATGAAGGTAAATAGCCCGACATTGAATACCTTCTTAACTTAGGTGTATCCCTTAAATTACAATGAGTGATTTCCTTAAGAGACACCTATAATCATAGAAGATGCTTATAATATAGACTCCTAGCACTATAAGAAAATATGATGTTTTTGGATGTCTAGAAAAACGCTTGATGACGTCAAAGTTGATGCAAAAAAAAAATCAATGTTGATGTCACCTAAAATTTGTTATAATTGACTGACCAAAAACGTGGAAAAAAACAACCGTTTTGAGCTTGATTTTTCTAACATCACAAGTAACATGGTCTTTCAAGCTTCCCCAAATGCACCATGCGGATGCCACATGAGCAACAAGAGACACTTGGTTCTTTTTCCATCCAAACCTTCTTTGACGTGGCACTTGACATGGTGGCGGGAAAAGTGATGTAGCATGCCTTGTCAACAAACTTTTATGTTGTTAAAAATTTTTAGTGTTGCTTTTTGAGATGTCAAACTAGACATTTTGGAAGACATCAATAGGTGCATACCCTATTCATAAGGCAAGATCAACAAAAAAATATTTTTTTTTAAATGAATAAAAAATTATAGAAAACTTACCATCTACCATCAAGAGATTTTTTGATGGTAAAATTGACAAATTACTTCTTTGAAAGTTAGTGAGAATGAAGGGTAAAAAGATCATATTTATATCCATTCTCTGTCCATAGTGAGACAAAAGATATAGGATAATGAGAATATGGGAACTTGATCACTGTACATGTCATTGTTGTTTTAGATGTCTACATGTTGTTTCAAACATTTCGATGATATTTCAAACATCTTGATGTTTTTGGAAACATCTTATATGAAACACAATTCTTGTTTTTCATATCCCATATGGATTGTTTCACTTCCTACCACCCCATCTTTATAAAGACCAACTCTTTTCATCCATGCACATCCATCCATTTTTCTTTTTTCACAAAGCATGCCACGTGGCTGCCCTTTCTCCAAAAATTTCACATATGGTCAAAGTTTTACCATAGATTGTAGTAATTTACTAACTTACTAAAAGTCAAAATGGAGCTACTTGATGATGTGGCAATCTATGTTTTTTGGGATGTCACAAGAAAACATGATCATATTTTTTCTAACATCACTAATAGTATGTTCGTCTACAATGACATCTACTTGTTTTTTTAACTTAGCCGCTTACGTTTTCCTCAACATCAAACCAAATTCACATTCATGTGGATGTTTATTGTCCAATGTAAGGTATTTTAGAAAACATGTTATGTTTTTTGAAAACAATACCAAAAATGTAGTTTTCTTCTAACGTAGGCTCATGGGCTCATAGATTTTATGCTCACATGCCAACACTCACCTCAATTTTAGAGCTCCTAGACCTACTTTTCCATGATTTATGGCAATATGCATACCCCCTCCACTCTTGATTTTGTAACTACATTTTCAAGTGGAAACTTGGTTTGAGGTTGTTGATGGCAATTTTACATTGAGTTTACACAACACCACCTCCCTTCAACCATATAGGGTTTTTCACAAGGCACTTGATATTCTAATGTCAAGCTCTTGAACAAAGTGTACAATGAAAATGCCCTTGTACTCTTCTCAAATTTTGATGTCTTTGTTCAGTTCATTGTGAGCCCTTATCATTTAATAAATAATAAAAATTTCTATGAAACTTTAATAACAATTGTAATGTAAACCATACATTTGTTAAAAATCCAAGACATAATTGTTCATAATATCCTTAATCAAATTTTGACAAAATATGGATGAAATGAAAGTATGTTTGCATTTTGTACTAGCATTTGCTATTAGTAAGCTAAATCAAGTCTAAAAGACATCCTTAATACAAATGGAAAAAGTGTCCCAACAAAAAGAAATAGCTTTTGAATGATTGGTATAGAATTTGAACTTGAGAATAGCATTACAATTTCATGAAAAATTGATGGGATACACATGTCATTTAGCCATTGGTGGTTAATCCCTAAAGGACCAAATGGCATTTTTTGGCAACATAGTGATTTGGGGCAGCTTACTACGAATGAAATTTTTATTTGGTTTCTTTGAAATTTTCACACAACATGTGCCCGAGGAGTGCTTTTAAGGCCCAATAGCTTTCATTACTTTGGAATAAATGGGTTAAAAATTTATTGTATGATATGTAGTTTTCATTGCTTGGTGGGCAACTCGGGCAGCAAAAACACTTCTTTAAAAATCACACTTAAAACAAAAATTGAAATTGGTTTTTTAGATTTATATATACATGGAAAGCTTTGAATCATTCCATTTTGATTTATGAGATGAAAGTTATGAAGAGTTTTAGTTGTGGGTAGTTTGTGGATAGTTATAGAATCTCTACTCTAGAATAAACTTTGAAGACCTTTATTTAATTCAATTTTCAATATTTTGGAAAAAGATAAAAAATTTAGGTGTAGATTGTTTATTACAACATTACAATGATAGGGATTGGCATTTTCAATTCTATTAATACATTATAAACAATTTAGTATTTTGAATCATTCTCTATACTTACTAATTTTTTTTCTTTATGTTGTACAATCCCAAATGATCTAAAAAATTTCAAGCATGTGGCCAACTTCCCTCGAAGAATGAATCCAAAGAGTTACAACCATTTTGGACATTTTTTCATAATGATCTGACCTTGTGAAGTGCAACTGCCTAGGTTTTTGCAAGACCAAAAAAAGGCTTTTTGTCAATTTAAACACTATTATCTTGCAATCTACACAGTGGAAATTTCTGAATTTTTTTCCACATCTTTTCAAACCAACATACTACAAGATCCTATGGTTACATGTGTCCCAAAATGTATTTTTCTAAACTTTGGTTCTTGTACTAAAAATGACAATTTTAGAGCGTTTTTGGTGAAAACATAGTCAAATATATTTAGGGGTTAAACATCATCAATTGTGCTTGTTAAATTACTGACCCACCCTATATGCGTATTTTTCAAGAAGCAGTTTAGACTACAATTGATATGGGATAAATGGGATTGCTATATGTATTTCATATAATTCATATAATTGTATTTAAATTTCCTAAAAATACATATATATACCATATGTATTTTGCATATCATACCTACTTTGCATTTTGTATTTGTATTGTATTCCAAATCCCCTAACGCTAACAACCAAAATCATCTCTTACAACAACGATTAGTGGTGATGGTTTACTTGTCTAATTGGAGATCAATGACATTGTAGGGGGGGTAGGAGTGAACTCATATCAAAAGCTTTGGATTTTATTCACTCAGAGGGGGGCATGAAATGTAGGTCTAGGGGTGTGAGTGTTTATTTACCCACCCATGATAAACAACTTCCACAATAGGTTCTTTTTGTTTTGTCTTAATTTTATTTACTAATGGGTGTCTAAGCGTTGTCCATTGAGCCTTCCAAGCAATGGACTCTTTTCTAAATGCCTAAGTTCAAAGAAATCACTGGAAACGAACCTAATTGTAAAGATTAGTTCTAACCAACATAAAATTTTTCATCCACTATGGTTTTCTATTAAAATTTTTTGTAATCTAAATTTAGCTCTCCTAAATTTTAGTTCAGATCATGCCAATTCCGAAAACATAATACTTGCAAGAATCGGAGATTCCTACAAGAAGTTATGACCGGATGAAGTTGGGGGCTTTAAGAGTCTATCTAAACTTCATCCTTCTATAATTATTGGATTTTAAAGTATTTTCTAGAGTTTGAAGTGCTTCTAGATTCCTCTAAGTTCCTTCTATCCAAAACTAACTCTAAGTGTCCTACTTGGTTGTCTTCAAAAGATTCTAATTCACTTTCTACTTCATCTCCAAGGTGTGGGACTTCTATTGTCAATTTACTATTTTTCGACTTTTGAGTTTTATTACTTTTATATCCTAGTTTTACCTATTCATATTGCTAAAAAAATTTTGTTTTGGACTTCCCTAGTGAAAGTTATGAGTGGATGAAGTTTGATTACTAATCGGTGTTTCCAAACTTCATCCGCATTTTCCTACTACTCTACAATTTTAAATTTCCTTTAAGCTTCACCTTTGACTTTGAGATTTCTAACACCATCTAAGTTTCCATTCTTGTTCCTTTGAGATGAAATTGACTAATTTTCATCCGCTATGACTCCTAAACTTCATCTCCTAATATCTTTTTCAATTTGACTCCGATTTTTAGGTGTAAGATATTTTTGGAAACATCTAAGAAAGCCCTATCAGATTTTCTATATTTATTTTCAAAAAACCTATTCTTGACGCTCTGACTTGTATTTATAATTCGGCTAAGCGTTAAAATAGCTAATCAAAGAAATTGAATGAAAGTTAAAGTGATTAGTGTCTTTCCTTAGAATTTGCCTCATCTAGGAGGTGGTCATAAACTCCTTCCAATTCCCCATCATTTGCCATGTTGGAGTCTTTCTTGAAATTTTGCTTACCGCTTAAAAAGGTGATTTTAATACAAGTTGGTGGAAGTTGATGAGACTTCTTCTTTTCTTTCCTCTCCTACTTCTTCCTTTTCTTTCTATTTAGATTTTCTAATTTGTTGATTTGTATATTCTATAAATTCCTATCCACTACTTTATGATCTGCTTGAATAGTATCCTTAAAGTCAACAATCTATTACTGCTATGCTATTGGCTATTTAAATTTTCTTGATATCTTTTCTAATCTCTCTTCTTCTAAACCTCCTTGCTACTCTGTCTCTTCTTCATTCTATATGTGCATGTTGGAGTTGGAGAATTTGTGTGTGTGAAGAGTTTTGAAAGTTTGCAGGAATGGAATACGAAGTTTTTATGGACCTTCTTCTCTACTTCTCCCTATTGTAGTTTGTAGGCTAATGAGAGAAAGAGTGGTGAGCTAGAAGTTACTAATTTCTACACTCTTCGCTGCTAATTGATGCTTCTATCTCTAATTTTTTCTCCCTAATTCTACTTTTATGTATTCTTGCTCTCAGCCTAACTTTTGACAGATTACTATTTTTAGATTTTTTTTTGTATTTTTTCCTTCTAGAGTCTAAAATCAGATTTTCAAATTCATAAAGCACTTGCAAATTGGACCTTCCTAGCAAAAGTTATGCATGGATGAAGTTTAACCGCTAATCGGTGATTAAAAACTTCATCCACTCACTATTCTTAGATGGTAATCTCAAATCCACTTTTGATTACATATTTAAACTCTAATTTTTTCCTACCTTCTAATCTTACTCTTTTGCTCTGTTTGGATGAGTTTAACACTTTTTCATCCAATTTGAGGACTAAACTTCATCTGCTCATAACTCACTCATTTCAACTCGGATTTTTTCATATCTTATGTTTTTGGAAACCTCTCAACCTCTAATTTATGATTCTAAACTCAATTTTATATTGTCACTTCTTCTCTTTACTCTTGGTCTCGGTTCTAAATAAACATTAACACAAATAAATGGCCAATTTAGCTAAACTTCCACCAACAAGGCCAAACGGCTTAAGAAAATTCAAAGCTTCACCATGTTTTGTAATGTTTCTAAAATTCTAAGTGTGAAGGATTATAGCTTTGTTGTGTTCCCCAAACCCACTAAATTCCTATCAAATTCTAAAAATCAAAGTCAAAGCTGTGCCGTGGAATGGTAAGCACGGGAAATAACACAAAGGTTTGACAAAAGAAAATTAAACAAGGCTAGAATCAAGAGTATTAGTACACACCATCTACTATGTTAGTGCTAGTATAACAACTATACTCGAGATGTATTAGTACAAAAATCATAACATATCAAGCTAAAGGTTTTCCCTAAGCGGCATCACCAGTTATAAGGGAAGAATTCTCTAAGATTAGTGCCAAATACTCAAGTTCTAACAAGGACTTGAAGGAACAATTAATATAGCAAAACAAGAGTTAGTACAACCAAAATACTACCAAATTTCAATCAAAATCTCCAAAAACAAGTACAAAGACAACAAATAAGATTTGAAGGGACCCCAATGTCCTTCAAGGCTCACAAAATAGCAACAAAAGGAGCTTGAAATGCTCCAAAAACATCATGTTTACAACTTTGGCTCAAAAATGGCTAAAAGTCCATGTTTAATAGACCGATGTGTTTACAAAGCCATAATAATGGCTAGAAGGGGTGATTTGAAAGACAAATGAATGCCCTTATATATTCTTTCAAGGGCACCCACCTCCTCTCATTTCAACATGGTAATCTTATCAATTAGGATTTTCATCCTAATTTACCAATTTTGACTTTCTACATTGGTTCATTTTCTAACTTTTGGAGTTTAACTCCAAATCACAAACAGATTGTGCCATTGGCTTCAGAAGGCCATTTTTAGTTTCATGTAACCCCCACCCCCTTTCTAACTTCAAAATTTCAACAAAACCTACCGCCAACTTAACACCCCAAAGGGTAAAAAAACTAACTTTTGGAATTTGACTTTTTTGAAAAAAGTAACTAGCTTAGGCTTTTAAATAGGTGTGGGGGAGTAAGAAAAGACCTATCTTTGACCCCATTCCTCTTTTTTATGCTCTCGATCCACTGGTCAACTCCACTGTAATCTTTAAATTTTGTTGATTGTTGAGGAATCTTGCAAGTTCAGGTTCTTCTGACTATCGGAATGTCTTGAAACTTGTTGGAGTGTCTTATTAACATAAAAGAAGATATTCTAGTTTTTAGTGAGATTTTACCACCACCTGGAAATTTTTGGGAATTTCCCATCGTTGGTTTAGGCAATTGACTGTCCGGAAAGGCATCTTCTGACTATCAGAAAATTACGAAATTTTTTGTGGAACCTCCCATGGAATCCCACAACACACGTGTAGGCTCATATTTTTACTCTACACATTGGCCTAGGGGGAACAAAATCCACCTCCTTATTTAATTATCAATGGCTAGGGAATCTTCCACATTGGAGGGAATCTTGGCAAACCGACTTCGCCATTGTTTCCCGAGCATGGTTTTAACCCTGAATCACCTTTCTTGGACTAGAGATTCCTCCACGGTCCCGTCTTGGTATTTTTAACATTTACAAACTAACAATTGGGGTTCTGCTATTTCGTCGATGAAATGGGAAAACTGGAACCTATCTCTGGGAACTGACCTATGTGCCTCACCAAGGTTCCCTCAACCAATATTAGTCAAGCGATGTCCTTTCTATGTGGGATTTTGAGCCTCGTATGCTCATAACTCGTAATTACCAAGATTGGTTAGGTTCTAACCTATTTACAAGTGAAATTTGAATCTAATTAGTAAAAACTCTCAAAATATGACCAAATACTATATTGTCATGTAACACACCTATTTTGGTTTTACACTCTTTTGGGGGTTTTTTGTACTACTTTTTACACTTATTTTCGCAAAAAAATAAAAAAAAAAAGATAAGTGAGTCCCTGGTGACGAAATAGGGGCTCACTAAGGGCTATAATCATCTTTTGGCCATAGTGCACATTGTCACTGGAAACATATAAAAAATCAGATAAAATTGACAAATGAATATTCAAACTTTAAACTCTGCTCGACCAAAATAGCCCCCATTAAAAGCAAGCTAAATGACAAAAATTCTAGAGGTCACAACTAAACAAGCCAAAAAATTAAAAATTAAATAGTGCAAATAACTCAAGAATTTTAAGAATCCATTTGTGCTATTTTCACCTATTTGTGGATAATGATTTGTTCTCTCTTGTCTAGCCTCTATAATTGTGTCTTTAACTTGCTAATAGTCATTTGTCTACATTCAAAATTTAACTATGCAAATGTCTATTTTATGCAATTTTTGTTGCAGTTCAAAAGATAACACTTTTAAGTTATAATTCCACATCAATCAAAAGTTAATAATATTGTCTCTCTAGGCTTGTCTAAGACCCCAACTATTTCTTTTCTTTTTTTCCCCTTTTTTCTCCTTTTTAATAGAAAGTTACTACTATTTGAGTAGAAAATAATAATAATAATAATAATAATAATAATAATAATAATAATAATAATAATAATAATAATAATATTTTTGCATGCCAATTTGCCATGCATATCATTAATGGATTTAATGGTCAAAAAACTACTTAGAAATTGGACTAAGCCAAGAGAATTCAAAAATTTTAACACTTTTATATAGTAAGATGTTAATAGATTTTCTTCTCTTTTCTTTGGAAGAAAAGTTCATACCTTAAGATAGTTTGGTTGTTTTGTTTATTATGGTGGGTTCTCCTAGACTATACATCTCCCGGTTACATTCTTGGTACCATCAAAAAGCCCTCCATGAGGAGGGGTGCACAAACTTTGTTTCATGGCATTGAGACCTACCGTGTGAAAATATTGAATTAAAAAAAATTATGAATTAAATAATTAGAAAATTATTTTTCCATTTCATTTTATAATACTGTGGCAACGGCACAGGGGCACACTAGTAACCACTACCTTAAATTCAAGAGCGAAATGGTCAATGCAAAGCAGCACCACCATTGCGAGGTGCTTTGAATTTTTCTGATTTTCTTGTCTGGATCTCATGCGAGACACTGCCCTTAACTTTCCCGGCCCCTTGTTAAGTTTAACTTAAACCCATTCTTAACCCATGCACAAGCATAATTAACTTTGCTAATTCCGGGTCCGTTCATGCACTGTTCCAAAATGGAAAATCTTCAGTAAATCCGTCCAATCGCTGGAATTTGGTCCCCTCTAAATTCCACGGCAATTCGGGGGGCCCCGCTATATTCTGCCAGAAACCAAGCCACCTAATCCGCGTTGACTTGGGGAAACATCTACGAATCGCTTACGAATCCTCCTCCCCCGCCAACCCCCGCCCCCAGATAGAAGGGCCGAGAACCCCACGCGAGAAGCTTGGCTGCTAGGGCTACGGACACCAAATATACCACCTGCTATTAAATGGGAATCTCCGCTGCACACCACCGAGCACGAAATATATAGCAAATGGATCGTCTCCCATGGTGACTCTCCCGGGTGCCGCAGTTTCTTCCTATCCGTAGATTCCAGGATCCCAAATGAACAGAGGATGGAGATTCCGGAACCCCGGCATTCGGAGATTTCCCGGCACATATCATGGCACATCGGGCTCCTCTCCCTGGGCGCTGACGAGGATGAATGAATGGGTCCCGGTCGGAAAGATGGACGTGGATGAATGTGGATGAAAAGACGACTGGGGGGGCTTTCCAATTAATGGCTGCCCACCGGTACTTAAGAGAAGTCAAATCGACTGGATTGAAAGCTGATTATATAACAACAGGTGGTTGCGGTGGTGGCTGACTGGCTGTCTGTACGTCTGGTTGGAGGCGCTGGGCTTTTGGCTTTGTTGGGCTTGTTTGTTTGTATGGTGTGATCCACATGAGGAAGGAAGGAAGGATTCAGTAGCGAAGGATTCAGTAGTGAAGGATTTGGAGGTCGCTATGGCTTTCTCTCGGAGCGCCGTGGCTATTCTGTGTGTCTGTATCGGGGTACTGCTCCTGGTGAATGTGAGCGCTGTGCAAGAGCAGGAGGTCAAGGCTGAGAATGCAGGTAATCACGCAATGACACACTTGGGTTCTGCATCTGTCTGTTGTTGCGGTAGTGGTTGACAGTCATGTTGTTGCGGAATCGAAAAGAAGCGTGTTGAATGCTCTGGGTGAATCGATTGCTGGCGTTTCGGGGTGGAAAAGCGGCTTATAGCGCCGGAGCTGGAGATTGTGGTTTCGCAGCCGGGATTCTAGGAGTGGTGCACCGCTTGGTTTGTATTGGTTTAGGATTGGAGTAGAGGCAGTAGACGATGAGGTTTGTGGTTTGAGGATGTGCATGAGTTTAAAAAAGAATGCATGTCGATCTTGGACTGCTTGGAGAATGTCGGCGCTTCTGGCGCCTGCTTTTTCTCCAATCTTGACCTCTGGTTTTCAAGTTTTGAGATTCTTTCCATGATCTAGTGTGATGTTGTAGAGCTTGAAACACAGATGTTCTGTAGACTAACTTGATGAATCTGCCCTTCACGTGGATGTGCAGGCTCAACCACGCAGCAGTTCTACCTGCGAGGCAATACGGTAAATACACCTTCCTTCCACAGTTGTGGTACTTTTATGATTATATTTTATACCTCTATGCACCGTAATTAATGTACTTTTACGATATCAGATGTCTTCGTTCTTTTGAGTTGTTGTCAATGTTTCTGCAGATCGGCGCAATGCCTGAAGGGACTCCGTTGACGGAGGATGCGGCCGAGGGAAGCGCCGACTCTCTCACCACGGAAGAGGTGGACGATTATACACCCCCCGGGGCGAACTGCAGGCCCAAACCGTGCCATTGACGTTAGGAACAACTGTAGCGTACGATTGAGCGGCGATGGACTAATGTTATGTTCCGTTGCTTCTTATTCTTCATAAGGGCCTAGATTTCATGTCGTTTGAATTTCCCGCTGATACCTCTGTTTGCCGCCTGATAAGGAATTTGGCGCACATCAAGTACCATTGCTTCAACCTTAGAGTGAGGTCTTTAACAGTGAAAAGAAAAGTTTAGTGAATCTTCATGTCAATGTAGTGAAAGCTCCGCCCGCATTACTTCCTGCTCTGAGTGATCCGCAACAGTAAACTTGGTCTTGGAGTGCACATACTTTAATTCATTTTATTCAGCATCTTGATACAGTGCTTGTCAGTGTTGGTTCCGCCTATCATGTATTTGATCCTCCCGTCATTTTTCAATCGATTTGCATCATTATATGGCCGGAGAACAATGCCGTCGAGTTGACTTCGGATATTGACAGCTCTAATCTTGGCGCCTCCTGTTGCTAGTGCGGTAGTGCCATTGAGCATCAAAAATATAAGATCCGAGTTTAACTGACGCAGCACTACTGATGGCTATCAACAAAAAGCCGAACAGTGGTGACCGCCTATTCGATTCTTCGATGATGTGAAATACAAGGTCGCCCGCAAATTCCATTGTTTCTCCACGAATGGAATCATTCGAAGAGTACTTATCCACGACCGTGCCGTTCCTCTATATATGGTTCACCTTCTGCACGTCGATAGTTGTGATTTATTGTGGTCAGAATTTTTACGAACTCAGGTCATGAATTCCGGTTCGACGCAGACTTTCGCAAGGGATCGATTTCTTTCGTGGAATCCTGGAAGGACCTATCCCTCCCAATCGAGCTTGGAAATTGTAATAGTCAACTGTGTCTGCATGCGAACTCGACTAATTTTGAAATTCTGCGGCTTTCTATGGAAGCCATCACCTGTACAAATTCGTTTTCTAATTTTGAAAAGTATTTCGAAATCATCGCCCGCAGTAATGCCCGGAATTGGAGAGAAATTAGTCGTTAATACTTTCTGGATAATATTAGGATGTACAGTTCCAGTTTTACTAAAATCAAGTGAAAACTTACACCTGAAATTTGCGCATTCTCTGTTAACTAATGGTATATTTATGCGTACTAATAATATATATGTGAATGAAAGTTGTATACCACAATAGTAGTATATTGATAGTGCATAGTGCGGAAATAAAATAAAGAAAACATTAATCCAGTAATATGTAAGAAAAAATATTATATACATATATATATTTTGGTCCCCCCATCAGACCAATCCGACATGGAGGTTGTCCAACTAGTCGCCCCCCTCATATGAAGTGTGAATGTGTGAATGTAGGTAGACATAGGATATGGAAATTTGGATTTTGAAATCATAGGTTGCAGTCAAATGAACAGAGTTAAAGAACAGAGTTAAGAAACCATTTCTACATATAACTGATATTTTCAATGGGGGTGTTCGTGTGCCATTTTTCCATTTATTTTTTAGGAATGGTATACATTCCAGACCATAAGGTCTGAACCTGAAAAATGCCAAGTTTGTGGAATGTCGCCATTTTAACTAAATATCCGTTATATAAGTTGAATTATCAATTGGTTGATTTGCACAATCATGAGACTTCCATACACATAGCGAACTAGGACATCTAAACCACATCATGAACTTTTAACATCACTTTTTATATTGTCTTAACTTTAGTTGATAATGTCACAAAAAATTTATAACTAATTTTCATGGTTAACCTTTAACCTTTTAAGGGTGGATTGGTGAACATGGAAATCCTCCTTTTTGAAAGCTTGTGACCTCATCTACTTCATAAAATCCAAAAATATTCACTAGAAGTCATACTACTAGAGAAGACCTACCATTTTCTCAAAATTTTTGGAGGATGAATAGTTGCAATTTTGTCCTACATAGAGAGATTCTTTGTCATCCATCGGACACAAAACGTTCGTGTCGACATTTAAAGATTAAAGGACCTTTCAAAATTCCAGCCTCTCATTCCTACTTTGGAATAATCAAGATATCATTGTCAATGGTTCTTTAATTGGGTGGGCTTGTTGTATTCTTACTTGCACATGGAGCACATAATTCTATTGCATTGGTGTAATGCAATTCAAATTTTCTCCATTTGCACAAGGGAGATTGTTTGATCCAAAGTTTAAATCATGTGAAGCCCAAAGTAGTCCATGACACTACCTATATAGAGTAGCATTGAATAGTAATATAGTACATGAGCAAAAACTCCCCTTCAGTTTCTTTGCCTTATCATGTTGATCATTCACATTTATCTGGTTGTTGACCTATTCAATTACTTGTGCCCATGTTCTAAAATTTCATACAATATTCTCTGGGCTATCCTACGAGGAACAAAATTGTCCTTTAGGGGTTAACCCCTCACCACTGAAGGCCCAAACGGCTCCAAAAACAGCATTCCTTTTGAAGTGTTATAAATATAAATTTTAATAAGTAATAGAGATCTCAACCATACGATCTTGTAGTGCACTTGTTGTAGATAGCTTGCAACAAATTTGGTGTCATTTTTTTTTTGAAACACATGGACGATTTCCATTGATAGAGGAAACAAAACACAAAACGAAGGGAACAAGTCCTTGGTGGCAACTTTTTAAGTTTTTAGACAAACTAACAACGAAACAAACCGGAAGAGCCAGAAGCTCACAGGAAATTTGGTGTCATTTGACCTCATAGATTGAATGATTATAATGCTTTAGTATTGAAAAAGGATGCTGAAATTTTCCCAAAAACACATTTGGAGGCGAAATTCGGTTTCTAAATCTACTCAAATGAAGAAACTTTAAACTAATAAGTGATTCAAAATCAGCATAAAAACACATTGATGGAAAAAAAGATCATTTAATTGACACATTGTGTCTGCAAAATGGCTTTGAAATGTCAAAAAACAGTAAGAAAAGTTGCAAAACTGAACCTCCTCTTACTAAAATGCTTCTTAGTCACTCATAACTTCTTAGATGGATATGAAATTTTGTACACACAAACTAGACAAGTATGCTCAACTTTTCCAAAACAAATTATTGGAAATAAACATTGTATGAAGAAGAAACAAGCCACCGAAGTTCACTCTAATTCAAAAATGTCCGGATTTTGAACTTGGATTGGCATGAAAATTCTACCACAATAACTAGGGGAACACAACCCAACAAATTTGATTGAAAACGAACATTGGATGAAGGAGATACCGGCCCCCGAAGTTGCAGCCATCAAATGTAGTTTGGTGAACTTGAATTGAACTTGTGAACTTCGATTGGCTTCCAAAAATTCAGTACATCTTGGATTGATCTGAAAATTTTACCACACAAACTAGAAGAGAGAGTGCAAATTTTTCAACAAGATTTATTGGATTCAAACATCTGATGCAAAAGTTACAGGACTTTGAATTTGATGTGAGGACACTTTTCGTCCCCTTCGGCAGTGAGGGGTTAAGGCCTTAAAGGTTAACCAACTAAGTATGAACAACTGCAGTTACCTTGGAGATTTGTGGAGCAGGTTTCCTATAACTGTGTATTTGGATTCAGAGCTCATTAATTTCCGTGAAGAAGGTGAATCTGCAAAACAGTTGCTGATTCTCTTTCCAGAGCTTGTGGTTGTGTGCAATGCGAGAATTTCTGAGATGAGAATGTAAGCTGTCAAGATGATCACATAATCGAAATCTCTAGTTCCGGCAGCAACCAAAATAGAGTTGTTTGATCTAATCATGGGTGTGGCTACATTTTCACCGTGTCCATGCCAGCATCAAATCAAAGTTCCATGAGCAATTGATTATGTCATACACAAGAAATGGGAGGAAGCCATGAACTCGAATTCAGCAGAACATGACTGATTGTAGCCATGAAATACGGAGGCTTAACCCCTAAAAGGACCAAACTGCATTTTTTTTGGCAACATGGCGATTTGGGGCAGCTCACTAAGAAGGGAATTTTTTATTTTTTTCTTTGAAATTTTCACACAACATGTCCCCAAGGAGTAGCTTTGAGGCCCAACAATTTTCATAACTTTTGAACACATGGTTAAAAAGTTATTGTATGATATGTTGTTTTCATTGCTTGATGGGCAACTTGGGCAGCAAAAAAAAAATCTTAAAAAATCTTTTCTTTTTAAAATAAAAATTTGGAAGTTGGTTTTCTAGATTTATATATAGGCGGAAAGCTTTCAATCATTCCATTTTGCTTTATAAGATTTTTTATGAAGAGTTTTAGTTGTGGGTAGTTTGTGGGTAGTAATGGAATCTCTACTCTAAAATAAACTTTGAAGACCTTTATTTAACTCAATTTTTAATATTTTTGGAAAAAAATAAAAACATGAGGTGTAGATTATTTATTACAACAATTTAACCATTGGGATTGGCATTTTTCAATTTCATAAATAAATTGTTAACAATTTAGTATTTTGAGTCATTTTCTACTTCTTTCTACTTACTCATTTTTTCCTATATGTTGTACAATTCCAAACGATCTCAAAATTTTCAAGCATGTAACTAACTTTCCTTGAAGAATGAATCCAAAGAGTTACAACCATTTTGGACATTTTTTCATAATGATTTGACCTTGTGAAGTGCAACGGCTCGGGTTTTTGTAGGGCCAAAAAAAGGCTTTTTGTCAATTCAAACATTGATATCTTGCAATCTACGCGGTGGAAAATTTTGAAAATTTTCCCACATCTTCTCAAACTAGCGTACTGCAAGATCCTATGGTTACATGTGTCCAAGAATGTTTTTTTTTTTCTAAAATTTGGTGCTTGTGCTAGAAATGACAGTTTTAGAGTGTTTTTGGTGAAAACACAGTCAAATACATTTAGGGGTTAATTAGTTCCAATGTTCTTCTGTGTCAGTTGCTACGGACCTTGCTTCTTTGTAAACAACAAACTTCTACACATTCATGGACGGTTCTATATGGTTCTATAGGGAGTTTCATTTAACCCTTAAAAGGCCCTTGGGGGTCCCTGTATACGATTCGTATTTAGTTTTATAACTCTTCAATTGTAGTTTAATGGATGAGTTATGATACATTTTTATTTACTTATTATCATGATCATTTATTTACTTTGCACTGAAAAGTATTTAGTCAATGTTTCCTTGATCAAATACCACCAAATATGTAATATACACTATGGCCACAAAGGGCTTTCAAGCCCTTCTAGGGTTAAAATGAAATATCCCATACACCATTTTCAATCCACGTGATCTAAAATGTAAAAGTGTCATTTAAGATTGGTGTACATTTCAGATTATGCAGTCTAAATCGTTTGAGTGCCATCTAAGACTGGTGTACATTTCAGACCGCACGGTCTATGCCATTTTAATCTAATTACCCATTTCCACAGTTCGAAACTAAAGGATTTGAATGAACCCTCACACAAATTTTAGTGCTAGGGCTCGGTGAGCCGCCCCATCTGCGCTCAAGTAAGTTAGCTGTGTGCAGTTTTGTTGACCTTTTACTCCACTAAAAAACAAAAGCACTGAATGAGGCGAAATTTGAAAGTCCACTATGGCGCACGACCCCCTCTTCCTAAAACAAATTGGATGAAAAATGTAGCACCCTTGTTGTACAGATGCAAATTTATCCATTGGACAAAGAATGTCCACATCGTTGGTCCAGGGTTAAATGGTTAATATTCCAATTTTTTTTAATGATAGTACATTTTTTTTATCAAGTCCAGAGCATGCTAAACACATGTCTGTCAAAAATTTCTAATTGTAAAAAAAATTATTGTAAAAATTAGGATTTATACTCCTCAACCTCTAAAAAATAATTTGGTTGTTGAACGCCAATTGGAAGTTTTGGGTAGTCTCCTCCAAAGTCAATTCTAAATGAATTGTTCTAAAATTTGGACACAACATGAAGACATGGAACTCCTTTGTATATATATAAATGATTAAGTGCCTAAATCTAAAGTTATGTTGCCCAAAGTTTTTCAAATAGGGGCCAGGTAGCTTTGGGTAGTATGTAGAACACTCTTCTACGAGTAATTTTCTCATAAGGTTTTCCCACAATATTTTTTTCAACATTTCTCACTAATTTAAGTAATCAATAAAATGATGAATGAGACCCTTTCGAGTTTTTATTATGTACCCAACCCAGAGATTTTGAAATTTAATTCCTCATCATATTCCCATATATATGAACATTAGGATGGACAAGTGGACAACCTAATGAGCCTATTTAATGCCCTACTTAAATTTGGCTAGATGAGTATATTGATATCTAAATATTTTAGAGACCATGTAGTGGAGCTCCAAATTATACAAATGCAATTCTCGCTTGACGTTTGAACATGATGTTGAATACAACTTTTCTAAAGCCTTGAAGAAGAATATTGAAAAAAATGAATGATATACAAATGCTCTACTTGCTTAACTTTTTAACTCTAAAACAAAGAGCGAATGACCATATAGACAAACTTCAAATCCCTCAATTCATATGGTCCATTTTGCATTTAGATAAATTGAATGATTTTAAAAAATATTTAAAGAAGAAATCACATGTATTCTCTAAGTCATAAAAATTCATATTTGTTTTTGAAATTTGAAATTATTGTGTATTTTAATTGATGAATTGAACAAAATTCATATTAAATAGAAAATCTATTCAAATTTCAGAAGATCTCAAAATTTCACCATAGATAGATATATGGTAAAGATGATTATGCTATTGCAGTATTGCTAGACCAAATTTCCATGTCATTTTATGATTAGAAACTCAATAGAGCATGGTTGTGGAGCCAAAATACAAATGGCAATTAGATAATTTTGGGAATTTTCCAAAACTTTCTAACTAGAGGAAAAAACTAGACTAGTAAGGTTCATTTCATTAGATTGGTTCAAACTCAAAAGCAATCATTTCAATGGCTAAAAGTTAGATCAAGAACTAGGAAGAAGAAGTTGCCAAAAACAAGTGAAGGACAACATGTATTGTCCTTGGATTTTGCACCTACTTCACTAGAAACTTATGTAGTACTATAATTAGAGACTTCCCAACACAAAGTGCTACATACTTATTCAATTAACTACTCTAGAAAAATTAGAGGAGTATCAATAAGATATGTATGTATTCAATAAGATTAGTGGGCAGTTGCAAGAAAGACTGAACGTTTTATGTAGCATTTTTCCAAAACAACAATTTCTGAGCTCAGTACGAGTATTACGAGAATTAGGAAACCAAAAAATCTTAGCCATTGATCTAAAAATTCGGCAGCTGAAAGTACCATTTTAAGTACTATGACTACTAGTAAGTATTAAAATAGTACTATTTGAAAAAAAAGACAGTTTTTCACAAAAAATAGATACTATGAAATATTAATTAATAATAAATAGAAAATCATGAACAAAAAGATCGAAAAATTGGCAATTTGTGAGGACTTGATGGTGATCAAATTTCACCAAAAAGATGAAGTCAAAACCATCTTCAATGTTTAGAAGTGTGTGCGCAAGGGAGCCCTATTTGCACAAATATGGAAGCCATAAAATAATGTATATTTAGATTTCGTTTGGTGGGCACATGTACTCCTACTATGGAAATAGACCACGAAAATTTCAGCTCTAGATCATTAATTTTGGATACTCCCCAATACTAAAACCCCCTAAACCCTAAAGTGTGACAAATTAAAAAGATTAATTTTTAAATATAAAATAATTTCTAAAATTTCTAAAAAATAAGGGATATGATAACAATTAAGTTAGTCATCTCCATTAAAAATTTGAAGCTCATTGGGCTCTACTTCCAAAAGTTCTAACAGAAAACAACTCTATCACTCTGATTGTTATGCAAAATAGGACCGGTCTTTCTTGCAATCACCCTACTATAGTGATCAACAACTATATATGGTTCTTTCCAAGTTTCAAGATTAATGCCTAAAATCCACAAGAAATATATTTAAATTTTGTATATCACAATATCACATGAATTCTTCAACTCTTTGAAATTTGCATTAACTCCTAAAAGATTAAATGTTCAAATTCAAAACAATGGATGAATGCAAATATGTCCAATTACACAAAATATTTGTTTTCTCATCCATCCATATATTTGGAGTCTAACCTTGTGTGAGTTCACTTAAATTTGTACAATATGAATTTTTAGAACTTTGTTTTGCAAGTATTCTAAAATTCAAGTGGAATAAGTATGTCTGACCTCAAAACCTAACAATATTTTAATTTAAAAAATGACCCCTCCTGAATTAGAACTTAGCATTTCAAACTTTAACAAATTCTTTTTTGTGAAAATAAAAATATTCAATCTATAATCAATTTTATAGAGAATTTTCAATTTTTGGTTTAAATTTTACTGAAAAATATTGGTTTGAGTAGCAATTGATCTAACTATGTAGAAATGATCCCTAGATCATATTTTACAACTTTTGTTTGAAATCTTGATTCACCCTAAAGGATCAAGGAATCTACTTTGGTATCTTGGAGAACTTGGGCCAGTTTTTTTGAACTTCGTAATTAAAAAATTTTGCATGAAATTTGTATGAAGGATGCTAATCATCCTAATCTATGTGTAAAGCTTTGTTTCATGTCGTTTCAATAATTATTGCAAAAGTTATAATGTTTTTTTATTCAATTTCAATGTCAAACTAGGCAACAAAAAATATATTCTAAAAAATGGTAAATTAATTTTATAGGATTGTATAGATTGATACCTACTCAAAAATTTGGAACAATTCAATTCTAAATAATGAAGTGAAAGTTATGAGTTTTATTTTGTAGGCAATAGAACTTATAGAAGTAGAGAAAACATATAAAGTCGTTTATCGCTCTCAACTGAGTTGAAAATTTTCAAATAAAAATAAAAAGTAGAGATACCAATTGTTTACTAGAACATTCTCACTAGTGGGATTAAAAATTCTTAACTTTTTGAAAACTTATGAGCAATTTAGTTTTTTTTACATTTAGTACCACCTTCCTCTTTATAATCTTTCTAAGATAAAAATGAATTTCTTTTTGGAAAAATATTCTTATGTGTATTCTCAACAAATTTTTCAACATGTTGATTAAAAATGCACAAATCATTGGACATACATGTTTTTTTCTAAAAATGTTAAAAGACAACTTCACCTTTCGGATGGGCTAGAATAGCCAACATCTTGAAGTTTAGGCACATTGAACTTATAATCAATGAAGATAATTCACTTTCAAATTTTGGAATGATGTACTTGACCAAGTTAATCAAAGGATCCTATAGTTGAATTTGTTAACAAATAAATATAGATGAAGATTTTAACTTGGCTGTAGGGCAAGTATTTTGAAGTAGTTTTAGGCTATACAAAAATTTTATCAAATTTTATCAAATCAACCAATTAGATGCATATGACTTCAAAAATCTACTCAAGAACTCTAGTTTAATCTTTGCACTTAAGTTTTGATTTGATTAGTTAAAATTACATAAAATGATTTATACAGTATAATATGAACTCAATTTGTTTAGATATGTTCATTATACTATAAAAAATTTATTTATAATAATGTTTTAACCTATATAGGAACAAGGCGCAATTTGGGCAAAAATTGTCACAATTCACAAACTGCCACTTTGTAGGATATTGAGAAAAAGATGATTTAAAAAAATTCAACCATACAAATTTGTACTAAACTACTATGGGAATGTGTAGAAAATTTTCAAAAAACTTCACAAATTAAAAGATTTTATCATTTGAAGTTAAGGGATTTTTTTTCATATGAACTTACATGAGTAGGTTAGCAAACTTTAACTCCTCCTAGAATGAGATTTTTGCACTAAGCATGATTTTTTCTTACAGTTGTATCTTATATTATGTTAGTTACATACTTGTCAAATGTCAAAAGTAGAGGAAGAGTTTTGACTGAAGATGCTATACAAAGATGCTCCAAAAGTTCAAGGCAATATGACTTTTGATCCGAGCACATGATCAAAAAATAAATACTCCCATCAAAGGGGGATATGTTTACACCTTGTATCAAAATTTATTGAACATCTGACCAAAATGGACTTCATATGCAACTACTTGAGAGTTCTTGCATATGTTGAACAATCACTTGGTTCTTTAGGGGTTAAGAAAAAGAAAAACTTAGACCCTTGATTGAGTTTTATTTATTGTAAAATATAATATATAATCATATGTGATATGTATGAATTTAGAAATGTTGTATACAAAGTATCATCTTAGTACATTCAATTTTAAGGTCCATTACCAATTTCCTAAAAACTTTTGATTAGATGAAAACTCTCATTCAAAAGAATGGATGCTAAATAGAAGTGTCTCCCATAAATTATTAATGGTTAAAAGATATGTTTATTCTCAAAATATAATCAAACAAGAATTATAGTTTGGTTTCATTTTGGAAAAAGTATGATTATACTTCATAAAGAAAAAAAAATGAAAAAAATGAGAAATAAGACCAACAAAATTTTTAATTAATAAATGAAGACATTGGATGAGAAAGTTTAGGCAACTTGAGACTTTGAATCTTACAATTTTACAATTTGATTACTTGATTTGGAAAATAATTGTATTTTTGGAACTTGTATTTGCTTTCTTTTTGTGATTTTCCTTCCAATTAATTTCTTAAGCCTTTGAAGTGCATTTGCTCAAATATTGAAAATTGAGCAAAGTTTCTAAACCATAATTTATCATCCAATGTTAATTAATTGAAATAAAATCATTCTAAAATTTACCACATAGTTAGTTTTGCATTCGTGGTGGTTTGTCTAATCATAATCACATGAAAATGCAATTTACATAGATTAATCATGACGATGTGACATATAAATTGCAATAGTATATGATAAGTATGGTATGTCACAACCTTGTTTTTAATACACAATTCCTATACATGATGTAAATGCAAGCTAAACAATATGATAATTTTTAATTTTGTTATTATTATTTTTAATGTTTTGACGAGAATGAAGCGAGAAATTGAATATGAATTGTTAGACATTTTTCTATTAAAACCTATAAAAATTTGTCCTAGTAACAAGTGTTAACAAATTTTAACAATATCTTATATAAAAAATGTTAAAATAAAATCCTACAAAACCTAACTATAGGCATGAGTTTGTATAGAATTATAGTTTGTGAAACTATTGTGACTGATTTAGCTTCAGGATTTGTATTATCTACTATAGTAGAATTTTGTACCATTTTCACAACCATTGATCACATCTAGAAGCTCTATTATTTTTTAGATAGGTAGCAAACTTTATGTTAATGCTATAACAAGGTATCATTGAAAATATTTCTCTCCAAAATGAGCATATACAAGAGTTCCAAATAATTGAATCTTAGAAACTTTTACCCTAATTTGTATATGCTAAATTAGGATCAATTAAAATCAAATATGTTTTCAAAAAGAGTATATAATCAATCTAGATAATACACAAATGTTCATTGCACAACGCTCAATCCAAGGAATGAATTAGGACACAGATTTTGAATATAGAACAATTGAACATTTAATTCTTTATAACTTTTGTATTTAATATATAAATGTTTTTTTTGGAATGCCTTTAGAAATAAATTTGTGTCTGTGATTAGAAAATCAAATCTCACTCACACAATGATGATCTTTAACAAATTTTATTTAGATTTGGGTGATCTTTTCTTACCTCTATTCAACTTTTATTTTTAGTATAAATTCAAGACCATGAATAAAAAGCCAAAAATAGATCATCTAATGCGCATTTCAATAATTTTCTAGAAGACATAATGAAAACATTCACTAACTATTGAGCATGAAAATCCCATTCAAAATATTGAGTACAATTCTTGATTTCATAATCTTTAAATACCTCTCTATATATTTTGTAAAATCAAGTTGTACACTTTTATCCCTTCTTTACCATTTAATGGTCATAATCTTGAACAATGAACATAACATTTTTGAAGTCTATTTTTAATGTCCCCTAGCTTGGTTATTTTACTTTTAAGAAGAAATTTTGTTTTTCTTGTGTATGTCCAAACTACTTCAATTCAAAATTTAACGATGATTGATTGATTTTGAAGTTTGTAGTTGAAGCAAGAGTTGAAGGCCTTAAAGATTGTGGTCTCCCTCTTGAAGATTTATATTATTTTTCAATGCTTCAAAGAGGATCTATTCTATATCCCTCAAGATTGAAAAATTTGTAATAGAGAGGTTGATTGGTTAGAAAATATACTAAACCACCCCAAAGCCTTTCATAAATTAAAATGTGTTTTTTGTTCTTGATTTTGAATTTTTTATTTATTTTATGACAATTCCAAAGTAGCTTCTAATCATCATCTTCTTCATTTTAAGCTCAATTTCATGTGATTTTGATAAGTATTGCAATAGTTACAAGGTTGTTTTATTTTTATATTGGAAGCAACTTAGACCCTCTTAGTAGTCAAAAAAATTGCTTATATATATTCTTGTACCAATATATTGATTCAAAGTAGATGCAAAATAATTCTCATACAAGATACATCGAGCATTGACACGTATTTGTATTTAATATATAGAGAGATGACAACCTTGGTGAAGCCTTTTTCCTTAGAGGAACTATGGTACATTCCCATTTTCTTAAATCTAGGACAAATTTTTTACAACAACTTCTAGGGTTAATTTCTAAACGGTGCACCTAACACCATGAGTTCAACCGCAATATTCTTTGTTTAGTATGATTTATTTTTTCACTAACTATTATTTGAAATTATATTATTACATTTTTCAAAAAGATGAAACCACATGTCTGCTACATATTACAGAATTTTCAAAATTATCTTTCTTTTTAAAAAAATTATTGTGAATATTTGAAGAACAAGTAATGAATCCATATCATATATTAAATATTCTTGAAAAAAATAGCCATTTCTATATACTATAGTATAAAAAACATCAAAGTGTACACCAAAATTCCATACCATTCTATGTTTTGAAAAATTAGTAAACTATAGTAATAGATTCAAAATTCAAATAAAATAAAACATTTGATTTTAGGATTTTTGAAAATTTCAAATGGAAATAAAATCTAGATTTAGTAAGCTTCATCTTATTTGTAGAGACTCAAGTTAAAAAAAATTCATTTTAACCCCTAAAGGACCAAGGCACATTTTAGGTACAAATTGTGAAAAACCGCCACTTCTCAAAGCAGTGAAAAAAAAGTATTTTTTCAAAATTCAACTATACAAATCTGAACTAGACTACTATAGAAATGTGTGGAAAAAATTTCAAAAACTTTGACTTGATGGATTGAAAGATTATAACATTTGAAGTTAGAAGAAAAAGTTTTTTTTTTCCCTTGCTTGACAAGGTTGCCAGACTTTAACTCCTCCTAGAGTGAGATTTTTACACTACACATGGTTATTCTTTTGGACATTTTCAACTTGCATCATATAAATTACTTAACAACCAAATTTCAAAATTATTTGAGTTTTGCACATTCTGTCTAAAACTACCTAGGTTGCCCTAAAAGCTAAGGGTAACTTAACTTTTGATCCAAGCAACTGATTGAAGCATTCCTAATTAGGCAGTACATGTTCATACCTTGTGTCAAAATTTGAAGAACATCCATTAAAAAAATGACTTCATATGCACCTAATCAAGATCACCTATGTATGTTCAACGGTCATTTGGTCCTTCAGTAATTAATGGTACTAATTCATATCAAGGGCCTCATTTATGCATTACCAAATACACTAAACAAGCATCTTTTATCATCCATTATTTTAGCATCTTTTTTTGGAGAAAGGTCAATAATACCTCCATGAACCACCATTACCCACTACTAGTTCATTCAAAGAACAATAAAAATACAAATTGAATGAAAAATCAAGCAATCCTTCATTCTAAATTTTGCATCTTGAAATCATTCATAATGTACCTTTTGGCTCCAAACGAGTTTCACGCTTAAACCTAAGTTGACAAGGCTTCTCATATTCTCACCTAGGTAGTCATCCACAAATTATTTTATTCATAGATGAATAGGAGCATTCTTTGTTTCTCCATTCTTTTGGAAGTCTTTCATCAAACACTTTTTGTCACTTAGTTGCAAGCCCACCCCTCCAACACACTACCCAAGGCTATTGAGAATACAAGGGATATGATTTGGTGTGAAAGTAAGAAGGGATGAGAGACGAGGAATCCAAAGATGATAGGGGACGTCACAACTAGCCACAACTAGATGACGCTATCAATTTGAAAAGCCAAGTTTTGACTTCCTTCAAAGAGAGCCAAGCATGTCACCCAAAACAATTCCCAAATTTCCAAAGATGCTCCAAATCCAAAACCCAAATTGACTCTCGATAATGAGCACGGGCGGAAATGCAAAAGTGGATTCCATTTCTTTTTTTTGGCATTCCCATTGTAAGAAATGGAAGCCACTCACTCATCATCCCTTCAGCTTTGACGTCTTTGCAAAACCCGCGCCCAGTCAGGGCCGGCGATCGCGAACCTGCAGCTGGACGGAATCAATCAAGCTACGTGGGTGTCTGAATACACATATAAAACACGAAGATATGGAGGTCAAATTTGTTCTTTTTGATTATTCTCAAGTTCTCATGTTTTGCGGGTGGCCCCCAGAATGTGGTTGGAGCTGCCGATTTTGTACAATCTCGTTGTTATATTGGTAGCTGCAATACAGTTTCTTACAATATAAAAATGCAACAATTTTTCAACAAAATTTGTATGGGGACAATCTGGCTAAATGATTGTCTTTTTCCTTCACAACTTGAAGTTTGTACAGTAACTTAAGCTTAGGAAACGCCAGCGGAAAACAGAACGAATCTGCAAGCCCCGCGTGCGGCAGCTGGGCCCCGGTCTTCCGGGGCAGTGGGGACACTGCTTACCAATTCACGCTTCGCTGGGACTCTGCAACTGCCCCTGCAACCAATTCACAATTCGATGGGGACTCTGCAACTGCCCCTGCAACGAAGTCACACTTCGATGGGGACACCCTGCACAACCAAATCACACTTCGATGTGAATGCACGGCAGGCACGGTTCCTGCCACGATTTCACACATCGATGGGGACTCTGCAACTGCCCCTCCAACGAATTCACACTCCGACGGGGCCCCTGCAACTGCCCCTGCAACCCATTCCTACTTCAATGGGGATGAATTCCCACTTCCATGGAGACACTGGGACTTAGTATTCTTGCAAACAATTCGTACTTTCGTGGGGCCCCTGCAACTGCCCCTGCAACCAATTCTCCCTTCATTGGGGCCTCTGCAAGTGCGAAGTCGCACTTCCATGAGAACCCAGCTAACTTCTGCCCCTGCAACGAATTCACACTTCAATGGAGACACTTGCGCCTGTTCTTACCACTATTTCACACTTCCATGGGGACACTGGCTGCCCCTGCAAGAGTATACTAGTCATATAATTCCGTAGGAGCCAGCACTAAATTCCTATGCGCGACACTCTCCTTCAGACCTGCACAAGTCAAAAGAACTCGTCTTCTCCAGGTGTTGTTGTATGGTTTTCTTTTTCGCCGTTGAAATAAACTTCAATGTGTGCCAAAAAAAGAAGAAAAGAACTCGTATTAAATTCATGCCCGGGTGCTACGTGCGGCATCACCAAGTCCTCCTCCTGATCGCCCCCCCCCCCCCACAGGAAAGTGCGCTCCAGACTACCACTTCACCGGAGTGGCGCCCATCTTTGTTTCTCAACCCATTGACGAAGTTTGTACTTTCCGTGGTGGCTATGGCGACTTCAAGTCGCAAATACTCCGTGCCGGCGCTCCACCTCTGCGTTTGCACTGCTGTGCTCCTCTGCTTGCTCACGGCGGATGTCTCTGCTGCTCTCCACAGGCATCCTGCAGTCGTCGGTTAGTACCCCAGCCTTGCAAATCGATTTGTAGTGTGTGGCTTCGAAATCCGCTTTACTTGCTATAACTTTAAACAATGTTTCTCTAGTGCTTGATTACGGTAGAAGAAAACTCTTTGGGTGTGTATGATGATTGTATTCTGTCACAACACTGGCATCACCAGACCGAGCACCAGATGTATGTGTGTGATTTAGGGCTATGAGCATTGTTTTTTTCTATGGAAGCCCAGCTATGGTGAACTGTGTAACCAAGTGATCAGACTTGTGTGATAATTCGTGTCAACACAATAGTTTTTCCTCGTTTTTGACATGAGAACAAAGTAGTGTATTTTGTTGTAATTCTTTCGTTAAGATGGGATTTATATTGGGATTCTATTCTACAGACGTAGAGGCGCCATAAGAGATTACTATTTTGAGGTTGATTCTGTGACTGTGGTATGGTTAAAGTATTTCCTATTAAATCAAGTGGTTGTGTGTTTGTGTTTGTGTGTAGCTTCAACGGAAGCGTTCTATCTCCGAGGCAACCCGGTGAGCATTTGAACTATGGGTGAATTCTTGGTTTATTCTACGATTTTGTATGAATGGTGTACATGTTTTGGGTTTCTGTGATTACCATATTATTACTGGTTTGGGGACCGAGCTCTTGAATTTAACTTTTTTGCTTTTGGTGTCAACAGAGCGTGAAGGCGGAGGACGAGGAAAGCTATGAATCCTTCGAACGGAGAGAGTTGACCGAGTACAACGATTCCTCGGCAAACTGTAGTGCCAATTGTGATGTGCCTTGACGAGAGTTGGAGCTTGGGTTCTTCTTCCACATAACCCTCTTCACTTGCATTGCCACGAGGCGCAATGGGATCGGAAAGAGGGAGAGTAGCCTTGAGTTGTAACCCGCACTCTTTGAGAGAGTCGTAGAATTTCAAGATTCTTGATCTAGTTTGGAGGAGAGGGCTATGTCCGAGATCTGACATACCTCTTAACTGGGGCCTTGTCTGGTTGATCTAATATGTAGGTTTTTTCGAATACGAAGGCCTAGTTTTTTCGAGAGGGGGAGTGAAATCTTCCGAGTTTTTTCCTCATGTAAAAAGAATTCTGTGTAAGTTAGCGGTGGTGTTGAGTTTTCGGTGAGCGGATTGAAGATGGGGATGGTCCTGCCAGATGTCAGTGACTTCTCTGCTATCAGTAAAGCAAACAGTTGTGTCCAGTTGACACTCGAGTTGTAAGTTACTTAATTCCAATTATCCACTTGATATGTGCTGAGTGTGTATGGTCAACATCTCCGCTGGCGTTTGCGAAAGTTTTTTCTGTATGGCACCCACTCGATGATCACTACTGCACAAGTTGTAGGGTTTGAAGTCGTTGGTATCTTTGCGCAAATCTTCGATCAGAAATCATCTGTGCAAATGGGTACTTTCAGTGCATGGTTTGTTTGTTTCCTTTCGGTTTTACATTATCCTGTTTCTTAGGGTTTGCAGAGCAGTCAAAAACTGATCCAATGTGGACATTCGAGTTCAAATTTACTCATCAATCTTGCTTTTCCACAGATGGAAAGCTATGCAAACTTGTCGATCTAGACTTCTAGTGAGCAAGAATATTCTGAATATTCTGAAAAGATAGTGTAGATATTTCATTGTTTCTATTCTAAATTACGTAAGCATGCTCCTGCTTCGGGCTTTCGTGGCAAGTGCACCCCCATTGACTGGTTGCAAAATCAATTGGGAAGGATTGCCTACTGTAGAAGATCACTACCCATCATTGTGCCTTGAAAAAATCTGGTTGTACGATGCAAGTTGGTTCCACTCTTCTTCCAATTCTGTAAAAATTGCTTCGGAATTTGCTTCGAATACCGTCGGTGCAGGGCAACTTCGCCTCTGTGTAGGTGAAGAATTGATTAATTTGAAAATTTAATGTTTGACACCCAAAAAGTTTAAAAAAAAAATTCATCTTTATGGATAAATAAATAATTTTAGTTCTATCTTTTAATCCAACCTTCGATCTTGATTTTCTACCCTTGTATACTTACTCACCTTGTGCAAGAGTCTCTCACACACTTTGAAAAGGCACTTGATGAAAATGAATGGAGAAGACCAAGTGGTTATATAGGTAGAACCTCTCTTAGTGCACTCTTCCTTGGTGTATAATATGCATTAAGAGAGTTTGTAAACAGTAGGTGGCCTATGCCCATGATTCAAGATGAAAAGACATGTGGCACATGCTTCAAGATAAAAAAGACAAGTGGCCATATGGCTTTTCTAAATGCATAAACCTCCCTTAGTGCATAGTCCTGACACCATGCACTAAGGGAGGTTCTACCTACATAAGTGAGGTGGTAGAAGGTAAAACAACCCATGGGAGATATGTAAATTAAGATTAATAAGAGTTCAACTACTCATATTCAAGTAAAAAGTAAAAACTGTGTTTAAAGTAGAATCTTAGACCTCATTATGGCATAGTAGAATAACTTTTAAGAAAAATATTGAACTAAATTAATGCAATTCTTGTAAAAAATCAAGTTAACTTTCATCTTCAAAATCCATTTCAAATTTAGAGCCTCTAATCAAAAGTTATGGACAAAGTTCATGGAGGGGTTGGAGGGGATTTTTTCTTTGACATTTTCAAACATCCTCTTTGAATTTTTTCCATAAATTTTTTATTAGAGACCCTAAATCTCTAATTGATTTTTGAAAGTGACAATTAGCTTGATTTTCTACATAAACTAAGTTCAATTTTTTTTAAAAAGAAGTTATTCTACTATACCTAAACAAGGTCTAAAATTTTATTCTAAACACAATTCCTACGTTTTGACAATAAAAAGTCAAGATCTCATCTTCAAATTATCCCTTTACTGCCCAAGGGGATCAAAAGTGTCCTCACATAGCTTCAAGTCCAATTCAAAGTGTTGTAACTTTTCCATCCAATCTCCAAATTTGATAAAACCTGTTGGAAATTTGCGCTCTCTCTTCTAAGTTTGTGTGGTAAATTTTTTTCAAATCAACCCAAGATGTACTAAATTTTTGGAAGCCAATTGAAATTCACAAGTTCACTTTAAGTTCACCAAAATACATTTGATGGTTGAAACTTCAGGGGCTTGTATCTCCTTCATCCAATGTTATTTTTCCATAAAATTTATTCGATTCTATTCTCTTTGAAGTCTAGTTACTATAGTGAAATTTTCATGTCAATCCAAGGTTTTTTGAATGTCTAGGAGCAATTCAAAGTTGAAAATCTAGACATTTCTGGATTAGAGTGAACTTCGACAATTTGTTACTTCTTCATATAGTGTCTATTCCTAGTGGATTTTTTGGTGAAAGTTGTACATACATTAGAAAAAATTTCAGCCCTCAAAGAGGTTTCTTCCCTTTGAGAAGTTCCCCTCAAAGGAATGCACAACCCCTTTGAGGAATAGTGGTCACTATTCATCATCAATGATGAATAGTGCCAAAATAAAAAAATATTAAAAAAATATTTTAATATTTTAAAATATTTTAAAAGGTATATTTTTTAATTAAAAAATATTAAAATAATATTAAAATAATATTAAAATAATAATAGAAATCTGACGTGGTCGCACTAATGCCACATCAGATCTCACAATTTTATAATTTTGAATTTATTTTAAGATTAATGTTTTAATTTTTTTTTTGATATTTTTTTAATTCTTAAATTGAACTGTCCCGCGTGAATGAGGCTCTGCAATTCGCTGGCCGGGAAAAAAAAAAAAAAAGAAAAAAAATTTCGAATTTTTCGAATTTTTTTTTCCGGCCACAGTTCCCTGTTGTTCCCTGCTGTCCAGGACTCACAGCCCCTTAGAGGGTTCATATTTTTTCTAATGCTAGTCTAGTTTGTGTGTTTAAAATTTCATATCAATCTAAGAAAATATGAGTGAATGAGAATCATTTTAGCAAAAGGAGGTTCAATCTTAGATGTGTTTTCTTCAACTTTTCTTGCTATTTTGACATTTCAAAGCCATTTTGCAAACACAATGAATCAATTGAATGATATTTTCTTTCACCAATGTGCTTGTATAATAATTTTGAATCTTGTTTGTGTTTAAAGTTTTTCATTTGAGTAGATTTAGAAATCAAATTTCACCTCCAAATGTGTTTCTAGGAAAATTTCAGGATCCTTTTTCAACACTAAAACATCATAATCTTGCAATCTATGTTGTCAAATCACTCCAAATTTGATCTACATCATTTGCAATATGTACACTACAAGATTGTACGAATGAGATCTCTATAACCTAGTGAAATTTAGATTTATAACACTTCAAAAGCAATGATGTTTTTGAACCTAAAAAAGCCTTAGGCTTTGAGGGGTTATCCCACACCCTTTGTGGATTAATGATGAACAATGAATTTCATTACAAAAATGACCTCTCCCCCCTACATTCTCACAAAATGTCAATGAAGTAAATTCTTCACTCTATCATCAAAAGTGATCTAGATGGTACTAGATGGTCAAATGACAAATTGGCATTTGACTCAAAGGATTTTCAACAAATCATTTGTACATTTACTTAAAAATTAAATTGTCTACTAGAAAAATTAGCTAAAAAAATCAACATTTGAGTTTTTTAATTAATTAAAGGCAAAGCTACCCCGGAGCTACAGTATATTAGACATCTCCAAGGCATCAACAAACCAATACCAAATTATGTTTCTTATTAAATACAAATTGTGTCACAATTTCATCCATCACAACTTTTTTGTCACGTTTTTTTGTCACAATTTCATCCATTTTGACCAAATCCTTATGACATCACTACAACTTCTCAATGAACACCCTATGGTTTTGATGAAATATTATTGGTGCAAATTTGACGAGGTCCTAATTTAAAGACATGGGGGAAAAAATTCTCCCCAAATTAGAAAATATTATCAACTTTGGCCATTTAGGATTCCAAGTGAACTTCTCATAAAGAACAAGATAGACTTTGGTCTAAGTGTAAACCCAACTTGGACAAAGAGTATCTTTCTCAACCAATGAAAGTTTGAAGAATTGTAGTGATTACTTAATATGATCTTAGTGTAAACAACCTCTTAGATGCATTGAGATCTATGTGCTCTCTATTGCTAATGATAATCTATAATAAATTAATGACATGAACAAAGGTAGTCATTGCAACACAAAATTTGGTGGCAACTTAATATGTGAATTGCAGAAAACCAGACTCTTAAATGTATAGCATTTGGATTAGTTAACCTTAAAGTATCCATATATATGTCATTGCCTAATATTAACCCCTAAAGGACCAAGGTGTGTTTTTTGGTGACATAACTTTTGGGGGTAGGTACTTGTGACTAGAGATTCCATGTTTTTGGCCCAAACTTTAACCCTTAAATGCCAAGGTGGACATTTTTCGTCCGATAAATGACAAGGAATTCTCGTGTATAGGACAAAAGTAAAACTATTCATCCTCAGAATTAGGGATGAAAAGAAAAGATCTTCAACAATAGTTTGACTCCCAATGAGTATTTTTGATTTTTTTAAAGTAAATGATGTTACACGGTTCCAAAATGCTTGATTTCCACGGTCACTAGCTAGGCGTTCAAGGGTTAATAGAAGGTGTGGATGAGGAATATCTTCCATGTGCTCTAAATTTCAGGGCACTTGGAAATATAAGTCAAAAGTTATGGCCTAATATGTAGTTTGTTTCTCAACTCATGTAGTCGAGGCAGATATGAAAAAATCATTTTTTTCAAAAATAAAAATTGGATATTGGCTTTCTATATTTTTATGCATAAAAAGCTTTGAATCAATCCATTTTGATCAATGAGTCAAAACTTATGAGATGTTTTAGTTTGTGGGCAAGTATGGATTTGCTACTCTAAAATAAACTTTGAAGTCCTTTATTTAATTCAATTTTCAATATTTTTTGAAAAAATAAAAACTTTAGATGTAGATTTTTTATTACAACATTACAACCCTGTGATTGTGATTGTGATTGTGATTTTTCAATTCCATTCATAAATTGTTAACAATTTAGTATTTTGAACCATTCTCTACATCTTTCTACTTACTATTTTTTTCCTATATATTGCACAATTCTAAATGATTTGAAAATTTTTAAGCATTTAGAAAACTTGCATTGAATAATGAATCTAAAGAAGCACCACTATTTTGGACATTTTTTCATACAAATGTGACCTTGTGAAGTGCAACTGCTTGTTTTTTTCACAGGGCCCAAAAAATGATTTTTGTCACTTCAAATGCTAATATCTTATAATCTACACGATGAGATTTTCTGAATTTTTTCCCACATCTTCTCAATCTAGTGTACTACAAGATTCTACTCTTACATTTGTTCAAAAATGATATTTTTCAAAAATTTGGTACTTGTATTAGAAATGGCAGTTTTTGAGGGTTTTTGGTGATAACATAGTCAAAGAACTTCAAGGGTTAAACTAAAGTGTGTTGATTAACAAATTTCCTATCTTACACTCTGTCTTTGGTCCAATTCATTAGAAACTCTACTTCTACTATAGGTCTATAGTATTGTCTCAGTTGGTTAAAGTCCATCACTAATTAGTGTGGCCGATTTATAACTACTCTAGACTTGAAAATTGGTTGATAGATCACTAGCAATTACAATGAATAATTGGATCTCATACTCTCAATCCATGCTTGAAACAACTTGAACTTCTAATTTGCCACAAGCAAGTTCCACCTAAAGTGAATCAACCTATGACCACCCAAATAAGAATTCTTCCCTAATGTACTTTTGGTGTACATTTTGTTATGAAATTTACCCCATGGGAATGTCAGGGCAGAATTGAGATGGGCCGAGGGCGGCAACAGTAGCTAAGCGTAGCAATCCCCGATGCAATCAGCAATCGCAAGTCAACTTGATTGGAGAATCAAGCAAGCCAATTTCACGTTGAATCCTTGTCTCCCTAGGTTCCAATAATGAATCTTACTTTCTGATCCACAGCTGCCGATCACGCTTGTAAACGAGTGGCTTGACCTTGGCATGAAAGTTTTTTTGATTTCTTTTTGAACAACAATCATGTACAATTGCACCTAACTCACCATGCAAGCAAGCTAGTAGTACCGAACTCATTTTTCAATGGATTTGCACCGAACTTATTATGCGAAGTTGGCAATTCGTACGTACTGAAGCCGGTCCCCCAAAGAGCTTTGCAAATTAATTGCCAACCTCCCTACAAAGTCGTGGCAGCTGATTGAGATGCTCGTAGATCGAAGTCAGTACGTAGCATGTACCACGCCTTCTGCCGCCTTCCAGAGTGTGTGCATTGCAGTATAAGTTAATACGGGGAATACACGGACAAGAGCGACGACACACTAGCTATACTTGGTTGCGATTGATCGACAGAATAATGTGTACATAAAATGAAATTGATTCCCTTTGCCGGACCGGAGTCTCATTCAATCAGTCATCTACAGGACTAGCTGTAATTCGCATATAATAATGCACAGCTCAAAGGTGAACGAATATGCGACGGTGTCAGTGTTGGCATTAGAAAGTTAAATCTTTTCATCTGTCACTACCGGTATATAGAGTTCTCGAAGTTCATGCCAGGGTCATACTACAGTAGCCGTACAAGTCTGCTTGGAGCTGATGAAGTTCGATGTCGTAGTTTTGTAGAATGGGGGACAAGAAAACTGAGCTCTCAATGTTACAGAACGTGCTCAGCTCAACATAACCCTTCCATTGCTCTAAGGAATGCAGTTTGGAGACGTCGTTTATCGTGCAGAGACTAAGAATAATATGAAATGGAATGGAAAGTTTAATTGTAATATTTCAACAAAGCTATTTTAAACAAAACATTCAAGTGAAAGTTACCATTTTCTGTTTTTTTACAAGCTCTCTGTTCTTGAATGCAGTTGCAATTCTTGCTGGCGAGTGCGACCCAGTCTTCAATGCCGTCTACTGGGCTTTCATATCGTAGTAAGCTCCCTAGATTCCGGGCTATGAAGCACAATAGACTGATTAAACTGCATTGAAGTCCGTGCCAAGTGACACGCTGGGACCACGGTACTAGTTAATAAGTATTTGCAAAAGAATTACAACAATGCGATGTGTCTTCAACCTTGCAGTAAAGAATTCAGCAATCTATAAGTTAAGTTACATTGCAACAAACAAACCACCAAGTTCAATTCATTTCTACAGACTCTTGGGTCCCTGAGGCCGAGAATCCATAGCTAGGAGATTCCCTTATAGCCAAACCAAAATGACAACCTCGGGAAAACTACAGTAAGAACAACAAAATTATTTAACTTCAGAGAATCAAATCGGTTCACAGTATTGACTGGTTGGGCTCAAATTTTTCCGTGGAAGGACGCTTGCCACTCCCTCCCTTCAGTTCTCAACTCAAACTGATTGGCTGACTGTAGAGCATCCAGAAGGACTCTTCCATTCAGTTCTTCATGGATCAAATAATAAATACTGATAATGTGTCAGGAGAAGTTAGTCCGTCTTTTTCCATCTAAAGGAGATCACCCATTTCCGATCAGCCTCCCATTCTTGTAATTTAAGCTGCTCCATTGCCGATCTGATGAATTGTAGGTGACAGCTCATGTACCGCAGTGCACCGCAGAACCCCGGGGACAATAAAGATGTCCGGAAGGTGCACATTGAAAGCTTACATGATCATAGCGTGTACATTGGAAGCCTTACATCGATTTTGGAACATCCTAGTTGGAAATAGGTTTGCCTACATATTGAAATTGGCACAAATAGAATCTTCACAAAAAAAATTTGTGATAAATTTTTGCTTTTAAGGGGAAAAATTTAGGAAATTATGAAATCCTTCTAAAATCTATTTCTCTACAGGGAAATTTTTTCCTGAACTTTTCCCAAGCCGCAGATAGGCTGAATTGCTTAAATGATCGGAAATGGGTGATTATCCTGATACTTTATGAGAAAGGTGTTCAAGCCATTGCTCGGATGATCGTTCCTCCAAAGAATGTGAAGGCATTGGTGGACACTTGGCGCGTTTCGAGAAATTGCCCGTGATCTCATGATGGTGCACTGTTCCAGATTTTGATGCCCTTCTCGAACAATCGTCCAAGTCTCCAGATTCTGTCCACACGTGACGGATTTTGTCAATTCCATTCAAGTCCATCCTGTTTTTGTGGTTTGGGCACATCGGAAATGGAAGAGGACTCCATGAGGTGCTTTGAACGTAGAGATTTGTTGTTGAAAAGGAGAGTTTTGTTATGAGAAATAGCATGGGGAGCCACGCGAGTGGTGAGGGATGTTATTTCTCATAAGTTAGGGCTTCGTTCCGTGCTAGCTTGGTGGACAAAAAAATCACTTGAAGACAAGAAGAATTCTATTGGTCGATTGTCTTGTTGGAGTGGATAAGGGGAAAATCAAGATTTCATGTTTCACTAAAATCGGTGGACAACCCCATTGGTCGAGATTGGTCAATCTTGAGGGAATCAACACAAGTGGAATTTTTAATGTATCATTTACCACCCACTAGGTCTACATGATAGTGCAATTGTCCACTTGAATCTTGTAGCTCCGCCCATAAACTTTGCCCATTGATGGAGTATGGTAGGAGACATAAATAAGGCCATATTCATTATAATGAGACTTTTGCATTCTCATTTTTATCCTCAACTCGAAGATAGAGAAACTTTTAGAATTTCAATGTAGGATCACTATTTGAGCATTATTATTTTTTGGTTTCAATTATTCCATATTATTTTTTAAATGAATTTTTCAATAACTACTATTCTATCTCAAAATTTGGGAAAAGTCTCAATACAATGAATATGGCCTCCAAGGCCCTTAAGTCGGACTTTGCTTTCATGTCATTGGATATAAGCTCAATGAATGAATGGTTGAATCTTGGTCAACCATACTCAATTAAGGGTCTAAAATAAAGGGCTTCAAAGTCCCAAAGAATTGTGTCACATTAGGGGAAAATAATATACCTCTCCTCATCCAATGCAAGGTTGTTAATTTGTATTCAAATCACTAGAAGAAAATTTTGCCTGCCACAACTTAATGGCATGCGATGAAATGTCCTATATAATTTTCCTTCGATTGTAATTCTCTCTATTTACACCAAATTGGAAGGATATGTAGTTGTAGTTGCAATGTACTCGTAGAATGAAGTATAGGTTTGAATATAGGATTATGGGACTGTAACAGAGTAGTCATTTAGAGTTAATGTGAGGTATTCTATATACAATATTCATCACAATTATTGGTATGAACAACTCTACGTTTCATAGAGTTCACTTTGTCATCACTACAATCACATAGTATCTAATTCTGACTACAATTTGACTAGAAAACAACTATAATATAACTACAAAACAACCAAAGTTCCACTTCAAAACAACTACAATGCAACTAGAAATGAATTGGAAGATGACTAATAAACAACTACAAAACGAATAGAATTTGACTAGACTGCAACTAGAAAACAAATGAAAAAGACTACAATGTGATTTGAAAACAACTACACTTTGACTAAAAGACAACTAGAAAATGACTAGAAAATTATTAGAAACAAGTCATTTTTTAATTTTTTTGTAGTCATTTCTTAGTTGTTCTACAGTTGTTTTGTAGTTGTTTTGTAGTTGTTTTGTAGTTGTTTTGTAGTTGTTCCTGAAGTCATTTTCAGATTGTCTCATATCACTAGTCCTATATCAATTGTCAAGATTACCATTATGTTGGGCATCTAAGACTTGTAAGTTGCTATACTCTTACATTATGAATTCTAATAATAAAATTATAAGAAATCTACAATTTGTAGATTTCTATAGTTTGTAGATTTTACATTTTGTAAATTTTAAAATCTTCAAATTCTACAAGTCACAAACAAGTTGCATGTAAGTTACAAAAAAATTACAAATGGGTCACAAACAAGTCACAATGAAGGTACAAATAAGTTGCAAATGAGTCATAGACAAGTTGCAATGAAGTCACAAATGAGTTGCAAACAAGTCATACATTAATCGCAAATGAGTCGTTAACAAATCACACAAAAGCAAATATTACGTAAATAATTAGGTTCAAAGAGTTCGTCAACGAAGTTTCAAGTAAGCTACCGGATGAGAATTGACCTTTTTTTGTTGTGCAACTTCAATTTGACATGCAACTTGTCCACAACAACTGTGGGTCTCCAAATTATCACTAGTTGCAAATTTTCGATGCAACTCAAAAACTAGTTGCTTTTTATAGTTGCAAAACCCCTCATTTTCTTCTAGTGAATAGGATTCATTGACGTTATGAAAACTTTATTGCAAAATGGAGTAAATATAAGTTACAACCATTTAAACCAATCCTTGAATACTTGCAAAATAGAAGGTTAGGTGGGTGATTGCAAGAAACACCTCTCCTATTTTGCGTCACATGTTGCATATTGATCTGATTTTTGGCAATAACATTTGTAATTTGACTCCAAATGACTCAAGATTTATAGATAAGGTACTCATGACCATTATAGACCTTATCTAATTTTTTTGGTAATTTAAAAAAATAATTTACTATCCAAAAATAGACCCCAATTCAATATCACAATTTCTAATTTGGAGGGTTTTAGTACTATTTAGAACCCCAAAAAATAGATTTTGAGCTGAAATTTGTATGAAATGGTCTTCTAGTAGACTTGTAGCTATTCACAAAATGAATTTTAAAAATAGTTAATTTTTTGTGGTATGGGAGTCTAGAAAGTGAGCTTCTTTCTGCTTGCATTTTGAAACATCTAAAATAATGTTTTCATGGTTTTTTTGGTGAATGACCATCTCCATTTGATTGTTGCAAATGGAAAAATTTTCTTTTGTGTATTTACTTATTTTTCCTATTTTTTCTTAATTAAAACATCAAGGTATGTATTTTCTTGAGACTTAGCACTTTTCTAGTTCTCCTATTTAGAGAATTTTTCTATGCAATTCCTTCTTTGGATACCTTCATCATAAAGGTAAATACATTATCCAATTTTTTATTTTAAAAAAAATTCATTTTCTAATTTTAAAGTACTCCCCAAAAAATTAGCAAAATGCAACAAAATTGACAATCGACATTTCTTGCAATCACCCAAGTTTTTATTTGATGGCACTTGTCCAACTCTAATAACACCTTACAACTTCAAGCACCCTTTAGAGGTCCTTCATAGCTTCTTGGACTCACCACACTTCAATTCCAATATCACTTGGGTCACAACTCATTAACATTGCACATGCCATGCATCCACAATATTAGATTTCATGTCCATCTAGTATTGTTAAGTCCCAATCCTCATGACTACTAGTATGCACTCCACATGAGACACTTGACATATCACTTGGTGACATGGGTCAGAACTTTCATCTTATTGTGTTGGGACTCATGGTAGTATTACTCACCATGATCCTAACTGCCCTTGAGTGTCACCCTACTCTATACTAGGCCCATTGTATATTTGTTATTTTCACATCAAAACTAATTGGGATTTACAACTTAAAATACAATGAAAATAGCCCAGCAAAGAGTAGGACTCCATCCAATCGGTATCATGGGATATACATACAAATATCCCATGGTGCCTTAAAGTGGGTGGTGAAGTTGCATCTCCAACCTTGAGTCCCCGAAACTCACCAAAGTTCCAAGAGGGAGTAAAGAGGGAGACCAACCCCTCCTATAGTATTTGGCAGACCCTTCCCTTGTGGGTCAAAGAAATTTCCCAAACCCCCTTGGGTTTTGGAAGACCACCTATTTTCAACTGAAATCGTCAAGTTACAACCCCATTTGGACTCTCAAACTTCCAAATGGTGTAACTTTTCTCTTAGGGTTCAAAATCCCATATGTGAACCAATTTTGGATATCCACACAATGAATAAATGCTAATAGATTATTCACTTGTATCATTTGAACAAATTCTCACAAAGTTATGGCTCTCCAAGGATTCGGATTCATCAGGAGCGGCATCAAGCCTTACACACAATCCTTCACATGGCCATAACTTCTAGCTCTTAGCTTAGAAACTCATAATGCTTGACATTCTATCTTCTTTGTCTTCATATTTTTTCAATGGTATGCTACATACCATACTTCCATAATTAATTCCTTGGGAACCCCTCACTGCTAGCCTTTAAGTGTCCCGGTGCCAACGGGACCCCCTAATCTTTGAACAGGCATAACTTCTAACCAATTAGTCCAAATTATGCGTTCTTTGGACAATTAGAAGTTTCTTCTTATGAGATTTTCAAGATTGTATAACATTCTACCACTCTCTTCCAATCCATCATGCTATTGTACCTTGTTTGCTTGGAAGAATCTTATTTCTCCCTTCTTAGACTATTAGAAGGCTCTGGAAGTCACCTCCAAGGTCCCCCTTACTCACTAAGGCACTTTGGGCACCCCAAGGAAATAGGGGCGTGACTCATATGATTTCATGGAGGAAATAAAAAGAGTTTCCATTAACAAGGAGGTGCCCTTATAGCAAATGCTAAGGTATAATCAATTTATTACTTTTTATTGTGGCTATTGTCATATGTACCAAAATAATATTAAGAATAATCTTCAAAAGATAATGTCCTTTTATGATTAAGTAATGAATTTGACATAAATAATATATCAATACAAAGATAAATAATGGCAAAAAATAGATTTCAATTTCAAAGGATTAATGTGCACTATATAACCTAAAAAGATGAGTATATTTTAAAACTACATAAATGGGCATCTTTATATGGTACTTGATTACTATGTCACATATCTATTTGTTTCCAAAAAAATATGCACTACAATCATAACACTTGCAAATCTACAAAGATTTAGAGATTATAGATAAAATATTAAGTTTCTCTATGCTCATTGCAATGTTCTATCCATACTTGACATACTTTATTGTTTCAAATGAATATGAAATACAACATTCCTTCAATATTATGACTTTTTGAATTGTGGAGAAGAATTGGAGCTTTGTACAATATAGAGATTATCATCAAGGGTGATACTTTCTAACTCTACTTATGTAGCATAGTTGGTAAAACCACTTTCAATAGATTATTTATTTAGGAGGGTATGAAACTCACATTCTTCTTTTCAACCCTATCAAAAAAAATGACATGGATCATCTTCTCGATGGAATATTTCCACAATTAATAATTCCCTACAATATGCCACCATGTATCTACGTGCATCACTTTCACTTTTGATTGCATCAAGTGTCCAAAAGAACATTTAAAACTTTATCATATAGGTTTTGAACTTTATGATGTTACACATAACAATGGCATAGTTGCAAGAGCATTATATAATGACCTTAACATTTTCATGATCTTTGTAAGGTGAAAAATAAGGAGATTTGATTATTTCACAATGATTGTTTTAATCCTCTTGATATGAAATCCTAAGATTTTAACAAATCATGAGAACTTTTGAGTAAAGCTATGGAATGGAGAGGTTCTAAGGGGTTGTTGCAAGAACCCCTTTTGTTTTTGTCTCAAAAAAACCTATTTCAATGAATATTGTGACTTTTTAAATAAAATAAAAAAATATGGAGAATTTGTAAAGCATTCAAAATATTATCCTTATAAAATTTAGGCCTACAAAAATTTATCTCTAAAAATTATGCCCAGAAAATGAGCAATGAAAAATGCAAAGATGGTGGATATTTTGATGTTTGATTTTTGGAAAAATTTCCAAAAATTTCCAAAAATAAATAAATAAATAGACCATTTTTCCTAACTTGAAGGTGCTACTTTGGGGGGGGGGGGATTGTGGTCTCTGCACTTGCGCAAAAGTAGTGCACTTAGAGCACATCTAGAAGGTGGACACATTACTTTCTTAAAAAAAATTTCATAGGCTTGTGTAACTTTAGTAGAGAATCTTTGGTGTCAATTACACTCACCACTCAGTTGAGGTTTAAATTTATGTTTTCTGAGGCTTTGATTGTGAATATATGTAAGAGAACAACTAGATGCTACGGTAGTCACTAAATCACGCCAGCTATGCATATTTTTGTCTTGAGTCAGCGGTGAGTATCAGTGGAGCTCATATGTTGGAAGCTAGTAGTTTGCATCAAAGTCCTTGTTGAATGCATTTTCTTAGGACTGCTGAAGCTGCACTAGTTGTTGTAACCGAGGAGAAGCTGTGTGCGCATCAGTTTGAATGACTAGATTACTTTATACTTGTATTTTCTTTTATTTCGATGTGCAAGTGTAAGTGCAGGTTGAGCAGGTTGGTGCGAAGAACTCTCGGAGATAGGAACATGAAAGGCGCAATGCTCCATTTGATAGTATTTGTGATCTTTTTGTCTATGAATCGAAATGGTTGAATCCTGCGAGAACGGGTGCTGGAGATGACTATCTGGATGATAAGGAGGCTCAAGTGAAGCGTCGATTGCGCTGCAAGTAGGAAGCGATCACCTTCGCCAGTGCGGTCTGTTGCTGAGTCTGTTTTGTTGACGATATCGGTCATTTGTGTTGCCTTGGGAATCAGGTTACCAGAATCTTCCAGTTCATCCCATTCTTTAGTTGCATTATTTACTGTACTTTTTTATAGCATTTTCGAATCCGTTTATCCTGACTCTGTTTTGAATGAAGAACTAGAACAAAGCTTGATGGAATGCAACAACACCAAAAAGGTTCCATTGAGAAAATATTTGGATGTCATTAGGATTTAGCAAGATCAAATGGATGAAAAATTGTGCTGCTAGAATGTAGATAAAATTTGCATTTTATAGAAAGGATAACTTTACTCCAAAGAGCAACATGAATGAAGAGTCTGTTATTCCAAATGTGCCACATATTGGGTGCTATCTTTTACAAGGGCAGCCAGGGCAGCTAGGAAGCCATTAACCCCCGTAGACAAACCAAATTGAAATGTGCACTTCCTCCTGGGGTAGGCATTGGCAGTTACCCCTTTGACATGCTTGTTTAGACATTTTCTAATTTCCTCTACCCGGGGTAATGGATTGTCAGGCTCCCTGTGTTTTCGGGGGTAATTAATCTAAGAAACGGGCTTGTATCGGGTTTTTTTACACTCTGTTCAGAAGATGTAATGACACACGCTAAAATTCAATAATAATTAGATCAATCGCAGGTAAACTATGACGAGCATTTGTTCGCATGCTGTAAGTACACGCTCAAAAACATTCAAATGAAGAGAAATCAGAGAAGCAGAATAGAACATCGATTTCGTTCTATTGGCACGATTCCAGTATACTAGTATGTGATGTGCACCCTAAGAAGGAAGGAAATGAAATGATTTAGGAAATCGGGAGGGTAGATGATAATGGAAAATCTAACTTAGCAATGCACAATGTTGTGGATGAAATGCAATTAACCCATCTATCAGCACAGCATGCTACTGTAAATATCCTAATGACGCATGGAATTGTATCGCCAACTTAACCCAATTCCCTTTGTTTTGTTCTTCTCTCCAATAACCAAACAGGAAAATCTAGCAGGGTTACCCAGGAGGTAGTGATTCATATGATAAGACCTGAAGTAATTCCGTAGCAGCTGTGTGCATTCATTGACAAAGCTATGGTCTGTGTGGGGTCGTGATCCAGAGTGCACCAAAGAAATGGTGATCAATTCTTGCATATGACTGCTTAGCTTGTGGGTTAAGTTCACAGCATCACGAAATCCTGCCATATTTTCATCCTATTGGATCTCATCCTTACATATGTTCATCCAAATTTTGAAAATACTCTTGAGTTTAAGGTCCAGTTTTTTGACGAACAAAAGACAATATGCGAAGGGTGTGTGCTTGCAAAATGTTGCAATGGTTGTATTACTTCTGCTCTGTAATTGCATACAATCTGCATAACCTTATAAACTATTTTGTTAATTCCTAATTGCAGAACTGCTAGCGAGTTGCCGATTACTCTCGGAGGTCTCGCTGGCCTTTGGTGGACGACGTGCAACGCAGTATCTGCCAGAAGGTGCAGACCAACTCCTGTTGCAATGCCCCTGCCACGGGAGCCGGCATCTCCAAGAAGTTCGACTTCACCAGACCTTATTCAGGTCCGTTTCCATGCCTGCCTGAATTATACCACTTGGACTTGGACCCTGTGATGGAGGTCGTGTTAGTTATGGAAGATTTCTTGAGATTCTGTAGATAATGGAGTAGGAAACGTGAAATTAGAGGCTTGGTATGAGAATTAGCATGCTAGCTAATCACGTTGCAGGATGATGTTATTTCTATAACTAGGTTTGGATTTCATGTTACTAGACATGACCTGAATGGTTGGATCTTGTAACGTCAATTTCATTAAATTGGTCATATTCGTTTACTTTGACACGATTTAGCTGAAACCATAATCTATACGTTTCCTCGTTCGTGGCCTAAAATTAGACCTTTGTGAAGATGTATCATGGCTCAATTTTTGGCTTGTGGAATATTGCCAATTTTCCAAAATTGACCTTCTGATCAAGTATACTGAATCAAGGGTCTGATTAGAAGGACGTTGTAACTCTGAAGGGTCCGTAACGTTGGTGGATGTGGCAGGACTTGGATGGTTGCTCAAAATAGGGATTCCTAGATTAATTGGGCAGCATTCACATCATTCAAGAGAGATGAACACCAGACAGACTTCCACACTTGAGAATAGGCTTTCAGATCACTTCTTCTTATTGAATATCTTTCAGAATGGCAAATGAACAGCAATTCATTACCACACTAGGAAATTCAAGTTCTCAACCAATCAGACAAAATACGGTTGTTGAAATTCAGGCTTGAATTTCACCCACATTCTACAAGGTTTCTGAAGTGCCATATATGAAAGTTTATGAGTGCCGCAGGGCCTTGCAAGTTAGTGGCATTTGTGTACTGAGGAGAAGGCTCACTATAGGTTTGCTTCCCCTTGGAGTTTGTGAAATCTTGGTATGAAAGAAAAAACCCTCCACAAATTATGGGAAGATCTAGTTTATAAGGCAATGCATTTTTCATTCTGGTTCGGCAAGTTAAAGTTTGAGCTAAGTTCTGTTGTGTTGACACATGAGCAGTGTTCTGAGGGCCAGCAATTGCAAAATTAAATCCTGCTTCAAAACCCTGGATATTGAATTGAATTGGAACCAATCCAATCCTCCCATAGCCCGAATAGGACCAACAATTGTGAAGTAAGATCTTGCTACGAAAGTTCTGATGATCAAAAGAATCAAGAACTAGTTCAATCCTTCCATCGTTCACTACAAAATTTTGATGTTCAAAACAGTGAAAGCTTCTGGCATTTAATTCTTCAAAATCCGGAAAAAACTAAAAATTAAAAAAAAAATGACACCTTAATTGTGATGCTCAATTGATAGTGTACCAAGATTAACCCCTAAAGCCCTAAATTGTGTTTTTTGGCAACATGGCAAATTGAGTTAGCTCACTATGAACAAAATTTTACTTTTTTTCTTTCAAATTTTCACTAAACATGTGCCCAAGAAGTAGCTTTAAGGCCTAACAATTTTCATAACTTTTGACTTCATGCCAGTTAGAAAGTTATTATATGATATGTCATTTTCATTGAACAGTGAGCAACCCAGCCACCCAAGCAACTCAAAAAAATCTTTAAGAAATCACTCTTTCAAGAAATAAAATTTTAAAATTGGTTTCCTAGATTTATATATATGTCAAAAGTTTTGAATCATTCCATTTTGATTATGGAGATGAAATTTACGAGAAATTTTAGTTTGCGGGCACTTATAGATTCTCGACTGGAAAATAAACTTTGAAGTCTTTTATTTAACTCAATTTTCAATATTTTTGAAATAAAATAAAATTATAGAATGTAGATTGTTTATTATGACATTACAACCATTGGGATTGGCACTTTTCAATTCCATAACTAAATTCTTAACAATTTAGTATTTTGAATCATTCTCTACTTCTTTCTATTTACTATTTTTTCCTAAATGTTGTACAATTCTAAATGATTTGAAAATTTTCAAGCATATAGCCAACTTGCCTTGAAGAATGAATCTAAAGCACCACCATTTGGGACATTTTTCTGAATGAATGTGACCTTGTGAAGTGCAGCTGCCCATTTTTTTGTAGTGTCAAAAAAAGAATTTTTGTCAATTTGATTGCTAATATCTTGCAATCTACATGTGAAAATTTCAGAATTTTTTTTCAAATCTTCTCAAACTAGAATACTACAATTTAGTACAATTTGATGTGTCCCAAAATGGTTTTTTTCTAAGATTTGGTACTTGTACTAGAAATGGCATTTTTGGAGCATTTTTGGTGAAAACGTAGTCAAAGAACTTTAGGAATTAAAACTAATTTGCAAGCATGGTTGTCAATGACAAATTCTTGTTGATCATCAACAAAATGTGTGGTTTTTTTACTTGAGGTAGTATTCCCTTGCCATGTAGGTTGGGCAAATACCAAACATAGCATGTGTGAACTACAAAAAATTGATGAAGCAATAATAGTCTCTAATAACCCCACTAAGATCAAGTGGGAAAGTATCCAAGGTTGAACTACCCGTAGCCAATCACTTAAGTAATTATGGGATAGATCATGAGCAATATGAGACGACTACTTCTCATGCACTCACTAGAAGAAAAACGTGTCCGACACAACCGGACACTATGCAACTAGTGTCCTATACAACTATCTTGCGACTATAATCCTCTCTATTAGCACCAAATCTAATGTAATTATTTTATGTCATTGTTTTACAACATTGATACATTGTTTTAGTTGCAAAGTAGTCAATCTGTAGTTGCAAAAAACAACTAGGAAACGACTACGAAAAGATTGCAACTGTAAAATGACCATAGTTGTTTCTTAGTTTCATTTTAGTTGTTTCCTAGTTGCTTTCTAGTTGTACATTAGTTGTTTCTTAGTCATATCCTATAGTACTAAAAAATTCAGCTTATCTGTTGATTTGGTTGCCTAGATTTGATTTACTTTTCTATTGATTTGGAGAGTAATTTGTTGATTAGGATAGAAATCAATAGAAAAGTGAATGCAACCAAATCAACAAAAAAATTGAATTTTCTAGTATTGAAGCTAGTCATTTCCTAGTTGCTATTAAGTTGTACACTAGTTGTTTCTTAGTTGTTTTCTAGTTGTTTCCTAGTTGCTTCCAAAGTTCATTCCCATTTGTCTTATATCAATGGTCCCATATCAATTGTAAAGGGTACCATTAGGTTGACCATATAAGACTTGCAAGTTATTGTAGACTCAAGCAATGGATTTTGTTGATAGAATTCTAAGATTTCTACAATTTTTAGAATTTTATGATTTGTAAATTTCTATAGAGTATAGATTTTTACAATCTATAGAAATAAAAAAATATTTAAAATCCTAGAAAATTTAAAATCTATGGGATTTTAAGGTAACTTAAACCAAAATCTATTAAATACCAATATTTGAAATTTTGAAATCTATGAATAAGGAAGATCTGTATCTAAAAAAAGGTAGATTTGGAAATTTGAAATCTAGAAAAAGGTAGTTCTGAAATTCAAAAATCTATAAGGAAGGTAGATCTGAATCTAGAAAAAGGTAGATTTGAAATTTTGAAATCTACAAAAATGTAGTTTTTGAAATTCAAAAATCTCGAAAGAAGGTAGATATGAAATTCTGAAATCTATAAATCATTGAGATTAATATTTTTTAAATCTACAAATCTAGAAGTCGCAAACAAGTCACATACAAGGCATGACTTTTGCAATTACTACACCTTATTCTTAGATTTTAGGGTGTCCACTGCAACTACAAGTTTCTAGAATATTACTAGTCACAAACTAGTTGCAAGTGTCCTATACAATTGAAAAAACAATTGCACAGTGTAGTCGCAAAACCCTTCATTTTCTTCTAGTGACTTTAGGACATGTGTCATGCCCTTATTAGTCCCAACCTTGAAAAGGAGAAAAAAAATCCAAGCTTTGGTTGGAAATTTGTTCCACACTTCGTTGGAAATGGTTGCACCCTCCAGGTTGTATATGTCTTCCTAGTTGGGAATGGGTGGTCCAACCTTACAATATGTTCACCAACTATGGTTCATAGAGAATTTTTTTCTGGTGATTAGAGTTAATAATAAAGTGTACAATGTGGGACCCACCAAGAGCAAGACTTTGATAAAAGCTTATGACGAAACTTCTAGGAGTACCAAAAATGGGGTCTGATGAAGTTTAGTGTTGTGTTTCTTTTGTACTATTCTTAGTTGGACCTTCTTTTTATACTATAGTTACAACTAGAGATGATTTCTATGAATACTAGTGTAGAGATTTGCAAAGCATGGCTAAGCTATCTCTCACCAACATCTAGGGACAAGGGCAATTCCCATGGAGACTTAAAAAACACCATAAAGTGCACCCTTGGGTAGCACCTATTGTGATCAAGAGTAGCTTTGGAAAAATCCAAATAAATATAAGATAGTTTCTAGAATAAATCAAGGCCATCATTAAGGAATAATCAAAAGATATTTCCAAATGAAAGATGTAATCAAAAGATATTTTCAAATGAAAGTTGTAATCAAAATACATTTCAAAATCAAACAATCAAGATATCAATGTCAATTTTAACCCTAAAACAACGATGAGCTTACAAAGTGTGTAATGGAGGACTTTCTCTATTATTGTAGAAACATAAGAGAATGTTGGCACCTATTGGTCCAAAACTTGAATCATATTTGATTGAGTGCCTATCACCAAGGTGGTGTCCTTCTAGGGTTAATCCCTAAAGGTATTTGACTATGTTTTCACCAAAAACACTCCAAAACTGTCATCTCTAGTACGAGTACCAAATTTTAGAAAAAAATACATTTTTGGACAAATGTAACCATAGGATCTTGTATTATGCTGGTTTAGGAAGATGTGGAAAACATTTCAGAAATTTCCACCGTTTGGATTGCAAGATATTAGCATTTGAAGTGACAAAAAGCCATTTTTGGGCCCTGCAAAAATCCAGGCAGATGCACTTCACAAGGTCAGATCATTATGAAAAAATGTCCAAAATGGTTGTAACTCTTTGGATTCATTCTTCAAGTCATGTTGGCTACATGCTTGAAAAAATTTAGATCATTTGGAATTGTACAACATATAGGAAAAAATTAGCAAGTTGAAAGAAGTAGAGAATGATTCAAAATACTAAATTGTTAACAATTTATTCATGGAACTAAAAAATGCCAATCCCAATAGTTAAATTTATTTAATAAACAATCTACACCTTACCTTTTTATTTTTTTCCAAAAATATTAAAAATTAAGTTAAATAAAGGTCTTCAAAGTTTATTTTAGAGTAGAGATTCCATTACTACCCACAAACTACCCACAACTAAAACTCTTCATAACTTTCATCTCATAAATCAAAATGGAATGATTCAAAGCTTTCCATGTATATATAAATTAGAAAAATAAATTTCAAAATTTTATTTTTAAAAAGAGTGATTTTTAAAGAAGTTTTTTTTGCTGCCTAGGCTACCCGCCGAGCAATGAAAACAACATATCATACGATAACTTTTTAACCATGTATTCAAAAGTTATGAAAATTGTTGGGTCTTAAAGCTACTCCTCAGGCACATGTTGTGTGAAAATTTCAAAGAAAAAAAATAAAAATTCCATTTGTAGTGAGCTACCCAAAATCCCTATGTTGCGAAAAAATCCCATTTGGTCCTTTAGGGGTTAATGTAGTTGTAGTGATGTGAATACTACATGGAGTGATTGTCTCTCGATCCTTTGGTGAAAATCTTTTTTTGTATAATTTCTAATTGGTGTAAATTAAATTCGTTTGGTTTCTCAATTCTCTTTTCAATTTCCCCAAGTATATGCCACTACTACTCTTTTTTTTTTTTTTTGATGCAAATGAACAAATTCATTGTAGGAAAAAAAAAGAATAAAGCCCTAGCTAATCCCAAATAAGGGCAAGTGTAGACAAACAACTGTTGGTTTTGGAGAGATGAGGTGGTGTGGGATAACAACTTCCAAGGCATTGCTTTTAATACTACACGGTGTTGCATTATATATGCATTCATTATATGAAAATACATAATTGTTTGTTAAATTGGAGGGATTTTTTCCCAGAGTTTTAAGAAACAAATGGGGTCATGCCTCACTTGAACCCTTTTTTTTACCCCTATTTGATAAACATTTGAATTTAGTGCTTTGATTTCTATACTTCAAAATATTTTCATATTTTAGTTTGCGTCTATGAAGTTGTAAAAACAAAAGATAAAACTTGTTTTACTTTTCTATGATTGTTTTTAATGGATTAGAAGTCCACGTAGATAATGTGGATAAGCTTATTGAAGATTGGAGGTGACCTATGGGTGTATTATGGTCCATGTGGCATTTTAGTGACCAAAATTTAATAGCTTAGGTAGATGGCATGGAGATAGAGGTGGCGGATGAGGTAGAGGGTCATCTTCTTCCTTCTTATTTATTTAAGAGAGCTATCACTTTTGGGGGGCCATTGCACATTATATGTGAAGTTTTTTGCAATGAAAATTTGAGAGCTTATGTATCCTGTTTTTATGTTTCTGAAATGATATCACTTACTAAATTTGGAGTTAATATGCAAAAGTTATGAGCTTAGGAGTGAAGAGTTGCCCTGGGTTTTCAAAAGAGTGAACTTTGGAAGACTATGAAGGTCGTACAATATTTTAATTTTGATTGAAACTTGAAGAAGTTGTAGATACTAATGTTGGCTTTCCAAAATGATATTATTTTCTTAGTTTGAAGCTAATATGTGAAAGTTATGAGCTTAAGAGTGAAGTATAGGTGAGTTGCTTTTGAGTTGGGAAGGGTAAACTTTGACCGACCATAAAAATTGCACAATATCTTAGTTTTGAGTAATTTTTGAAGAGGGTGTAGAACTTTTTGTTAGCTTTTCAGGGACATATCACATTTTTAGTTTGGAGTTGTAGAGCAGTTGTGGCACTCATTCTTCTATCAAACACTTCTCTGAGGGGAGTTTATGAAGGGTATAAGTTTTTTCACTATCTTTTACAAACATATGATGTATATTGAGACTCCATGACATCTTGTGAGGGATATATAAAGATGTGATATTTTATTTCTTCATATGACATCATCCGGGGGTTTATCATTATATTTGTGACTTTATATGCCCACGAGATCCTTCATTTTTTGGGCCACATCTAGTTGCAACTTGAAGTCCCGCATTTTTCCCAAAACATAGCTTCTCTACTTGACAACGGTTTTCATAACCAAGCTCAACAAACATTGTTTATAATGTTGCTAAATTGTTGCTACCAATTTTACAACATCCAAGGCAATACTTTTGCAATGTTTGAATCTTGCATTGAAAATGTCTACTTCCATCTTCTCTATATTTTTCCTCTTAATATTGCAATCTTCAAGCATATTAATACAATATCATTGTTCATTAGATAGGGAATCAAAATGTAATTTATTATTTAACTTTATTATGTATTATAATATTTTGTATATAATATAATATTTTATATTATTTATTTATTACAATAAATTATATAATATTCTATCATCAATACCATATACAAGAATTTATGTTGTATAATATAGTACTTAGTAAAATTCAAGACTATAACTTGATTCAAGTTATATATCTTTCACTGAAAGAAAGTGAAGGTTTTTACAACTACAAAAAACAACTAGTTTTGAGTTGCATAGGACATTAATTTTGCATTGTAGTGGACAAGTTGTATGTAGGATTGTAGTTGCAAGTCGCAATAGCATGTTTGGAATTTCATTGATGAACTTTTATGACGTGGTTGCTTATGTGGTATTTGTTACCATGTAAGGTTGGTCACTCAATTGCAGAGTTGTGGAACTTGTTGGCAATTCATTTGCGACTAATGTAAGATTTGTTTGTGACTCTTTTGTGACTTCATTGAAACTTATCTATAACTTCATTGCAACTCATTGTAACTTCAATGCGATTTGTTTGTGACTCATTTGCAACTTGTCTAGGACTTGGAGATTCGGACATTTTAAAACTTTAAGCTCAAGGATTCATAGATTTGTAGAATTCAAGATCTATCTTTTTCTTAAATTTCAAAAATTATAATATTAGTATTTAGGAAATTTCATTGGTTTTGGAAATTTTACAATTTCATAGGTTTTCTAAAATTTGGGATTTTAAATATTTTTAGATTCCTATAGAATGTAGAAATCTCCACATTGTAGAAATCTGCAAATTCTAAAAACCTACAATACGTAGAAGTCTACAAAACATAGAATTCTTTGAATTCTATTGACAAAATTCATTACTTTAGAATACAAAAACTTACATATCTTATTTATGTCCAACCTAATGTTACTCTTCACAATTGATAAAAGACAATAGGAAATGACTTTGGAAACGACTAAAATACGACTAAAAAATGATTTTAGAAACAATTAGGAAATGACTAGGAAATGACTTCAAAACAACACTAATCCAACTAGGAAATGATTGGAAATTTTCTAAAAAAACAACTAGCAATTGACCAGGAAACAACTAGACTCATTTTACAATTGCAGTTGTTTTCTAGTTGTTTTCTAGTCCTTTTTTGCTACTATAGATTGACACAATGGATTCCATAGAGCATAGACTTGTCCACATGGACAACTATGATGAATATTAGATGGAGAATAATTCACATTCATTCTAAATTTGAACTCAGTTACAACTCTCGTAATCCTACACTTCATTCTATGATTGCTATCCAACTAAAACAATGTATTCACTTCATTCCACAACTACTTTACAATTAAAACATTGTACTATTGATGTATAACAATGATATAAGAATTTGGTGCAAATAGAAAGGGCTACAGTAGTAGGATAGTTGTATAGGATACTTAGTCACATTTCAATCGGTTGTGGAGGACATGTTTTTCTTCTAGTATTTTCTCCCCTTCTACCTTGACTAAGATTATGAGACTATGCCTTCACTTAGGAATAAATGTGCAAACAACATTGAGAACATTGAAAGAATGTTTGGTTTTTGAACATTATTTTTTCTAAAGTTGTTGCTTCTAAACAATTTTTTAAAACTAAAACATGGTTTAGGATAGAAAATGTGGCTTGACAAACATTGTTTATTCTTGCAAATATATCCTAACAATATCAGGCTTCGCGTGTCTAAAGCCAATACGATGTTCACAAGAACTACAAATTCCAATTGATGTATATTATAGGTCTTGTGGTGCTACTCCTTATAGTAAAATTCTTTCATTTGTTAAATTTTTTTTATATGATATATAGAGGGGGATGATGCAAAGAGAGAAGTATAGAAGCTATAGTCTTATCATTAATTATGAGGTTAGCTCTCCAAAATAAACTAAACCTTAAAAGGATGTAGCCCTATCATCAAGGTATTTAGTAAAAAATTATTAGATTTACAAATATTTCCTATTCTATGCACTTTAACAAAGAAAAATACTTGACTTTGTGGGGTTAATGTATACAAACATGAGTGAGTGTAGGGTACTAGCAAGTGTGACTTCACCTACCTTTGCAAAAAGAAATCTAGTGTATTGTATTCCATGAGAGGTAGACAACTTTGGGAAAGAATTCCTAATAAGATAATTGTGAGTTTACAACGAGTTTGTAAAAGCACCCATCTTAATCCTTGCCTAAAATTTAAGCCCTTCAACAAGAAAGCTTAGGGTCAATTATAGATACAAATACTTTTAACACTTTCACTTATTTATAGTGAATTCATATGTTGCTCAAAGAATACATGCCATGAAAACCTTCAATCTCTTTATGAACTCCAACAAGATCCAACAAAAATGTAGGCAATTTAATTCTGCAAGAAGAAATACCAACCTTGATAGTTGGGTACTCTATATTTCATATGTTGTGCCAATCATTCAATTGCTCAAAACTATCTATGCCTATCACAAGCAGTCCCATATAGTGTTCGGGAAGTTTTTTGAGTTTTACCGGCTATTTTCCTACAATTCCCAAATTGAACCATTTTTTCAAGTATAGAGTCTGGTTATTTTCTCTATTTCTCATTCAAAATCATTTTTTATATTTTTTTCCACTTGCTTTTAACTGGTGTTTTTAAATTGCAGCCGGGTTTTTTTACCAATCCCACTGGCTAACTTTGAACTAGCTGCTGGTTCTTCCCGGACATTGGTCCCATAGAAATGGTGCATTTAACTTATGGAATCCGCTCAAGGTCTTCAACTAATAACTTGCCTACTGGGAAGCAAAGCCCGAAATTGCTCCAACTTTGCTGATTCTCGGATTCTCCCAAATCAGTGGCACAGACAGAGTAGGCGACGACTTCAGTGGCACTCACGGAACTAAGTTAACCCTTGAACGCCAGCCTAGAGACCATGGAAATCAGCCATTTTGGAACCGTGTGACATCATCCACTTTAGAAAAAACAGAAATACTCATTGGGAGTCAAACTACTGTACAAGATCCTCCCTTTCCACCCCTAATTCTGAGGATGAATAGTTGCAATTCCGTCCTACACAGGAGAATTCCTTGTCATTCATCGAACAATAATCGTCCGCCGCGTCATTCAAGGGTTAAGTTAAACTTAACTTCATCTCATCCTCCGACAGAATTTGGGGAGTCTCATTTGACCAGACCCTTCACTCAGTAGGTACACTATTATATTGCATGCCAAATTGCCAAAGTGGCAGAGTGAAATAATCAACAAGTCACAGTGAGAGTCTTCTATTAAATAACCCAGCTATAATATAAGCCAGTTGACTGCTAAGCCAGTTCAGTTGCCAACTGAAAATTAAATTTGCAACAACACCTCGGCTACCCCCGCCCTTGCAGGGTCTCAATGAAGTCAGTAATTTAATACTCACTTAAGGCTTGCACCAAACAGCCAACTGAATCATAGAAATGTCAGAGCATCTGCAATGCTTCCGGGAACAGGCCCTGTATCGGCCCTGTAGAGAGTGCTATGTCATTCTATTAAAAAACCGGCTCCAATGCAACCGTTAAGAGCAGCTCCAATCCACACACTATTACAAGCACAGTATCCAAATTTTGAAGAGGAGGTAGGCGGACCTCGTTCTATGCTGGCAACTTTTAAAAAAAAATTGCCCCAATGCTAAGTCGGCAATCCAAACTGCAAATGAACCTTTATCGCATTATAAAAAGAAAGAGAAAGAAGATTCTACATTAAGTATAGATTTTCATGCAAAATAGGAGAGCTCAAATTTATTAGCATGCAAAACAAGGTAAAAAAGGGATGACATTGTTGACTTTAGCTAGAGTGTGCCACCTCACGGATTCTTCATATTTCTTCAAAATGCTGAGTAGGGGATGGATAATGACGGGCATGGGAATAATTAGTGACCAATGCCGGTTGCATTGGGGCATGTTTTTTTAGTACCCTCCGTCATCTAAACTTGGCGTACATGTCTCCGTGTAGCATTGGAGTTGCTCTAAGGGGCCTTCCACTTCGAAGGCCTCGGTATGCAACCACTCAGGATCAACAAATTTGCAAAATGTGAAGGGCTTGCGAATTGGCTCAGTGAAGGAATAATCATTGTTGTCATATCTTTTCAAGCATTGGTATGTGTGTCAATCAATGCAACCTTCCTTTGTTTGTATGAAAAGTCTTTTTTAGTGCAGAATTTTGTCCTTTCTTTCTTTTTAAAATGTGAAAAAGTCCTTATGATGTTTGGATTGTTGGCTTTGCATTGGATCAATTTGTTCTAAAAACTCCCCCACTGTTTTGTGTAGTCTTTGTCCTCCCTTCAGACCACTCGTGGTTGATACTCTTTTGCAATGAAATCACTTTCATTTGTTTCAAAAAAAATCCCCGGCACTATGCAAGCCTCATGGAATGTCTTGCGATTTGGCAATACAAGGACTGTTTATCGAGACAACATTGTAGATGCTCTCAATATCTGTTTCATTTGTGTAAAAAAAATTGAAATGTCAGTGTACTTAGCTTACATGTATGTAGTGATTGATAAACTGTAAATTGGAGAGTGTGACCATTTATAGTAAATGACCCATTTCCAATCACTTGAAGAATTGAGCGTAGCTGCAAGATGAATTTGGTGAAGGAAAAAATTTCCACATGTAGTGAAATAGATTTCAGAAGGATTTTCATTTTTTTTCATTTTTTTCATCAAAAATGAAATTACTGTGAATTTTTTTTTATGAAGATTCTATGAAACCTATTTTTGTTATATAGGTCAATCTATTTCTAATCATAGTCTTGTTACAAAATCAATGAGAGTGATAATTGTGGCTTTCAATGTACATATTGTGATCATTCTATGCTTTCAATGTACACTTCTTGAACATTTATGTTGCTCCAACTAGTACATGTCAGTTGTGAGCAGAAATGTAAACCACAACTGATTGGAAATACACTACTGTAGCCTATACTGTGAAAATGGGGTGGTGGTCGAGAATGGGTCACTTACTCTACAGTGTGACACAGTGGGGATGAAATTGTGATGACACCATGTAGTGACTCAGCATATTTCATACGGAATTGTACTTACATGTATGGCAGGTAGATCCAAGATGCGGATCTCGTAGTAGTTATTACAGTTTGGGATCGGCCCAGTTGGAGTGGGAATCAGCTGAGTCACTCGGGAATAATCAAGCTACTCTGATTGGAGATTACAGACAGATTTCAACAAGTCAATTCAGAAATTGATGATTTTATATTCCCAAAAATGATGTCCAAGTTTTTGTTTTTATTTTTCAGAAAAATGATCGTGTCTTTCTAAGAAAATCTGATGTCCAATTTGATGTTTTCGAAGCAGAGCTTGCCCACAACAGAGGCTTTCATTCATTGTCGACCTTTTCTTTGAAACTACAGAATACACACACTTGGATATACTCTGTTACTGAAGAATATATCCCACTCTCAGGCACTGCGAATCGGCAAAGATCTTTACTACCACTGTCTATAAATTACTACGTACAGTACATGAGCTTCATCATTCTGTACACACGCGTTTTCATTCTCACGTACTGACTCACACGGTTCTTAATTTGATGCTCTAATAATGAAGGTCAGACCAGTTCCTTGCTATACAGACAAACTGTTTCCTGATCCGTGGATATTTCCCAAAGAGGATCGATCCTTCACTAGTGCTCTTTTTTTTTTACACAAATGAAACGAAATTTCATTGCAGAGAATAGTACAATATCTCCAGCCACAAGTGGCCTGGAAGGGCAAAGGGTAGCAAACTAACAATGGACAACAAAGGAAACTAACCGGGCAAAAGAGGAAAGGGTTCGCCGCGCAGAGGCTCACTAGTGCTCTTCGATTCACGTTCTGTGCGCAAAGGCTGTATATATCTATGTCGTCCTCCGTACCAAGAAATTTTGAGCGAAAGGATGTTTAATTAGTTGGTATACACTGCAGTAGTTTAATCTTAGAGAAGATATTTCTTTACATTCAAGAGATAGGATTATATGCAAGTCTGTATGTTTTCTCTTGTGGACCGTTGTGCACAGACACACTGTACTGTACCGACGTTTACCGACAGTTGAGGTTTCCTGAAGCCGAGGTTGAAGCGCTTGTGAATATATTATTAAGAGAGCAACTAGTTTCCAAATCACGCCGGCTATCTGTGTTTGCCTTGAGCGAACGGTGAGTACGAGAGGAGCTCATATATTGGAATTAGTTTGCATCACATTCCTTGTTGAATGTATTTTCTTCAGACTGCTGAATCGAAGCTGCACTAGTTGTTGTAACCGAGGAGTAGCTGTATGCACAACTGCACAGTAGTTGAACAACTTGATCTATTACTTTACATTTTAGGGTTTTTCTAACGATGTGCAACTTTTTGTGCAGGTTGGTGCGGAGAATTCTTCCAGTTAGGAACATGAAGGGGGCAATGGTTTATTTGACAGTATTTGTTCTCTTTCTGTCTATGAAATGGGTGAACTCTGCGAAGACAGCAGGAGACAACTATCTGGATGACAAGGAGGCTCAAGTGACGCGCTTGCAGCAGCAAGTCGAAAGCAATCACCTTCGACAGTGCGGTACGTTGCCGAATTCCATCATCTCTGTTACCAGAAAACAGAATCTTCTACTTTATTCCAATTGAAAATTGTAAATATGATTGCATCTTCGACTCCGATTTCCCCGGCTCTGTTTTCGACGCTGTATTGACCCCGTTATTATCAAAGAACTAGAACGAAGCCTATCGCAAAGCAACAAAACCACAATGGTTTCATTGAGAAAATGTTGGGTGTCATGAGGATTTAGCAAGAAGAAATGAATGAAGAACTGCGCAGATAAAATCATGTCGGTTGAACTTTGCTCCAAAGACAAGCATGAATGAGGGGTCTGTTTTTCTAACTATGCCACATATTGGGTGCTACCTTTTTTCAAGGCAACCAGGAAACCATTCCAGGTAGACAAAACTGAAATTTGCACACTTAGTCCTTTGACATGCTTCTTTGACAAACTTTCTGATTTCCTCTAACTTACCCGAGATAATAGATTTTCAGGCTCCCCTTTTTCCCCACAGGTATTTTACCTAAGAAACGGACATGTGTCAGTAGGTTTTGAATGTTACTCTGCTCTGAAGTTGTAATTTCTCGTGCAAAGGTTCAAAAATGTTCAAATCATTCGTTGGTACACTATGACGCGGATTCTGTTCTGAAGCTGCAACTACACGTTTCAGAAAGTTCAAGTGGAGTAACCGGAGAAACAGAATAGAACATTTAACGTCAATTTAGTTCAGTGGGCTCAATTCCATTAAAACGATGCGGTGCACCCTAAGAAAAGAAGCAAATGAAATGATTAATTTAGGGTATCGGGAAGGGAAGGGAGCATGGAAATTCTAACTTGGCGATACATTTGTTTCCTCAAACTCGAATTATAATTAAACAAACAACTGTTAAGTATAATTACTTTTAGAACTCAACAAAAACTCCTTGATTTTGTGAAGTCTAACAAGCAAATACTCACAAGCCCAGGCTTACATGGAATAATTATCACCTTGAGTAAACAACACTTTTTGCAGTCAAGATGACTAATGAATGAACTATTTCTGTCAACTGCTCATCTACAGAATGCAATGTTCGTATCTTATCAACACAGCAAGCTAATGAAAATGTCCAAATGACGCATGAATACCGCCAACTTGACCGAATTCACTTTGCTTTGTTCTGTTTTCAATAACCAAGCAGGATAACCGAACAAGTAGAGATTCGTTTTGATACGAACTGAAGTAAATAGCAATTGTATGTCTACATTTACAAAGTCAAGGCCTGTGTGGGTCATGATCCAGTGTGCACCAAAGAAATGGTGATCCATCCTTGCGTATGACTCAACTTCAGGGTGGGGTGGCATCTATGTCACATTCTCATCCAAAATTTGGAAGCACTCTTGAGATTTAAATCCAGATTTTGACAAAGAAAAGGAAATATTCTGAGTGGGGGTGTTGTTGCAAAATGATGCAATGGTTGTACTCTATAATTACACTCTATAATTGCACATTCTTTGCATATCCTAAGACACTATCTTGTGAATTCGTAATTGAAGAACTGCTAGCAAGCTGTGCCACTCCTGCCAATTGCTCGCGGAGGTCTTGCTGGCCTTTGGTGGACGACGTGCGAAGCACCACTTGCCAGGAAGTGCAGAGCAATTCGTATTGTGCTGCTCCTGCAACGGGAGCCTGCATTTCCAAGAAGTTCGACTTCACCAAACCTTATGTCAGGTTCGTTCTGTGCATATTTCCATGCCTGTCTGAATTATACCACTTGGACTTGGACTTGGACCGTGTGATGGAAGTCGTGCTAGTTAGGAAGATTTCTTAAGCTTAAACTGTAGATTATGGACTCGGTATTAATGGACTATGTAACTTGAAAGTAGAGCCTGGTTACAACATGCCGAAACACAAGAGAAACATGGGTGGCGAGGAAATATTATTTCCATAACTAGGCTTGGCTTCACTGCACCAGAAATGACCCTAATGGTTGGATCGACCTTGTTCTATCATGCTCAATCAAGGGTCTGGAAAGAAGGTCAATGTCATCCTAATAGACAGCGTAACCCTGAAGAAGGGCAAGATTATGAGATGTTAGATTATACTGTCCATTTGCAATGCTTGGTTGCCACCTCTGCAGAAATGAGATCGAGCACTATTGAGGTTATGATTCTGTGATTGTCGGTAGTTATAATTGCTCTGAAAATTTCAATGAATTCCAGAAGGAATGATCCGTGATGATCAGCAGTAACAATTTCACTGAATTTCACTCAATATTAATGAACTTCTCTGGATATTAATGAACATCAATGAATATCAATGAATTCCAAAAGAGATGATTTCGTTTTTTTGTTTTTCTTATTTGCAGGCTAGCACCAACCACAGACACGAGTGCTACAGAAACGGCGACCACCATTTGTGCCCAACGAGAACTGAGCATTGTCTTCAAAGATATTTGCAATTCGACGTCTCTCTCTCGAGCGTTCTTCGGCACTGTGGACGGCACGTACATGCACTTTCCAGGCTCGGTATGTAAACTGGACACAAAATTAAAGCCTCCCCTCATTAGAATTCACAGCTCTACTAATGTTTAAGGTAACGATTGGAAACACAATTTTCGTTAATTGGCAGAATTCCAAGACTTCAGCTGGTTGAAGGTGCCTAGCCTGAAACGTCTATGTATAGCGAAGAAATCCTAGCTTGGTGGTTCACAATGTTATGGATGAAATGCAATATGCATATTGATTTGTATTTCTTCAGACGCAACAAGCTACTGTAAATGTTAAAATGGAGCTTGGAGTACCGCCGATTCGACGGAATAGACGTTATTGTTATTAGCTTAATATTACATTGGCGACTAAGTATAAAGATAACATGAAGTCAACATTACCGTTACTTGAATTGAAGTGATTTTATGTCGTATTAGATTAACGTTAACTCGTTCATTGATCCAATTACTCATTTGCCTTCTGAGTGAGATCTCAATATGCAGGACCAGAGTGATGCGGACTGTGAAACATACGATCCGCGACCGAGACCTTGGTGAGTAGTTAAATAAAGCACTTGAAAGATGACCCCACAAGTATTGGTTTAATTGACTGAAATCTCCACTTCAAAAGCAAAATTTCATTGAAAAATGGAAATTGCTCTCAATCATTCAGCATTGATTTATCCATTACAGGTTGATGATGATGATAAAAGAAACATCAATATTGTTTTAGTGGCAAAATTTCACTACATTGTCACTTTTCCAGATGAGCTTCTAGAAATGTAAATCTATATTAGTGCTGGTTTTATAGCTTTGTACAATTCAATGTCACAATTTAGAACCGGTGCTTTTTAATGCCTCAATATCAAAAATTGATGTTTAATAGGGTGATGTTCGATGATTCGAGAAGATTGTTGACAATGCGATGATGCCACAGGTATTGCACTTCAGCATCGATAACCAAGGCTGTCATGGTGTTGTTAGATGTTGGGGTGTCCATGGGAAACGCAGTTCCTCCACCTCTTGAGGGCACTTTCTTCACCATCACACAAACCATTGTTCTGGCGCTGCTCCATACTTTATCTGCTCAGGATTACGTGAACATCATCACCTTCGACAGCACCAAAGCCACCTCTCTAGCGTCCTCACCAGTAAAATCCTACGTCCCCTTCTCCTTAACATTGAACTAAATGAGTTTATATTTCGGGGGGGTCAGTGTATTGATCGTTTCAAGAACTTTGAGACAACATCAATCATAAAGAAAAATCGTACGTATGGTCAGTGGTAATATGGAAGTTTCCCGCCGGGCTAGATGTATCATGGAGAGGCTTCTATCTACATTCCTGTGCACGGGTTAATTAATTTGAGGCCATTTGAGGTAACTTGAATTCAATTGACGAGGAATTAATATATTCAATGGTGTCATTTTTTCAGGTGCGAATTCTGCTAGATGATGCAGGAAATTCCTCGAGTCCAGAATTTGATGGGCTGAAAGCAAAGCTGGCAAGTCTGACGAATCTGAACTTGGATAACCTTCAGCAGCCGTCCAATATCTCGTTAGGAATTGCAGAAGCTCTTCGCTACTACGCCACTGGTTATCCATCAGCCATGGAGGTATGATCACTTTTTCTTAACACACCACGAATCAAACAATTTTTTTGCAATGTTTCCGCAAAGTTTATTTTGATCTAGTAGCCACCTCAGTCCATTTCCTCACGGATCGTGGCAATTATATCTTATTTGCCATGTACTCACTCACTGAATCAAAGCAGTCGAGCTTTTTTGCACTTGTTTTTGAATTCACCTCAGAATTTTAATAGCACCCCTCCATTCACAATTATTGTAGCTGATCTCGTAGCTGATTTTGGACTTACCAAATGTTTCAAATCATCTCCATTTGTTACAAAATTTCATGGCATCTTCGTTCATCATTACAATACCATCCTGTTGTCTGCAAATCTGTGGACACACTGCCACTACTTGTTTTCAAGAACTTTGAAGAGGAAAATTTCACTTTGATTGACTAAACACTAATTGGCTGTATGGGTGGTCACACTTGGCAGATCATCGTTGCCTTCACGGATGGTGACGCTGAAAATTTGAGAGATGGAGCATTAGCTGCACTGCAGGGACGAAATGGGACGAAAGTCTTCATTTTCAAGTTACCTCAGTCCGACGATGTGGCCAACCGATTCCTCGCGGGGACCCCGTTTCTGACCCAGTTACGCAACATGGGCGGTTCCTTCAATGTTATCACAACGGAGGCCTCCAATCCGCTGTACAGCATACTGCCCTACTTTTCATTTTTGGCCAGTTTCCGGGCAGAAATCAATTCCTCGGCCGACTACAGTAGCATATATGAGGATTTTGAACATGTTGTTAACAAGGTGTTTTCCATCACCAAACCAGGTATGTTAATGCGTGAACAAATATTAACCTTTCAGTTATCAAATGGTCAAAAGTAACCCAATTCGACATCTACAAAAATTGAAGTAAAAATTATTTAGGAGGTTTTATAGAAGGTAATAAAATGTACCAAAAGAAAGAAAGAAGAAATCTTGACATGTCCTTCATTTTTCAATGAATGATAGAAATGTATTTCAAAAGCTACTATTTATATCCAATACCCATGTCATAACCTCAATGAATTTCGTTTCTTTAGGGGTGCCAACCAAGCATTGGATATGAAGTACATGATTAAGTCTCATAATTACGTTATTCTTTAGTGTTATAGTATCCTTTTTAGACCCTTGATTGAACATGTTTGACTAGAACTCAACCAATAAGGTTATGGACTAGGTAACAGAAAAATAGGACCTCAAAACCTCATTAGACTCATTATGAAAAATAACATCCTTCACCACTTCACTCCAGTTGCTTTGAAATGTTGTTTCTCATGAAGAAGATTCAATTTTCATATCACCTAGTCCAATTTTAAACTTTCTATTTTAGTTTGGACACTTCGGGATTAATTAACACACAATATTATGTCCATGTTTATGTGTAAAAAACTGTCATTTTGAATTAGTCCAAAGAGCCAATCTGTTCTTTGTGATTGGATCTGAATGAGAAAGTTTTTCAACTGATGCTATGAATTTCTGGTTCCTGTGACAGCCTTTGATCAAGATGGCAATCTTTTGGGAGTTGTGGGACTGAACATTTTTGTGGACGAGCTTGGAAGTTTGACTGAGCTTGTGACTCTAGCGCTGCAATCCAGAAGTCAGTCGAAAACATTTGATCCTACAACAGTTGCCCTCACAGCAGCAGATGCTCGCATTCAAGTGAGTTCAGCAATTACCAAACAATTCAAATTTCTTTTATCATCCTGATGGGTATTCGCACACATGGAAATTTAAGAGCTCATGAATTCAACAGAACAAACAAAAACCCAGTTACGAAAAATGAGCAACATCTCATATTTTAATATATGTTACAAAAGAATTTTTCTGTTACTATTTATAATGTTCTCTACAAATCCCTAAACAATCCAAAATGCAGGATATGAGTATTATCCTTTCAATTGGTACATTTTGTTACCTTCTTTGAAACTTCCTAAATGATTTTACTTCCACTCATGCCTATAATATACTCCCTCTATTTCTAAAACAGACCTGTGTTTCCTTTGTATTTTACAAAACAAACACGGGTCTGTTTTAGAAACAGAGGTAATAGAAACAATCGCTTCTGGCCATTTGGGCATTTTAGGGTTGATTGTACACCCCAATCGTACTTTGCTTAAAACCACCATCATGACTTTGTGTACATCACAAAAATCAACATGTACTTATGTTGAAAAAACGAATTTAAAACATGCACCAAGAAAAACTTTGAACCTTCCTAACTTTTGCATATGGTATCCAAATGTCGTGTTCTTTGGTACGTTGCAACCTCCTTCCACTTGCCAACATGAAAATCAATGAAATTTGGACCAGTCTAATATTAGAAACTAGGCACTGTAGCAAAAAGTGGCAGTTCGGGGGTGCCCACCTTAATATAACGTACTGACTTGATCAATTTGTTGCTTCCTCAGGTTGATAGTCCTGGTCTACCATGTCCAAGCATCCCCAAACCCCCCAATGCCGGACTGTGCACTAAAACAGACACCACCAGTACGATCCAAAACCTTGCATGTTGTGACACATGCAGCACTCATGCACACACGAATTCCACACCCAAATACATTGCCGTTGGTGTCTGTCTGGGTGTTTTTGCAATTGCAGCCTTCATTTTCGTGCTTTTCTGTTTCAGGATTTTCCCTAGAAGGAAAAAGCAACAAAATCTTTATGTATTTCCTGGACTTAATGACCCTGCAAACCTGACTAGCGAAAACAAAGACCAGGAGGAAGAAACTTAGAGATACACGACTTTGTACATTACAATTTGACATTGTTAGAACCGGGTGATTGCTAAGATCATGACCAAGTTCTAGTCTTGTCAAAAATCAAATTTTCAAGCACTTGACGAATTATCTTCTGATCTTGAGGGTTTTCTTCGCTTACATCCTAAATTCTTTTATGAATTCATGGTTGATGTGCACTAAATTACTTCAGATCGTCGTATGAGTCTGTGTTGTACAGGATACCATCGGAAGCACTTGCTAAGTTGCTATCTGTGCCCATGTGGTAATTTAAGTACACCTAATTGTGGTTGTACACATTTCGGACCCCACATATTCTTGGCTAAAATGTACAACTTCTATTAATGAGAGCTTGGGTCAATTTTAGGTATATCTTGCACATGCACCACATCTACCATCGTGTTGGTCTTCCCTTAGCTTCATCTAGTAGAGTGAGTCTTGTAGGCAACCAGAAGTTCAAGTTTTTCTATGTTCAACTCTTCTCAAACTTCATGTGGAGCTTTCTTCAAATCCTTGACAATCTTGATGGCCATTGAGTAGTTATGTAGAGCATTTTTCATCATGGCCTAAATATTTTCTATGGGGTTAAAATCTAGTGATTGTGTTGATCATCCTAGCTTTTGCAATCCTTGATTTGCTCTCCATTTTTTTTGTGCCATGCTATGATGCATTGGAGCACCATCTTCCATGAGAATTGCCCCAAATACCAATAATAGAAATTCTTTTAGTGATGTTTCATAGACAATTTCCACAAAATCTTCAGTAGTTTGCCTTCTTGGTTCCATAAACCCTAAAGTAGATTTCAAATTGTTGTAGAAAGTGCCCCATATCAATCTTTGACATCCTACCACTTTTGAAGGTTGACACTAAATCTTGTTGATATGTTTCTAAGGTGGTACACTAGATGCAAATTTGCAAAATTACAAGAGTTTTTGCTAATTTCAAAGGTTGCCTCATCTATCATGATGACGTTCTTTGACTGCTCTACGATCCAATCATTTGCAAAAGTGAGGTGTTTCTCTTAGTATACCTATGAAAGAAATGATTTTTTGCAAGTGATCTTGCTTAGTTTCTTGTCCAAAATGTTTTTAGTACTTGTACTTCATGCATTTGAACTACCAAAAGGTTGGTGATTTTCACCGACAATTGCCTTCCTAGTTTGCTTAGCGGACACTCAAACAATAATCTTTTCTTAGAGCTTCTTTGGCCTTCCAATGTACAATGATTGAAGTCTTGACACTATTTTCTGTGCAAGACTTCTTCATAAGGACCGAAACTAAGTTATTTTTTTGGTCATGTCCATTGCAACAACACTCTCAAGTCACTTTTTGACCAACATTGAACATTCCAAACACCTAAGATCTTTCCTTTGTTGCGTACATTGCATCATGTTTTGCAAAGTTTGAGACTAAGGTGAAGGTACCCATTACTACTTACCAGTGCCCCATTGGCAATCAAGAGGGTGTCTCAAATTCAAGAGAAGTTAGGACTCATTTTTGTTTTTCAAAAAATGACATTCATGTCCTACATCTTGCATGTCATGAAGTACCTAGACATGTTGTGACACATGTCCCTCACCTTAAGTGATTCTAAGTGAGCAATTTTGGAAGACTCTAAAAATTGGACATGGATCCTAACCAACTTTTGGCTTTCAAAATTCATTGTAATTTGAGTTCAAGTAATAAAATTACCAAAATTTCTGCAATTCCTCATCATTTCTATCATTGCATCTCTGAAAATATTAGCTTTGCCTTGCACGACTCTAGATCATGTCTCAAATTGCTTATTTGATCAGTTATGGGTGCCTTCACCTTAAGCTAAGCTTATTCAGGGTTTGTTTGTTTGTTTGAGGAGAACTGACATTTTCAAGTTTGGAGAGAATGAATAACGTACAAGTTATGCGTGACAAGTTTGGAGTCGACTTGTCTGAAGATTTTTCAAAGGGGGGGAACTGCACATTACAGCTACAAATCCCAAGAGACTGATTTTCCAGGAAACTGGCAAACCACTGCATCTCCCCATTTCTTCATGAAAACTACAGTAAGCTTACAGTAATATAACTTAGCTGACTTCAAGGCCAATGATTTCAACTTGCAACTGCAGCTGCAATGATTTATCTCAACTTTGAGATGCATTCGGAAGTGCGTTTGCAGTGCATTTTGCAGTATATTTGCAGTGCATTTGCAGTATTCTTCCTGTGCTGCACCTGGGTCTGACTTTCGATTGAAGCGGCGACTCCGTCTAGCTGCCTACCCAAAGGATGGATGGACTGACCGGAAAAAAAAAGGAAAGAAGGAGTGTCCGTGTGCAACACTCCCCCTACCTACCTAACTGAACGGCTACTTCCTCGAATCTTGGACAGCAAGTAGAAGTGGAGTGGAGTAGATGTGGAGTAGATATCGATTCTCATATTGTGCCTGGAAGAGTACACAATGTACAGTACTGTACATCAGGAAAGTATTCCCCCATTGCTTCGGTACTGTTGCAGTATTGTTTCAGTGGGGTCACAGTATAATATTGGCAGTATATTGTTGCAATTCTGCAAGTTGCTTCGATACTGTTGCAGTATTGTTTCAGTGGGGTTACAGTATAATGTTAATAGTATATTGTTGCAGTACTGCAAAAAGTAACCTTTTAAGAGTTGATGAGGGGGGGGGGGGGTAGGAAGAAAAATGGAATCGGCATTAAACCCCAAGTCATTTCATTGTTTGGACCTTTATAGATTCGTGGAATTAATTACAAATTTTTGAAGTTGAAAAATTGTGGTCATTAAAAGCAAACACCTCTTGAAATGTACACTATTGGTACATTGAAGAAAGAAAAATGTACCTTTGTATTAGTGGTCACTTTTAAACCAAGGTCACTTTCAAAACACCCTACATGAGAGAAGGGAGAACCAAAAGTTAGTTATGGATGAATTTGTTCATTTTAGGATTTCCTAAAAGTCAATGACAATTAAAATGACAATCATAGACAAGTTATTGATTTATACTCCAAAAAGCTTACTATTTCAAGTAGACGTGAAGGAAACAACCATGTCATATCAATGAATAATCCAATAATAATAGAGAGCTTCAAGTATTGGACAAGTTGGTTTTAGTCAAATTTCTTCAAAGACACTGCAAAGAGAGATGGCAAATCATAATTTTCTTGCTCCCAATTTGTTCAATAGCGATCGAATGACAAGAAGTTAAACTCTATTGACATTGATTTTCTTATAATGGCTACATACCCAACTATCTTTGCTTTATTGATGCTTGACAAGGTCCCCAAAGATGGATTGTTAAGAATAATTTGTTTATTCATAGATTTTTTAGTCTATTTTCATAAGAGGGGGAAAGAGGGAGGGGGAAAAATAACAAAAACTTTGTCAACACTATTAGCTAGATTCAATCAATTTCACCAATTCATTGAACTATTTTAGATTGATAAGTCTTAATTTATTGATGTTGGATGACGATCTCCACTTTTGGTTTATATTGTCTTTCTTCATAAGATATGTACCAAAACATGACAATATTTACTTCTTAACATTCTAAAATTTTTTGACCAATTGGATGTATTTTTCACTAGTTATAGAAAATTTAGGAATCTTCATTGATTGCTTTCAATGTAGAAATCACAATGTGGAACAACATCATTCTCTTAGTAGTTTATTATATCACTTTAGAGAAAAATTTGGAGAATGGGAATATGAGGTGTGCTTAGAACTCATAAAAAAAGATTTCATAAAAATTCTTCACAATTCTATATATAGTTTTTTTGCATTAAAGATTGTTTGGAAACAGTAATACACGTTCAAAACTTTCCAACAGCTTCATTTGTATTTAATGCCATTTTTCCAAGATTTTGTTGAATTTTTAGACAGCATTTCTACAAATGAGAAAAATATAAACCATAATTCATAAATCTGTATTAACTTCTAAAAAACCGAGTGGCATCCAAATTTAGCTTCATATAATACATATGACACAACGTATTTCCAAAATGCATGTAAATTGAAAATAAATACAATTTCATGCTAAATTTCTTCTAAGTATTTTTAATAAAAAAATTTAATCATAGTCAATTTCTTTTATCTCAAGGTCTATTCAACTTCATTAACCAAACTACTAGGTTGTTCTAACATGAAATTGAAATTCAGAAGAAACTTATGTTCAATCTCGCATTCAATTTCCTTGTGATCATGATTTAAAGACACTATTTTCCTAGCTTTATCAAGTTTCATCATCTAAAATCAAAAGTTTTCACTTCAATGTGAAGACTTGAAAAAGAACGTGCTTTAACCCCTAATTGCCCAATCAACCATATATGGTCGTTCTGAAATTTCAGGCCATTTTTGTGTGGGCAATTAAATTCCTGTGACTGGTCTAAAAAAATTTTTGAGCAGTTTTGAGGGTTAACTATTGAAAACTTTCATTTTTCATTGAAAAAAGTACATATTCAATTTTTGAGAGGTCTTCAAAGGCATATGTGTACTAAAAGTGTAGTGTAAAGCTTGCTAATTTTACTTCATTTCCCAGTTTTATGCAAAGCTTGACAATTTCATTTGATTTGAAATCTAAGAAATTGTACTTATCCATTTACTTTGAGTATGGTCCCAATGAAAAGTTTAAAGTCTTATCATGATTTTCACTATTGAAAATTTCAACATGCAAGTGTTTATTTGAAGCTATTTGCAATTTCTACTTATAAACAAAAATTATATTTCAACAATTGCAAGGTGGATTGTGTAATGAGTTTGATGTTTTTTCATGTGAACATAAGTTTTTTGGAAGTGCATTTTAGTGTGCTAACACTCCTTGAAGTTGGTCATGTTACCTCCAATCCTAAAAAACATATATATGCAAATTTTTGAAACATTGTGGACAAAGACAACATACTAAAAATAGAAAATGTATATTTCCCTTTGTATAATCTTACAACATCTAGGAGATTTCACACTCAAAATTAGTATGCATACTAATAAACAAGCTCTATTTACATCTATATAGTTAGATTTGGAAAAAAAACACAATTTGCTTCATTGAAGATAACTACAAGCCAATGCTCTTTTTTCATAGTCAAAACACATTTGAAAAAGCTTGGGCATTTAGGGGTTAATCTAGTTCAAGATGGATGATTAATGTATTATTTTTTTAATCTACACTAGGAACAAACAAAGATGATTTAACAAAAAAAAGTACAAAACTCAAATCAAATGAAGCAATATGGAGTTTCATGCTTTGCTTAGTTCAAGATTCCTCTTTTTGTCGCAAGATAGATGGACAAGACTTAAATACTATAGAAGGGTTTAAAAATTGAGTATATTTTTGAATATGCAAGTTTGTGTTTAACTTTCTAAAATACCATTCACTTTGTTTTTTATACAACTTTCAAAGTTAAATGAAATCATTATCAATTTTCAACCTTTGTATCTCCTATTCTAACCTCAAATACTTGAATTGATATAAAAACTAAATTTGCAAGGGTTCAATTAGTGTAGAAAGGTAAAATGTACTTCACTTATTATTACATACACTCACTTCTTAAAGGTTGAAGAAAAAACAAAAGTGCCATGAAAACCAAAGTTTGGCTCAAAAAAATTTGTGATGTAATTACACCTATTATAGATAAGTGAAGGTCTTATGATCTAAAATTTTCAACACATTATTTGTATTGATCTAAATTTTTGGTGCCATCATATTTTCTATTGCGATTAGATCAACATCATAATTTTATATTACCATGTTACTATAATAGAAAGTTTACAAGCCCAACCATAATAAAATAAATAAAAGTGTTCATGTAAAGTTTACACTCACTTATAAGCCAAACCAACAACTTGTATAAAGGAAATTTCATTTGTGAAAATTTCAAGAGACAAACACATTTTTTGCTTCTCAGACCTAGGGTGGCATAACATTTTTTGAACCGATTGAAATAAAAAATTTATTTCCTAAAAACTAATGTGATTTCATATCTTAAGAAAAATTCAAAAAATTATGTCCATAATTGAGGTCATGCAAGCCTACCCGAAATCTAAAGAATCCCTTAAAAGGGACTTTGGTACTTTAGGGTTTATAGGAATTAGAGTCTAATGGGCAACCTATTTGACAAAAATTAGGTAATTTATGAAGTGTAGTTTTTTTGTTTTATCCGAGTATTCCTCAAATGAAAACATATTGCAACATTCAAGAAATTATGTACACTTTAGGAATAGGAAGATGTCCTAAGATCACCCATACCTTTACACTCTAGAGGTCCAACACTCTTCAAACCTATACCTTAAGATAGATTTGTTAGATTTGTTTGTTTTGTCTATTTGTTTGATACATTGAGATCTCCCGAATCACGCATGCACTGGTCATGATTATGGTACCATTGGAAAGCCCTCTATGGAGAAGAGTATGTGGACTTTGTTTCGTGGCAATTGGACCTATGGTGTGAAAGTTATAGAATTTCAAAGCTATTTGTGAGTTTAAAAATTAGAAAATTACTTCTATTTTTATTTTGACTATGGCAATAGCATAGGGCACACTAATGTGGGTGGAAAGTGCTAAGGGCCCCTCACAATATTCTCTTCACACTCAATTTTAGCATTTCAAGAAATGACCCTTGAAATCACTATTCATCCTAAGTTTAGTTGCTTCATCCTTTATTCCTATTGATGAGTGATCACTAAACTATTTTTGGGTTGTATTTTCTATAGTTAGGAAATTGAGGGCTCTTCAAAATTAGATAGAAAATTTGAGCATGTCAAGTTTGGTGAGTGAAGGGGTGTGGATGCTCTAAGCTATAAAAACTTAAGCCATTTTACAATTTCTCATTGCCAAAGCTTCAATTCAAAAAGAACTCACTCACTCATCCAATGAAAGTTATGATGAAAATTCGAAATTTGGTGTTGCCACCAAATTCCAAATGTTGCGTGGAAACATGATAGATGTGGACTCTGAATGTGAAGAAATGGATGAGATTTCTGCAAAGGGATGAAATAACTTAACCACTAAACGTCGAGATTCACCTCCAAAATTGACGATTTCAGAAAAGCCATTATAAAGTGCTATTTGAAAGCATATTTTGGAATTGGTACATAAATAAAAGTTTTAGATTTTGATTTTTAGACTCCATCTGTATGATTAGATTCACCAATGCTATCACCAATCATTTTCTATAAATTTTGAAAGAGAAATTCCAAAATTCCTTCAAAATTTGATTAGAAGCAAAATATTATAATTTTTTAAGTAAAAATTGTTGGAATGGATTTGAAATGAGGTTCTCTTCACATAGTGATTTTTTTGAAATTTTTGTGTTCTTTAAATCTATAACCTCATTTTGGCAAATCTAGGTTTGAACTAAAGTCAATGCAATTTGACCACTTGAAATACTTACACATTTGTAATTTTAGAAAAATATGTATTCTAGTAACATCAAATGCAACCCTTAGATAGAACAACAACTTCATAATGTATTTCCATAAATTAGAATAACTTTCATCCAAGCAATAAGGAGGATGAAACTCAAGTTTCAATCATTTCATCATCCAAAAAATCATTAGAGAAGATTTGAGGGCTCAACATGCCTGTTTCAGGGTTGTTTCCTTGCCTGTTCCTTGTGCTATCTAGGAACATTTGGCTACTGGCTGGAAATAACTATAAACCCCCCCAAAAAAACCACCTTAGTTCTGCAATGCAAAAGAAAGTTGGAAAAAATAAATTGACGTGGCACGGTCTTGGCCACCTTAGACTACAGCAGTGGCGTAGTTCTTGCGTTCCCTATAGCCTAGGAACTCACAAGCATGTACAACCCTCAAATCTCCCCTAATGGGACATTGAAGGGCTTAGGGATTAACTTCCAACCTTTCACGAGTGATTCCAAATTCTAAAGCACAATCCAAGTTTCATGCAGTCAATAATTCTATCAGTTAGTAATAGTCAACACACTTTAATCCCTAAATGCCTGAGGCACCAAATTCTGGTGTCCACAAAATTGACAAAGTATAATAAAACCTTACCCACTTATTATTTTTAGTAGTTTGTATTTTTGGAAACTTCTTTTTGAAGTCTAGTTTTAGCATCAAAAATCTGATTTTGAAAATGAATGATTATGATTTTTCTATTCAAGATTTCATGCAAGGGTGTCCATTGCAAATGGCTTGATTTTCTAGTGTTGAAGGCTCTTAGAAAAGAGCCTCAAATACACTTGAACTTGGAGAAAAAAACACAATAGATATTCATTTAAAATTATTGTAGAGTAGATTTTGAGAATTTGTAAATGGATTGGGGTTATGCATGTTCTACCCTTTAACCTCATATTTGTTTGGTGACCAAATTTTTAGTTTTAACATGTGAAAAGAGGATTGAAAGACTTCAAACCACTTTCGTAGTTTTAACACCCTCATGGCCAACATTTCAATCCGTAGGTGATATTGTTGGCTATTTGTTCAATTTAGAGAAAAATTCAATAGAAGCTCAAAAAAAGCCTTGGGTATTTAGGGATTAATTAACCCCTAAGTGTATATAGTCTTCTCTACTCTAGACTAATCACAAACACATTGTGAAATCTTCGAATTATTTTCATCATTTTTTCATAATTAGAGACAATATAAAGACATGTACTAGATTTTGTTTAGTAATATTTTTCTGAAAATCATATTAAATTACAAAAATTATGAAAAGTTAATATGAAGTTTTTAGCAAAAATGGAGACAAGATTGATAAATATCATAATGTAATTGGTATACCTCCTAAAATCAAATTAAGATAATTTCAATAGAAAAGGCAAAAGTAGTGTATTTTTAAGCCTTCGAGATATTACTTTTAAAGGTCTACAAAAATTGCAAATTTTATAATGTTTGATTGGATTGCAAATCAATAGAAACAATCAAAATGCTTGAGGGGCAAAATGCATAGTGTCTATTTTGTTTGATTCTTAGTTTGATGAATTGACATGCGTTGCTCCATAAATAAAAATGTTTCATTTTATTTTTTACCTTATTAATTTGTAACTAGGAATTAAATTTTTTATGGATCATTGAAAAAGGTTTGTAGTTGTAGGTATGCAAAGCACATATTGCCCCATACATTGGAGTTGTGTTGGCCATTAGTTAGATTCCATGTCCAATCACAATTCACAGACCCTAGTGCACCTCCATTGAAAGGACACTATTTTTTTGTAATAAAATTGTACACATAAAATGAATGATCCAAGGCTTTTTTTTCATTTTTTATGAAGTGCAAAAGTAGTGATATAAAGTGTGATAGTGGTGCTCCAAATTTCAATATTCATCCACATATTGGATAGAAAATATCACATTAGCACATATCACATGTTTGTTATTCTTTTTTCATCCACAATTTGGAAATTTCATCCAAGATTTTTTTGTAATTCAAAGTTTTTTGGTGAAAAACTTCACAATTTCTTGCCATTATTGAGCCAAATTATTTTTTTCTAGTGCAATTTGACACCAGAAAGCCAAAAAAAGCCCTAGAACAATCCATATCCATGCGAAAATGTAGGTATGAGTTCAAACTTTGGATTGCCCATTGTCGGTCAAAACCCAATGAATAGTCCCTTGACTCTTAGTCCTAGTCTTTTGTCCTTCTGCAGCAATGTATGTTTTGGAGCAATCTATCATAAAAATAAACTCTTGTTGGTATTGGAAATTTGGGTTTTTTTAACGCATGTTGCTAAATCCATCCAATGGAAGGTTGGAAATTTGCCAAATCTTTTTTATTATAGTAAATTATGAAACACATACAAAAAATATAGTAAAAAATAATAAGATAGGAGGTCCTCACAATTCTCAAGCTCTAAAATCGCCTACCTCCTCAACTATACATTATTTGTACATGCTGCTTTTTCATTGTACTAACAATGTACAAATCGTATAGAGTTGAAGAGGTGGGTGATTTTCAAGCCTTAAGCCATTTCAACTTCAAAAATTCATAACTAATTCCACAAAGCTCTAGAAAATATGAAATGACTTGGGTTACATGCCAATTCTATTTGTCTTTCAAGGTAACTTTACTAAAACATATTTCAAAAAGTTTCACTTCTCCAAATTCAAGTTTAGTTCTTAAATGGGTTCTTTATGGACCTCCTACTTTATTAGTATAAAATAACATCTTTTATCTTACAAACCATCATCACATGAGTGAATTAGCTAGAGGCCCATGAATTTACACTACTCTGTAATAAAATCTTCATTTAGTTGCATCTAATTTTTTGACACATTTTTGGGTATTTCATCATCCCTCCTACCTAATTTGGGGCCTTTTGATTGCAAATATGAATTCAAAATTTTCAAATTTTGATAATGTGTTGCAAATAAAAAATTTCAGTGTTTGAATTGCGGGGCAATGAGGGGGGCAATTCACCTCAGCTGTTGCATCTATACCAAGTTGGAAGTTGTTGGTTTGCCAACAAAATGGCTATAGTAGAACTACCCATTCCCAACAACTTAACCCCTAAAGGACCAAGGCCTTTTTTCTGCAAAAAAACACTCGAAACTGCCATTTTTAGAGCAAAGAGTAAAAAAATTTGAATTTTTTATTTTTTCCATATCTAACCGTAAGACCTTACACCTAACTAGTATGAAAATGTGTGGAAAAAATTTCAGAAATTTTGACCGCATAGATTGCAAGATACTTGCGTTTAAAGTGAAGAAAACAAGTTTTTCCACGCATTGCGGGACTAGGTTATTTGACTTTAACCCTTCTTAACTTTAATTTTTTGCACTACAGAGTTTTGAGCTTTAAATCTTTATGGTGAAGAATTGAGTTGAGAGTCTATGAAAAAAAAGAAAATAGAAAAAGAATTAATTTTGATTCTTTAAAAAATTGTTAAGTAGAAGTAGGTACAAGATAGAAGGAAAATCCAAATTATGAATATCTCTAAGATGGAATTAAAATGCACTAATCCCAATGGTGAGATTTTTCTAGAAGGCAAATGAAACGATAAGGACCTTTTTTTTGGGAAAAATTGTAAAAATTGCATTCAGATGAATCCAACAAGTTATTTTTTCAGGAAGATGCTCTAAGTGCCCGAAAAACAAGATTGTCTATAACTTTCTCATAACAAATCCAAATGGAATGAATCAAAGCTTTACATGTAGACAAAAATACAATCTGTAAGGAAAAAAAATAAAAAATAAAAAAATTCAAATTTTTGAAACTTTTTTTCGATGCCCCCTCTCCCCTGTTTTGAGCTTATGTGGGCATAACTTTTGTTCCCAAGCACCAAATGAAAAAAAAATTATATTCCCACAAAGCTAATCATTTTTTCTATCTCTAGAAAAAGTTTCAAAAAATCAGGACAAAAATTGAGACTGTAGGTACCTGCCCGAAATCTCATATGTCCCTCGAAGGGACAATGGTCCTTTAGGGGTTAAGCATTGTATGTATGATTTAGAGCAGAAGAAGGTGATTTACATTTTTGACCTTGTAGAAAGATAGAAAATCATGAGGATTGCAAATTTTTTGTGGTAATTTTTTGCCTTGAGTTGAAATTACTATGAATTTTAGTAGTCAAAAGTTGTCATGGACCCATCCCAAACACATAAAATCTTTCATTAAGTTTCTGTTCATTCAAAGATTACTATAGCTCGCAAAATCAAGCGCATGTGTCATGACATTGATGGTTAGAAGATGGTTAGAAACCTAAATCTGATGGTTAGAAATCAATCACTTCTCTATTGAATTTCCTAGAACCTGTAGATTGGCCATGGGGACTGGTTGGTAATGGGTAGTTCTACCATAATTTGAAGTTTTGAACAGTTGATAACTAACTAGGCCTAAGGGCCGGCTTCCATGTGGAGTAGGGGCGGTGAAGGCCACCCATCAGCGGTGGAAATGGGAGCCCGATTTGTCTGGAACTCCCATTCCACCGCTGATCAGTAGAATTCACCGGCCCCGACTCCAGATGGAAGCCCGCCCTAACTGCCATACGCGTTTTCAATTGTGCGTCCTGACAGGCACGTGCCCTACTTTCTCGGCCCTTGAGTTTCGGCTCGTGGCTCTCGGGATCTGTTCTGAATTCCCCCTGACAAAGCTGGAGAGTCAGTGCCCGTGACCCACTTAGGACATTTGAGGATTGTCATAGAAATCCAGAGAAAAGAAAAATTGAAGAAAAAGTACAGGCCCACGGGGAACTCGTTCAAGACTCGGGAAGAGCAGGCGGGCACCCTTCCTTCCTCAAGATAAATGCTCACAAAAAAACTAACTTAACTTACCGAAGTTTTAGTGGTCTCAATGCAAGCAAGATTCAACTTGGAGGGCGAGTGTCGTTACCCCAGCTTTGCAAGCAATGGAGGTCGAAGATTGAATGGAATTGTTGCCTCCACGTCTCCAGCTATCTTTGGTTGTATGATAGATTCTCGTAAATCTAAGCTCCACAGAGCAAACTAAAAGGCCCGCTCACTTTTTGATTGTTGCAAGGTTATAACGTAGGTGGGGATCTATGGGCCCTCGGAAGTACGCCCAAACTCTAGGGTGTGGATGCTCTAAAATGGACTTTCTGTCTTGGCCTTGGCTGCGTTTCGGCTAGGTCCTGTGTCCTCTTTCATTGCAATTAAATTCTTTATTTTGTGACCAAAAAAAAGAATGAAAAAGAATGAAAAAAATAGAGTTATACACTCACCCACACTGCCACTCATTACCGAGTCTTGAACGAGTTCCTCGTGGGCCTGCATTAACTTATCCCCAGTTTGAGTGACAGACCACAGTTTGAGTGTCGATTTGCAGTGAATGGACTTGCGGATTAGTCTTCGTCGCTGGTGAACATCCCTTTACGCGAGCTTATTTTTTCAAAAATGAAAAAAAAAGAACATCCCTTGATGCCTTTCTGCACATGCTTGCAAACTATTCCTCTTTACCAGACTTGATTCAGTGAAATTCAGTCAATAAGCTCGCGTAAAACATCTGGTCCTTCTAAACCTTAAGGCAAGTGATTGCTGGAAGATTAATTAATCCCTTCCGGGAGGCATAATTATGCTCCACTCTCAGTGAATTTTGCCTTCCTGCGCAGATATTTCTGAGTGGTATTCTCGACAGCCAGTTTGAACATTTCAAGTCTCTCCGATCGAAAAATAATGAAGCGTCCGGTCACACCGTCAGTCGTCCTGATATGGCACTTTTGTCTGTAAGGACGATATTCGTCAGTTCCATCCATCTGGAGCCGCAAGTTAGACCTCTGCAAGTTCATAAATCGTCTCTTCTTTTCACATAACACTTGATTGCGAATCCAAAAATGCGGGGCCATACATTGCCTGGCTGAGTATTTTATACCAAAATGACTGAGAATCTTTGAAACGTCAATTTCGCGTGATAGGGAATGGTTTCCAGTTTTCCAGCAAAGGCTTCCCGAAAGGTACACAAAACCAATCAGAAGAAAAAAGAACTCGATCTAGTCGTGTGAATGAAGAGTCTGTTCTGAAGGGTAGTTCTACCAACTAAGTCGCATGGACAACTGCAGTGCTTCCCTTGATGCCCTAACTTAGACTCAGTGATGATGGAACAAGTAAAACAACCAGTCTTTAGCAGCGAAGTAGGAAGGGCACCCTCCAGTCAACAAGCTCGTGATCGCTCAACTGCTTCTGTCAACTGAGCCCCGAGATTAAACATCCATTTAAGGAGGTGCACCCAAAGTCCACCTTTCAGATGTTCTCTGCCAACTCAGGTAGAAAAAACTAATAAAACTGTTCACTTGAGCATAGATGGAGTCAAAATTACAGTGAGATTAATTTTTGACTTGCCAGGAATATTAAGCATGAATTTGTCAAAAACAAGAATTATATTTGAGTGAATTCTTGTATTTTTTTTGGTGAATTTACAAAGTCAAGTCTTGAAGAAGAAAAAACTTGAGGTGTCCAATTGGTGCATTGATGCAAGTTTGAAGTGCCTTCGAGAAGACCCAAAACCACTGAAGGAAGGCTCAATTACAATACAACCACAAATTTATAGACTTCATCATTCATGGTCAATAATAAGTTCTCTCATTTTCTCTTAGGGAAGAACAATTTCCCTAACAACCCACTTGCTCTAAGCGGTGCCCCATTCCGTGATTCCAGGCGCACAGAAATGATTTAGCAAACCTCGAGAAACGTCGGTTTAGACCTTTTTTTAAGTTCTGGGGTGTCCATCAAACATTATGATCTCATCGTGTGATCTCAGATTTCGGAATCGGACAAAACCGTCGCATCCACAACCAAGGCATCCAACAGTCTCAACGGTGGATTTGAATTCAGTTGCGGCGATTTTGTGCTAGGTAGATTCATTTGCATGCTACTCTCAAAACGTCTTTCCAGAGGTGTCGAGGTTGGGGCGGTGAGGGGTTAACAGTGAACTTGTTGCCCACATATTCATGTACCCTTAAGATGTCCTGTGCTTTCAACTGTAAAAATTCATAGAATATTTCCCAAGCATCAGAAAATTATGAAACGACTTAAATTGTATTACTCTTGAGTTTGCTAATTATCTCATAACCAAACTGAGGTACTAGCGCAATGAAAATCCGTTTCATTTGTGTCAAAAAACAACCCAAAACCGAAATGAGGTACTAGAACAAGGAGATTGCAGATTACCTTTAAATAACATACCATAAATTTTGCTGAGTTCAGATTGCCAGAGCAGACTGAGATTTGCAGGTGAGATTTGCAGGTGCTTTGACTTAAGTTAAGCTTAATCGGCCTCAGACCGGAAGGTCGCCTCTGTCTCCCTGGAAAAATGTCGGGTGTACTGTACTGTACAGTAAGTTAGACCAAGTGGAGTGAGGAAATCCTCACACAGATAGGTTCTGAAATTTGATACGGAGCATAAGTTACCCTATTTCAAAGACTCCATATGGAGTACTCTATTAGACGCCACTCATCAGAAGCACTTCACAAGTAACTGGTAGAGTACATTATCTTGCAGAAATAGAAAAGGAGCAAATAAATAGACCTGCAGAAGTCTTGTTCAAGTAGCCGACTTCCTGGCTGCTTCAACACGTCTCCAAGTCCATCACCATTTTTTTCCCAGCTCCTGTCGATCTGTGTCTTATTAGATCTGAATGCTTCTGTAATAAGCCTTCGTCTCACATTTTCGTGTTGCAGTTAGGATTTTGATCTGCTGCTGCTGCTTCTGTGTCTGCTTGGTGACGCTTGTTGATAGCGAAGCGCGAACGAGATGGCGCTCACAACGTGTAAGAGTATGAAGGAGGCGCGGGGTCACAACACTATCGATTCCATGTTTGCTTCCAGATATGTCCAGTGCGAGCTTCCCAAGTGAGTGTTTGCAAACAATATAGTTCTAAATCTCAGATTTGGGTAAAACAGGGGATTGCACTGTACTTCGAATAGTCTGCAAGGAGATTATCTGGAATCTCTGTTGATCGAATGCCTCGTTCAGTACCCCTTCAATTCTTTAATCTCGGTACTGAGGATCACAAACATCTGTACTTGATCTGTACGCTTGATTCAATCTGTGGCTTGTAGAGGGATCGTTTTCTTCTGTAATGTGTTGTAACGGTGAAGGCATGGGTTCTGTTGTTGTATCGAAGGTTTGAAATGCCGCAGCACGAAACGCCCAAGGATGCGGCCTACCAGATCATCAGCGACGAGCTCATGTTGGACGGCAACCCACGCTTGAATCTGGCCTCGTTCGTGACGACATGGATGGAGCCCGAGTGTGACAAGCTCATTATGTCCGCTCTCAACAAGAACTACATTGACATGGACGAGTATCCCATCACCACTGAGCTTCAGGTTCGCGCCTGTTGCGAGCGCTTGCATCTGCGTCTTTTCACATTGCTCAGCATCGGATGCATAGAATCGAAAAGCTAGATTTATTTATTGGGAAGTATCTGCCGGTAAACATTTGTAAACCAGCTTTAATATCCTGCAACTTTCTGAAGCCGAGACTTATTTGTGCAGGACCGATGCGTGAACATGGTGGCCCGTTTGTTCAATGCACCAATTGAAGAAGGCGAACAAGCCATCGGCGCTGGTACGGTTGGTTCCTCTGAGGCTATTATGCTTGCTGGGCTTGCATTCAAGAGAAAATGGCAGAATGAGCGGAAAGCCGCTGGTCTGCCTTGGGATAAACCCAACATGGTCACCGGCGCCAATGTCCAGGTTCGATTTCACAAATCCTCCCTACTCGTACACAGACCACATTTGCTCGCGGCTCGCGTTTACAAACCATGCAAAGGCGGTAGGCACTAACATTTCCTTACTGTACGACTTTATAGGTATGCTGGGAGAAATTCGCTCGATACTTCGAAGTCGAGCTCCGCGAAGTGAAGCTCCATGAAGACTATTACATCATGGATCCCGCGAAAGCCGTGGAACTTTGCGACGAGAACACGATCTGCGTGTGTGCAATCCTCGGATCAACCTACAACGGCGAGTTCGAAGATGTGCAGCTCCTGAACGACCTGCTTTCAAAGAGAAACGCCGAGAGAGGGTACGAGAGTCTGATCTCTCTCTATTCTCTCAATGATGATTTGCTTGCTTAACACGATCCCCCACTCACTCTCTTCTCTCAACGATTTTCTTGCTCGATGCCATCCACTCTATTCTCTCAACGATGACTATCCACAAATTTCTTGCTTACTTACTTCGCTCCACCACATCATAACAATCTGCGCCGTGTCCGAGCAGCTGGCACATTCCCATTCACGTCGACGCCGCCAGCGGCGGCTTCATCGCTCCCTTCATCTACCCCGACATCGTGTGGGACTTCCGCCTCCCACTCGTCAAGAGCATCAACGTTTCCGGCCACAAGTACGGTCTCGTGTACGCCGGCATCGGCTGGGTGGTATGGCGCAACAAGGAGGATCTTCCCGAGGAGCTTGTCTTCCACGTGAACTACCTCGGCGCCGACCAACCTACTTTCACCCTCAACTTCTCCAAAGGCGCCAGCCAAGTGATCGCACAGTACTACCAGCTCATCCGTTTAGGGTTCCAAGGCTACAAGAGCATCATGACCAACTGCGCGGACAATGCGAAAATCCTCACCCAAGCGATTGAAAGCATCGGCCGATTCAAAATCTTGTCGAAAGAGATTGGTGTACCCGTGGTGGCATTCTCCTTAATTGACAGCAGCGATCATGATGAGTTCGAAATCAGCGACGGACTGCGTCGTTACGGATGGACGGTGCCAGCCTACACCATGGCGCCCGACGCTGGTCACGTCACGTTGTTGCGAGTGGTGGTGCGCGAGGATTTCAGCCGCTCTTTGGCTGACCGATTAGGTAAGAACTCGTACTTGCCTTGCATGAAGTTCTCCAGTGGAGCTGATTGACAAGATCATGTTTGAATCCGCTTGTAGAAGCAAGGGTCTTAGCGTGCTCAGCAAACTTCGGCAAGATCTTCTTTGAATCCACTTGTAGAATGCAAGGGTCGTAGAGCACCAAACTTTACAATCGTACCTTAATTGGAAAGGTGGATTGAATTGCAATCGGTAGGAAGTTGAGATAGCCCATATGATCCAATTGCAACTAAGTTACTTCAAAGTTCAAATGATCACTGATATGACTGAATTGCAACCACAGTGACCGACATCAAGCGTGTGCTGGCGTCCTTGGATGCACGTCCCAGCAAGCTCATTCAAGCGGTGACCGAGGCTGTGCAGCAAGAGAGCAAGGAGAAGAATGAGCCGCTGAAGAGCACGGTGAGTGGCGTTAAAGCGACGGAGGCTTTTGAGGAAGTTGTGCACCATGGGCGCAAGAAGAAGCATCACGGGGCTTCACATCACGGGGCTTCACACCACCATAGCCATAGCCGCGGACATGCCACCAAGAAACACGCCCTGCACAAATCAAACGGAGTTTGCTAGAATTCGAAACCCGAATTTGAGGTCGTGGATTTTTTTCGCAGCCTAATGTGTACTGTACATATCAATTATAGTGCAGACGATGGTTGTGCTCTCAATGGAGGCTAAACTCTGTTTGGAGGTTTTTTTTGCAGCTGTGCTTGTGGGAACTTATTTCTCTATGGCATAGCTAGCAACGCGGATGTCATTGGGTTGACAATATTTCTAAATCTTAACTTACTTCGGATATGAATTTTGGCACTTTTTTCAATTTGGGTTCCTGCACAATGTCGAGGTTTTGGGTTGATGGTTTGGACCTGCTGTGTTTTAGGGTTTAACGCCTATAGTGTCTGTACCACCTACCCAAGAAATCTTGGGTAGGTTTCTACGAAGTAATTTTTGGTCAGATGTTCATGAAATTTGGACACAATGTGTAAGGGAGGCAACCCATTTCCAACCACTTAAGTGGTTACACCTATCTAGAAGGCGAGTTTTTTTGGGGGGAAATTTTCCAGTGCACAAAAATAGAGTTGGGAAGGTTTCATAAATTTCCAAATTTTTATTTTTCAACACATAATTACTATGAATTTTTTAGTGGAAAATTCCATTCATCCCACTCTGGTCATATAGAGCTTCGTGTTTCCCACAAAGGCTGGTTGCAAAATCCACCAAGGATTGAGAGTGTTGTAAAACAATTACAATGTGCCACAACTACACAGAAACTGCCTTGTAATTCATCACTCTCATCTCCCACGTGGAAAGAGATCACTCTATATTGCCAAAAGGGGGTGGTGATGAAGAATGGGTAGCCTCCCTTAACTATGAAAATCTAACCCCTTCTTGAAAATCTAACTTTTTTTCCAATTGGGTGCCTAGATCAAAAGTTATGCTACCCTAAACTTTGTGGGCAACTCACATAGCATGCAAAACTTTTCCTATGATTTTGAAATTTGGCAGGTATGTAGCTTGCATGATAAAAAATGAAAATGTCAAAAAAACAACCCATGTGTAGTGTAAAAATCTCATTCTAGAAGGAGTAAATGTTTCCAGGCCCTTTGGGACAAGGTTGGAAAAAAACTTTTTCACCTAACTTCAAAAGTTATAATCTTTCAATCTCTGCTATCAAAGTTTCTGAAATTTTTTCCACACATTCCCAAAGAAGTCGAGTACAAATTTGTATGGTTGAATTCTGGAAAAAAAAAAAAAAAAAAAACTTTTTTTTTTCATTTTTTCTATTTTCTTGCTGCCCTAAAAACTGGCAGTTTTGACAATTTCTGCCCCAAATGTGCCTGTCCTTTAGGGGTTAAACCCTGATTCTTTTGAATATTTTTCCGTTGTGCTGTCCATACGATCAATGCCGAATGGAGGCGAACTCTGTTTGGAGTTCTATCTGCACTGACTTATGAATCTTCCCTTGCATGAATTTGGGAATTTTTTCAAGTTGGTTTTGTGCAGAATGCTAAGGTCTTTCTTAGTACCTTATCCAGCCACGCAGATGTGTGACTGTGCCTCATTGTGTGTGTCATTATAATTCTCATCTCCTGGAGCTATTCATAACTTGCATTTGGTGATTTTTTTGCATGGGTTCCTCTTCAAATGTCTTGTCATGGGAGGTCTGGCTGGACGGATTGCTCTTTCTCTCATTCATTTTGCGCAGTTCAGATAGGGATATTCACTAAGGTGACGAAGCTATTATCATCCACGAGAATGAATGAAAATCCAAACGTGGATAAGTACAAATTAAATATAATCATCCCAAGTCATTCCAGGCGGGAGTGCAAGTTAAAAAAAAGCAAGACCCTTATTTAGTGCTCGATTAATTTCGCCCCTGGCTTTATCTGGGGCAGGCCTCTGAATGCAACTATGAATTCAAAACTTGCAAATTTTATCATGCGTGGCAAATCAAAAAACTTTCAGCATTTCCCCAAGCGTAGAATCGATTGTGGACGAGCGAGGGGATCCGTCGGTTCACCCCGGTGGCCCGGTCGACGCACTGTAACCTGGTATCGAATGCCGGATTGCCGGTATTGAAGGATACCATTCATGCGTTATAAAATACTTATAACTATGTCCTCCATATCCAAATGCTGATGCTACGCTCTCCCGAAGTAGGATCCATTTGAGATTCTGTACGTAGTCTAGAAGTTGATCCGGATACATTTTGTTATTACGTTAAGCTTCGTGACAATGCAAACACTAAGTTAGCTACAGGGATATGCCTGCGCTGTCTCTTTTGCATATGCCAAGTGGAGGGCATTGGCACTGGGATATGCCTCCCACGTCTGACGTCTTTTCCATACGCGAGAGAGCGTCCGCGTGAAACTTGTAAGAAGCCTGTGGGTAAGGTACTACCCCAAATGGCGCCACCGACCCAAAACCTGCATCGTCACTCACCACTCTGACCACTGAAGCAGATACACGTATCTGCAAGGGAGGTTTCTAGCAGTGGGGAAATTTTCCCATGTGCAGAAGTAAGATAGCCAACCCATTTCTGATTACCCCACCATTTCCATTATGTAAGCTTAGGCTGCTTTCTTTCCGTGAAGTTGTGGCGCAGTTCCTGGAGTAGTTGTGTCGCATTATGATTGGTTGCAAGGCTCTCAATATTGCAACCAGCCCTTGGTCAATTTTGCAATTAGCTTGTGGTCACAAATACATCAGGAACTTCAAGGCATGTGAACATGGTGCCACAATGGTGCATTGAAGTGCAATTATGTTAATTTGGTGCCAACCTCCATACCAACCTAGTATGGATAAAATGACACTAAAATGACCTGTATGCTGCCTTTGGTGTCAAAATGGCATTAAAACCATCTGGCCCAACTTTTCTGATGTAGAAAGCTCTATACCACCATTATAGGTTAAAGAGAATCTTCCACAAAAAATTCATAGTAATTACATTTTTTGTAATAAAATTCTGGAAAAATATGCAATCGTTCTAAACTCTATTTTTGCCATGGTTGTCATAGTAGACAGACGTCCGGTTTGCCCGTCCGTCCGTCCGGGACGTCCGTGAGAGGTCTCGCCCGTCCGATACAGTCAACACAAAGTTGACTTCATGAAAAGAGAAAAATAGGCCACGTGGATGCCACATGGATTCTGCAACATGCAGGGCGCGGACGCGATCGTCAGGGCACGGACTGGATTTACATATGCTAAATTAATATGCTTTTACATATTTCCATTTCATATTTCATATTTCATATGCCATATTCCAAGTCACTCCAACACTCCATATTTTTTTCTTCATTCCTAAAATTCTTCCAATCTACTTCAATGTCATTTTTTTTTTGGTGGATCATTTCTTTTTTTTTAGGGGGCTTCATGAACTCCTAAAACATAGGCATAGTGAAAACATAAAGTGTATGTAATTTTATACCAAACTATTGCATTTATTGTTTTTATTTTAAGTTTTATCATCAATTCATAGAACTCATAAAAATGCAATGAGAAAGAACAATCAAATGAAATATTAATATATTATAAGATTTTGAGTATAGAATACATCCGATTTTATATATATTTTGAGGTGTTTGGCAATTTCCAAGTAGGTACACATGGTCCTCTATGAGGATGATTTACCTTCTATGCCTAAACTATATGCTAAACTACAAAAAGTGAAACAACTAAATACTATATACGATAACAACAATCTGGCATAGTCCAACAGTGGGGTGTGTTTTCAATGTGTCTAGAACATCTGGCACTGACGCCCTTTCACTCACATCCTCTTTTACGAGGCTTTCCAATTTGATCCTGAGGTTATAATATTGCTCTGGATTCTTCGTTGTAAAGTATTTGGGGTTCCAGTCCTCTTTCCAAATTGCAGCTGCTATCCATCCCACCACATGTGCATCAGTAGCTATGGAGTACAAATGTGTTTTCTGCATGGCCTCAATTGAATTTGCTGAACCCTGCTCTCCGTATACATAAAACAATTCAGGGGCTGCAAACCTTCGCTTCTTCTTCTCTTTTGCCAGAATCTCCATGCTGGGAAAGCCATACCTTGATGGCTCCTTCTCTACAACTCGGCTAGAAAGTCCCCAATCACATATCCCTATGTACACCCTCTGTTCTTTCCAATCATCAAAATGGAGCAAAACATTGAATGGAGTTATGTCGTTGTGCATGTACTGTGCATCGTGGCATTTCCCCACAATGACAAGCAAGGAGAGTGCCAAGTTCACTCGGTTCTTTCGGTAAGTTGCAACCCATGCAAGCTCCTCTTTTGTCAACCTCGTACCTTGTTCACGCTCAATGTCATCCGCATCCACTGATTCGCTCACTTTCGAATTGTATTTGGATAAGAAAGAAATTAGAGATCCTCCATTCCACCACAACGTATAGCCTTCCATCGTTTTAGGGTGGAGGTATGCAATTCGAATGATGCCAAGATGTATCACTGGACACCCTCCCGCCTCATTGATGATTCCTTGGCGCTTCTCCTTTTCATTTGTGGTTTTCAAGCTCTTCCCAGCAAAAAAAATCCAACTAGGAATGCTCTCAAGTTTTGTAAGCATCACCTTCTTCACGGTCCCATATGAACCAACCGCACTCTGTTCTGGCATGGGGATGACTTTTACTGAACTTTCAAGCCACTTGAATGTTCCACTCACACAATGAGCCCTTATTGCGTCTTCAATTGTCGCTTTCCATGGTGCTTGCTTTTTCTTACGCGATGAAGAAAATTGTTGAGCAAAATTTTGAATGATTTTCAATTTTGCAACCAACTCTTTGTTCTGCATGTCCCAATCGCTACCATCCTCTTTCTTACCCATGTGGTAACACCAATTTGACACTATATTGGTTGTGAAGGCAACTACCTGTTTATCCAGCCAATCTTGGTGCAACCAATAATCAGAGAAATTGTTGAATTTCTCAGATGCTTCAAACTTTGACTTCAGCTCCCTTCGCAAGTCCCTTGTCAGTTTGTGGTATCCTTCTTCGTTGTGCGCCACATACTCCCTAGTCAACATAGTTGTACCTCAACGAGTGTAGAACACCACAGCTATTGCTCTCCCTTCAACTATGAATTCATGTGGAGGCATATGGGGATTTTGGGTTTTTTTGCACTTCTTTTGGCCTGATGAGGAAGGATTTGATGAACCTGAGGACATCAATGTGTTCGTGGATGGAATTACCATCTCACCGACATCATCCAAATCTTTAAACATAGGACGTTTATCCGCAGATCCACTCCCTTCCCCTGTAATAATGAAAAAAATTTGGTACGATGGGCCTCCGTATCTATCCGAAAGCATGAAAGTTAAAAAAAATTCAAAAAAACCAGGTCACATATGCGGGCCAAGCCCACCACCCACCAAACTCACTCACATAGGCCGTGGGGACGAACTAGCGTGTGAGGCATAGGGCGCGGACTTGGCAAAGAAATGAGGGCGGGGACTCGCTTTATATAGTCCCCCCGCTCACGTCCACGCCCTGACTTTTAGTGTTCCCGCCCCTCTCCCAGAGGTCCACGCCCCCTGAGATGGCGTCCGCGCCCCCTGCGATGGAGTCCGCGCCCTAGCGTCCCCCACCTCCAACTATATAAAGCCGTTTCCGCCCCATTTGTGCCCGCCCTGCATACTCTCAGCCTTCCACCTCTTTGTTGAGCTGGTTGTGAGCGTTGTGCGGGGTCTACTTGATTGCCACGTTGGAGGTTTTCGAATTTTTCTGCAAAAATGGCTACACCACCAAGAAGGACCAAGGAGGAACGAGACAAGACCCGACTGCGAGCAGGAACCAAACATCGTAAGCGACTGCATGTTCTACGTAACCCTGCCAAGCTTGCATTCAAGGGGTGGGAGGACGTGCCTGATCCATGGACTTATGATGACTGCACCAATTACATCGAGTGGTGCCACATTGACAAGGTCTTCCCGGAAGAGCGACATAACTTTCATAGACGCTTCCACAAGGCAAATTTGAAACATTGCCTTGACAATGAGTTCACGAACCGATGCATTGAGGTGTTCCAGGTGTTGTATGATGTCCCGAATGTCACACGCAATGAAGTGCATCTTTTCATTGCACGAGGGGTCCATGCGGAGGTGAAGTTGAATAAGAGAGTAGATTGGTCAACTTTGAAGACAATGGGGGAAAATGTCAAAATTCCTCCCCCAGAGAATGGATTCATTCCAAGGGGGGTAAAAAGATACCCAGAAGGTGGTCTATCGAAAAAAACTACACAGGTTCGCGCACCACGAAACTATGACACTTCGGACTCATCTATTGACAGCGACTCTGATGGATCTCATGTACCAATTGTAGTCAACCCTAGAACACAACAACAACGTGCTAAAAAGAGGAGGGCTGCGCGTGCAACTAATGAGGTTTTACCAGAAAATGTTGTGGAAGAACAGGTGCCACCTATTGACGAACCAACAATAGGAATTGTTGATGTTACAGCTGCTGCAAACCGAATTCAGAGTTTGTTGACCGAAGTGAATGACAAGAATGCGGAATTGCATTCTTTATATGATGATGTCAACAAATTGAGGGAAGAAATCAAAGAGAAGGACAACATCATCAATCAACAACAACTTGAGATGGAGGTACTTCAACACGCTCTTGAGGCAGCAACATTAACCAATGCTGGTCAGGATCCACGAGGGGAAGCGCAAGGGCCTTCAAATAATTCTCAAATTCCATTGAAACATACAGAAGTTGGTGCAACAATGGGTACTCAAGAAGATTCATTGTCCTTCGGAGAATTACCCACGAATGTAGTTGCAGCAATACCAGTTGACTGAAGCACCCAACTGACGGACGCGCTTGCAAACAATTTGAGATTGAAAAATCAATTGCATGCGTTGATGGAGCAATATTACCAATGGAAGATGGCATGCATCTTTAGTGTTGACAGAACTAGGTAAATGGTGGAAGAATTCAAAAAAATAGACAACAATTACGGCGCGAACAATCAAGAGAGGGTTTTTGGTTTGACATCGTGGGCCCTGGTGGATGATCTTTTCAATATGGATGAAATGACAACCATCAACATTGGTGGTGGACCAACATCCATCGATTGGTCCAAACATGCTTGGGATTTCAAGAATGCAGTTGGCTCTGCCGTCGACCATCAAGGCAATCCATTACTACTGTGGCCAAATCCTTCAACCTTCGTGCATGATGGAACTACATGTCCCATTTGTCTTAATCCATTTGGCCCAGAAGGTGGAATGCACCTAGGCACGTGTGAACATTTGTACCACCCATTTTGCCTAATTAGCTTGATGATTATTCGCCGACGCTGTTCATTGTGCAAGGCTCCTTTCCATGAGCACTTGTATGAGTTGTTTGGATTAGTTCCCTACATGCCACCGCATTGGAAATTCAATGCTGAAAATGCCCCTGATTATTCTCAAAAGTGGGGAACAGACTTGGTGTGGAGCTGGAAATTGAACATCCATTCGTTGGACAAACAAAACCTTTGTACCGAATGGGGTTGGGAAAGAGATCCGGCTCAAATTGTGGAGGTGTGCCACCACTTGGTTCCACTAAAGGACAACTTCAGCGAAGGAAGACGGAATTTCTTCTTCCAATGCTTCAATGGGCATTGGAACGAAGCTGGACAACACTTCCAATTTGGACCTCATCCTCGTGGATGGTTATGGGGCGTTGATGGAGTTTGCATTACTGACGACAATGGGATGCGGATGGGGGAAGACATTGGCATGCCAGACCCTGCTGAACTTGCACAACTATCGGAGTCAGAGTGGCAAGAAACCTTTCGAAATGAAGGGATGGACTATTTGTTAGAACAACATAGCCCGGGAACTCTCCAATGTCTTCAGAGCCTCAAACAATCAAAAATATTGAGGGCTATATTAGAGGAAGACGGACCAACAAGGAGAACTTGATCCACAGTTCGTAGACTTCGTTTGGGCTCAGATGAAGACCTTCCAGTCCACGCCGGGACACATGACAATGAGGCTGGACCAAGTGGTAGTGCAAGTAGTCCAATGAACATTGACTAAGTATAGTTTAGAGTGTTCTAGCTAGTGAGCTTAGGTTTTCTTAGAAGACTTACTTTCCTAGCATTATATAGGCTTATATACTTTCCTACTTTATATTACACTATGCATATGAAATATATATGATTTTGTTTTGAATGGTTTTGCCCAAATTGACTTCGTTTATTTTTTGCACATACCCATTTGAAACGACTTGTCGACTTCATACATATTAAAATTATTTATACCATGAAATGAAATGTCATTGAAATGGAGTAAAATTCATTCCCAATTTCCAATCAATGAATAAAATTAGGGAAGGACCACCAATGTCATTTAATAGGAAAAAAACACTTTTGAAATGTCATTAATGCAAAGGAAATAAGGAATGATGGAACCCCCCAAAAAATGGGATGGTAATAGGTACATATTTAATTGCAAAATACTGAAATAGGCAAAGGAATGATGGAGAAAAGCAAAAAAATAGGGAAAGAATGATATACCAAAAAATAAATGGCATTGAGTTGGGATAAAATGATCTTGCAAATCAAGCCCCAAAAAATTAGAATGGGTTTAGGGAATACAAAAATTAAATGCACTTGGGTTGAAATGGAGCAATTTGCTAATCAAGCCCCAAAAAATTAGGAAGGGAATGATCAATGAAAAAAAAATGGCATTGAGTTGGAAATAATTTAGGAAGAGAATAATAATGCCATTTAGTTTTTGTATGACTTGGGATGAAACAATTTTGCTAATCAAGCAAAAAAAATCAGAAAGGGAATGAATCCTACCAAAAAAATGGCATGGAAGTGTATTGTTATCCGAAGCACCCAAAATTGGGAAAGATAAATGGGAATCATTAAATTGGGATGGAAATAGGTACATATCCAATAAAATGGTTACCAAAAAATGACCATAAAATAAAATTGAAAACTTTAAATTAGGGAAGGAAGTAAAATGTCTTTGAGTTAGAATAGGATTTAATAAATAAAAAAGTTAATGAGAAAAATGAAATGTCATTGAATTGGATTAGGATTCAATGGGGATAAAATTTAGGTAAGGAAATGAAATGTCATTGAGTTGAAATAGGATTCAAATATTCAATGATAAAAAAAATTAGGTGAAGAAATGTAATGTCATTGAATTGGAATAGGATTTAATGATAAAAACATTTAGGGAATGAAATTAAATGTCATTGAATTGGAGTAGGATTCATTTCCAATCAATGACGAAAACTAGGGAAGGGAAAGAAATGTCAATCCATTGGAATGTAAGTGCATTTTAAATGTTAATAAAAGCAAACAAATGTGAAAGAGATATGAAACAAATCTTATTATTGATTACCTATTTCTTCATATGAGAAATGGGAAGTGAATGGAAAGACTCCAATTTGGTACCATAAAAAACATTTATTATTGAGTTGGGATGGAAGAATTTTGCTAATGAGTAAAAAAAATAGGAAAGGGAATGATGGAATAAAAAAAAGCTTGCTTAAAGTTGGAATAAAAGAGTTTCAGGAATAAATGAAGGAAAAAAAATGGAAAGCAAAGAAAATAGGAAAGGAAATGACGCAACAAATAAATATTGGCATGGAGTTGGAATAAAAGAGTTTTAGGAATTAATGAAGAAAGAAATGGTGGAACAAAAAACAGAGGGCAAATAGTTGAAATGGAAGTGTTTAAAGAATTCATGAAGCCAAAAAGAAAATTGAATGATTTACAAAAAAATTAATGGCATTGAGGTGGGATGGAAGAGTTTTAGGAATGAAGCCCCCCAAGATAGGAAAGGGAATGATGGAATTAAAAATTCAAGTGACGTATTGAAGGCCTAGAATTTTTTTTAACCCCCTACTATTTCTTTCATTTTAAACAAAATGAGGTTTTACCCTTTTATCTAGTACACTATATTTCCAAAACATTTCCTAAATATTTCCTCAAAGTGTCCTAAACACTTTAGAATTTAGAGTCTTTTTTTTACACCCTAAACTATTTGTTGGTTCAAAGTAGTTTGAAGTGTTGCAAGAAGTAAGGAAAAACATTTCCCACCACAATGAAGGGGACATACTCTTCCATGAAGTTTCTTCCAAATCTTAGTCAATGGAGCTATTTATTTGGCATCTTGCTTTCATTGCCTTGTCGGAATCCAAAACAAGTTGTTGAGGCTATAATTAATGGTTCCCCCGCTCCAAAAAAAGGAGGGACTGAAGAATGTCAAAGCCCAAGCGCATTTCAAAGTCCTGCCTCCTGTGCTGGACGAGCACGTCCACGCCCTAGAGTCCACGCCCTGGATTCAAGTCCGCGCCCTGAAGTCCACGCCCTGACTTCAAGTCCACGCCCTGACTTCAAGTCCGCGCCCTGGAGTCTGCACCCTAACTTCAAATCCACACTATGGAGTCTGTGATTCAGCTGCGCTCTCTTAAGTTCCTCCACCTCTGTGAATTGTCCGCCCTGAAGTCCGCGCCTTGACACAGCCCATTCAGCAAAAACATTTGTGAGAGAAAGCATTCTTGTCTCTCCATGAATATGAGGACTCTAAAGAAAGGTGTGACAACATTTAATGTTTCCCTCTTTCCATGAAAAGGAGGGACACCATCTTCCAAGACCATTAAATAGGAAGAAGGAGGGATCCCATGCCCAGTGCATCCCCATGTGCGCACCTACATTTATGTAGTGGAGTTTCGCCGTGGAGTCCGCGCCCTGAAGTCCGCGCCCTGACTTCAAGTCCACGCCTTGAAGTCCGCGCCCTGGAGTCCGTGCCCTAACTTCAAGTCCCCGCCCTCACTTGGAGTCCCCGCCCTTCAGTCCCCGCCCTATGATGACGTCCACGCCCTGAGTAGCGCCAGCGCAGTGAAGTTCCACCCTCCAACTTCTTGAATTATTCTGACCAAGGGTTTCAAGAGTGCAGGTTTTAGGGTTTAGGGTTTAGGGTTTATGCTTTGAGTTAATGGCTTAGGGTTGAATTAAATAACAAATAGATGTAGCAATTACCTTTAGAAAAGAACCCTTCTCATGCATTCAAATCAATATAACTTGTAAGTTCATGTGAAAATCAATTTCTTGTACCAATGATTCGTAATCATGGATTGGCATTCACAATCATTCTACTTCAATTTAACTTGTACATTCAATTAAGCAATAGTCCCTTGTACCAACTGCCAGGTAATAAAAAAAACTTGAATCCCTTTACATTTTTTTTGTTTTTTTAACAAATGGAAAGAACCATTGCATAAAAAAAAATACACAAAAGGACAAGCCACAAAGGCTAGACAATGAAGAGATATGAGCAAAAACAAACAATCCCTTTATATTTAGAAGAAAATGTAACTTGTAATTTCTCGTTTCCGAAATAAATTTCTTTTAGTTAATATGCCTCAAATTGAATCCTTTATTATGAATGATGGATTTGAAGAAATAAAACCTATGGGTTCATTAATAAAATTCATTCTATCAATTATTCCAAAAACTCTTATACCAAGAATTTTCAAATATTAGTCCCTTCACGTGAATCCAAAAGAATGGAAGATCTGAGCTTCCATTCAAAAACCATCCCTTGTAGCTATTTTCTTAGAAATGGTTCCCTTCCAAGTTATCCAACCCCCCAAAATGGCATTGACTTCAAATGTAAGTGCTTTGAAATTCAATGCCCATAACGAGGGATGGGGTCATCCAAACTTTCATAAATTTAATTTCGGTATGATTCAAAACTTTAGTTACAAGTTACAATGTTTGAGCCTAAGGGCCTAAATCCCAAACACAAATACTTGAATTTGATTTTTTGCTAAAATATAATTCTAGCAAAGAAAAATGGGGAGAAAGAAATCCAAGGAAGAGAATTCAAGGCAAGCAAGGAATCCAAGGGTAGGATCCGATGTAAGGCCCTACAATTCTATTTTATACAAAGTTGGGACCTAAATGGATAGGAATTTTTTTTTAACTATTTTCCTTTTTATTAAAGAGTCTTTTGCCCCATGTACCATAAACAAATGGGTTAAATTTTTCTACTCAAGATTTAATGCAAAGTATCCATTGTCATTCTTGATTTTCTAATGCATGTGATGGCCTTTAACTTCATATTTTTTTATTATCTATTTTTTTATGACATGTGAAGAGAATGGAAATGTATTGTAATAAAATTTATCATTGAGTTGGAATGGAGTTGGGATGGAGTGACCCTAAAGATTTAATGCAAGGTGTCGATTGCCAATGTTGATTTTCTAATGCATATGATAGCCTTTATCCTCAATTTTTTTTCTTACCTACTTTGTGTATATGACATGCAAAGAGAATGGAAAGACTTCAATTTGATACCGTAAAAATAATTTATCATTGAGTTGGGATACCACAAAACTAAATGGCCTTGAGTTGGAATGTAAGAGTTTTGCTAATCAAGCCAAAAAAAATAGGGAGTGAATGATATACGAAAAATAAAGTGCATTGAGGTGGGATGGAACAATTTTGCTAATCAAGCCAAAAAAAACTAGGGAGGGAATGATATACAAAAAATAAAGGGCATTGGGATGGCATGGGATAATGTTGCAAATGAAGCCCACAAAAAATTAGGAAGTAAATGATATACCAAAAAATAAATGGCATTGAGTTGGGATAGAATAATCTTGCAAATGAAACCAAAAAAAATTAGAAAGGGTTTAGGGAATACAAAAATTAAATCATTTCAATGGCCTTGGGGGAGTTGGGTCTTGGGTTGGAATGGAGCAATTTTGCTAATCAAGCCCAAAAAAACTAGGATGGGAATAATAATGCCATTTAGTTTTTGTATAACTTGGGATGGAACAACTTTCCTAATGAAACAAATAAAATAGGAAAGGGAATTAATCCACCCCCCCAAAATGGCATGGAAGTGTTTAGGAATCCAAAGCCAAAAAAAATAGGAAAGGGAATGGTGGAACAAAAAATTAATGGCTTTGAATTGGGGTGGGAGAACTTTAGGAAATAAGCAAAAATGAAATAGGAAAGGGAATGATTCAACAAATCAAGATCGGCATGGAGTTGGAAGAAAACTAGAAAAGAGTCTTGCTAAATAATGAAGCAAAACAAAATAGAAAAGGAGATGATTCAACAAATAAAAAAAAGAACAATGAATTGGGATGGGAGAGTTTTAGGAATGATTCCAAAAAATAGGGAAAGGAATGATGGAACAAAAAATGAACATTTGGCTTTGAGTTGGGATGGGAGTGTTTTAGGAACAAAATAGAAGAAAGAATGATTCAACTAAAAGAAAAAAATTAGTATAAGTTGGAATGTGAGAGTTTCAAGAATGAAGCCAAAAATATGTGAGAGAGAATGATCCAAACGCAAATGAATGGCATAGAGTTGGGATGGGAGAGCTTTGCTAACATCTTTCACCACAATGAAGGGGACATGCTCTTCCATGAAGTTTCTTCCAAATCTTAGTCAATGGAGCTCTTTATTTGGCATCTTGCTTTCATTGCCTTGTCGGAATCCAAAACAAGTTGTTGAGGCTATAATTAATGGTTCCCCCGCTCCAAAAAAAGGAGGGACTGAAGAATGTCAAAGCCCAAGCGCATTTCAAAGTCCTGCCTCCTGTGTTGGACAAACACGTCCACGCCCTGGAGTCCGCGCCCTATCTTCAAGTCCGCGCCCTGAAGTCCGCGCCCTGACTTCAAGTCCGCGCCCTGAAGTCCGCGCCCTGACTTCAAGTCCGCGCCCTGGAGTCCGCGCCCTAACTTCAAATCCACACTATGGAGTCTATGATTCAGCTACGCTCTCTCAAGTTCTTCCGCCTCTGTGAATTGTCCGCCCTGGAGTCCGCGCCCTGACTTCAAGTCCGCACCCTGAAGTCCGCGCCCTGACTTCAAGTCCGCGCCCTGGAGTCCGTGCCCTAACTTCAAGTTCCTGCCCTACCTTCCTATTCGCGCCCTGATGCCAGGGATTGAAGTGTGCGTCCCCGCCCTACACTTTGGGAATGAAGACGTCCGCGCCCTGCTGCCACGCACATCGGTGAAGTCCACGCCCCTGCATTCCCTAAGTATATAAAGAAAAGGAAGACCCGGCATTCCCCACATTTGTCACCTGGCCTCTATCTCTTGGACTTCAATTCATTTTGAGCTCCTTGTGAGTCTACTTGGGTGGCAGATGGCCCTAGTTTGTTGCTGAGGTGATGTCAAAATCAGTTCAAGCAATGGATTAGCGCTAACTACTGTTACTGATACTTTGTTCGATATATCTACGATCTTTTTAACTTCAATATGAAGGAGGAGGAAGACATTTGAAATTATTTGTGAACGGTTGAATGCAATGGCAAGTCAAAGGAAGCAGACCAAGGAATGGGAACCATGGCTGAACTTTACGGAGAATGGGATTAAGGTGACTTGTGTTTTCTGTGCTGGGACCTTCAATTACAAACGTGAGCGTGCTTTTGCACATTTCGGATATGGCTCAAAATCGGAGAGGTCAATTTGTCGAAGTATGCCTCGTCATGTGCGACATAGATTTGCCAATTGTACAGGTTTTGTCCCGCTACGAATGGATGTCGAGGACATGTATGAGGGAGAACCAATTCAAAGTGCGCCATCTAGAGCAACTGCACGTGCAAGTTCAAGTGAAGCTACTGAAAATGAGGTGACGGGTGGGATCAATGGTGGGAGAGCGGAAGAAGGGGCAAATGTTTCAGAAGGAAATGATATTCTACAAACGTCATATAGTCTTGCTGGATCGAATTCTACGAGATCTGGATCACTACGTCAGCAGCGCATGGCGGACGCATTCAACATTGCAAAGAAGAAGGAGTTGGATGAGAAGTGGGCAAGTTTTTTCTATGAAGCGAATGTGCCATTTAATGTGGCAAGGCATCCAGCCTTCATTGAGGCTGTAAAGGCAACCTCACAAGCAAGGTTTGAATATAGTCCACCTTCTTACCATCAGTTCAGGACTAATTTAATTGAACCGAGGAGGTTGCAAATTGAGAAGCAGATTCAAGAGAAGGTTGGATTTGTTGTCAAGCACTATGGGGTGTCGATATGCACCGATGGTTGGGATGATGTCAATCGGAGGCCCCTCATGAATGTGATGATGTCATGCCCTGCAGGTGATGTATTTTTGGGGTCAATTGATACTACCTCGCAAAAGAAAACAATGCACTACATAGCGGACCAAATGAAAGTGTACATAGAGAAGGTGGATCCCAAATATGTGACACAAGTGTGCACAGATAATGCAGCAAACATGCTTGGGGCATTGCAAGACATCACTCGAACATATCCGCACATTTTTGCGCAAGGCTGCATGGCACATGCACTGGATCTCATGTTGGAAGATTGGGCCAAAATCCAGGAATTTTCAGATTTAATTGCCAGGGCAAAAAGATTGTGCCAATACATTCGAAACCATCATGCAACCATGTCGATTTTCCATGAGTTGAGTCCAAATCTGCAACTCGTAGTGCCTAGCGAAACCCGCTTCGCTTGTAATTTCCTCATGTTGCAGCGACTGGTGAAACTCAGAGGAGTCTTGGAGCGGTTAAATAACCACCTGCGTGTTCTAAATTACTTTGATACCCTACGGAACGATCAAAATGGACCGCAGGTAGCTACCGCTTCACGTAATGTCAAAAGAACCATTCAAGATGTGGCTTTCTGGCAACGATGTGTGAATTACGTGTACATGACTGAAGACGTATTGAAGGCTTTGCGTGTGTTTGATGGACGAGAACCAGCCATGGGTCGGGCGTGGCTCGTAATGCACAATTTGCGAGGGCACGTGTATTCTTTAAGAGAACCACCTTTCAACTTACGTGATGACATAGCAGTCATTTTGGAAGCATCTTTCAATGAAAGATGGAACATGGTTTTTGAAGATACACACTACGCTGCGGCCCTTTTGAATCCATATCTCTTGGATAATGTGGCGCTCAGGGTGGATGGAAGTGCCCTACGTGCATTGTATAGAGTCATCCGCAAGATGGCAGATTCAGGGGGTGTGAATTTCGATGATGTGTTGGCGGAATTAACAGAATTTGAGGAGGGTAGTGGACCGTACAGTCCAGCTATGACACCCAACATCCGTATGACACAAATGCTTCCCCACCAATGGTGGCACAGGGTTGGAGATCGAGCTCTTTCAAAAATTGCTGTGCGTCTTTTATCCCTCACGTGTTCTGCTAGCTCTTGTGAAAGGAATTGGAGTATGTATTCCTTTGTTCACAATAAGGTCCGAAATCGATTAGCCCCCGAAAAGGCAAAGTCATTGGTATATATTTATACCAATAGCCGTGTACTTCGACAGCGACCAGGAGCCGATCCAGTTCGTTGGTATGATGCAAATATGTACTCGGAGGATTCCGATCCAGATGCCCTTGGTCCGCTCCCAACGAATGAACGCAATCGGGAATTTGACGCAATGCAAGCAGAGGAAGAAGAAGAGGTTGATGGAGAAGCCTACGTAGCACCTCAAGAGTATCCGGCAAACCCAGATCTTTAGAGGCGAGGAGCTGATCACCTCGAGGAAGCAAGGAACTACTACGGAGATGCTGACGATGGAGAGGAGGAACTCCTTGATGGTCGTTGGGGTCCTTGGGGGCCACCCATTCTACCCAATCCACATCGCAGCCCTTCACCTCCACTTCCTCAAAATGAAGGGATCGTTGAAGTCCCCGCTTTGTCGTCTTCTTTAGAGACCAACAATCCAAATGACGATAACATCGATGATGGTATTTCCCATATCAACAACGACGATGATGACAACCTCCCTCCAGGAAATGGCGGTGGAAATGAAGATGGCGACGTAAACAGGGGGAAGAATGCAAATCCAAACCATGGAGGATCTTCTCACAATCGAGATGGCAATACAAGGCCTATAGGAGTGGGGCCATCAACTTGAAACATTAAAGCTATTCAAGGACATCATGACAGAAACGTTAGAAATGCAAGAGTGGCACGCCCTATTGCAAGAAACCAACCAACTGGTAATGTGAGAAGGCCTTTTGATCCAGAGCATGTGGACCCTAATGATGTTTTTGCATTTGTAGAACCACCAGAAGACCTTGCCCGTGTACCCGCTGCAGTTGAGGGCCATCCTACTATTTCTAATCAAGGTATACAAACACCACATTCCATAGACCCATCTTCAGTAACAAATTCCAATGCCATTCGAAGACCTTCTCCAGCAGGGTTAGGCTCTCTGGGGAATGTTGATTTGACTCTGCAAAGTGTTTCACGTGGTACTATTGGTGGTAGACCACCTATGGCCCCTCAGCCCCCCGTTCGTCATGAACTAGGTCAATATCAACAAGGCCGTGGACAAACGAAAGGCCGTGGAGGAAGTAGAGGCCATGGATGAAGAGAAGGTCAACATATTGGAGAAGCATCATCATCAAGGCCTACTAATCATCTACTCCTTGGAATTGGGGCAAGAGATCCAAATAGGGTGATAGAACCGTTCCTAAGTACATACGTACCAGGACCTAGTGGGTCAACCCCGGCATTTGTTGTTCCAACAATTCCAGGTGGACCCACTATAAATTCTGATGCAGAAGACCCCAACGCACAACGACATAAGAGGTTCAAGCGCAAACGTAGTCAAGGTCAAACTACAATAGAACTTCGAAATGAAAACTCGGAAGTTGAGGGACATTGGACCACAGACAGTGGTGAAGCAGAAGATGAATATGACAGCAACGAAGATGCGAATGATGAGGCACCAGAGGATGATGATGTTGTTGTTCGAGATGCTAATGTAGCGGATCCAAGTGCCCAAGAAGTTCGTAGGTCGAGTCGTTTGAATAATTGAGGTTATTGAGTTGCATCGATGGTAGATCTCGAGTCTTTAAGAGTTGAAGAGAATTGTAGCAATTGGAAGAAAGATGGACGAGAAGCCAAAGGAATGTCTTAGATAACCTATGAGAAAGTGAGCGTATTTTGGAAGTATAGATTCATTGTATTGTTATTGTACTTTGCAATGCATGAATTTTATAAACAGTTTTGGTTATCACAAACATTGCAGCCTACTAATATTTCTTTTCTGTATTTTTGTATTTGACGGGCATGTTGGAAACATTGGTGAGTGCAATCATGTAAAATATATTGCAGTTACTAGTTCTTTTTAATGCAGTGGGGTCTCCCTTTTGTTCAAAAAATAAATTTATATATATATATATATATATATATATATTGGAGAACACATAAGTAAAATCTACCATTTCCCGTCCGCGCCCTGACGCTGACGCTGAAGTCCGCGCCCTGCCTGAAGGAGTCCGCGCCCTCACATGACGTCCGAGCCCTGGATCTAGGTGTCCAAGGTGACGTGTCATTCAAAAAAATTCCACAACTTTGAAAAATTGAAGCCGTCCAATTGGTCCGGACCGTCCGGCCGTCCGGTCCAGTTCGCCCGTCCGTCCGGGACGTCCGGTGACCTTGACCCGTCCGATATGACAACCCTGATTTTTGCACATGGGAAAAATTATGCGCTCAAAAAACCTCTACTCCAAATATGCATAATTGCTTAAGTGGTTGGAAATGGGTTGGCTACCTTAGAGTTCACAAGATTTCCATAATTTTTCAGATTTTTATTCCTCAAAACATAGTTACTATGAATTCTTTTGCTAAAGATTCTATTCCACCCATATTGGTCATATATACCTTCCTATTTCCGACCAAGGACTAGTTGTAAAATCCCTCAAGGGATGATTGCAAATTTGCAATATTGAGAGTCTTATAGCAAATCATAATGTGCCACAACTGCATCAAGAATTGTGCCATCATTAATCATTGTTAATCACCTCTTGATCGAAATTACTCTACCTTACATTGTCAAAATGGAGTGGTGATAAAAAATGGGTTGTTTTCCCTAGTGTTTTTTTTTTCATTTATTATAGAAAGCGATAATCATTAGAAGGATGAAGCTATTTACATCTATGGAAATGGATGAAACTTGCAATATGTGGATGAAATTTCATTTATTCTTCCAATATAATGTATTCAATCATTCAAAATAGAGTGATATTACCGTCCCAAGATTTGGTAGCAAACTAGCAATTTCATTCACTAGGAAGCAAGAATATTTTGCCAAATATTCCCTATAAAAAAATTGGTCTCGCAAAACAAGAAAATATGAATATTTGACCAATCTAGTAGTAGTAACTAGACATATATAGTATACAAATGTCACATTCTTTGGTGAGTTGGAACCTCCTTTCACTTGCCAATAAGAAAATCAAGATGAAAATATGACCAATCTAATATTAGTAACTAGGCATATACCTTATTAGAATGAAATTATATAATATTAGGTGCTTTTTATAAAAGCTAGCAAGGTACTAATTTTTTTCTAAGAATTTTATCTAGGGTTCATTATCTAGGGTACATAATAAGGATAGTAAGGTGAGAGGTGCACTTAGTGACCATTTAAGAGTTGATTTCAATTTGGGGTAGTATTCCATGCTATGAAATATTTTTTGAGTAAACTTTTCTTTGGAAGCATGATGGAATCCTCATTTACCATGGCAAGTTGTTTCATATTATTTGGATTCTTAAGAAAATATTTATAAAATTTGAAGTTGGAATCACCAAGGCTCTAAAAAAGTCCCCACCTTGACATGTTCACTATTGGTCTCACATCATAGAATCTAATATGTACCTATGTGCTATAAACTCTTATAGAGCTTGAATTGTTTTAGCACCTCCTACCTTACATCATGGTACAAGCACCCACAATTTGGTTTGTCTTTTAGTTAATTTCAATGATTTGGGTAATTATCCAATATTCATTGTTTTCTATATTCACAATTGCACAATCCCTGAAGAACTTAAGTAAATCTACAACAATACATGGAAGAAACCAAAATAATTGAATTTACTATAAAATTGCAAAATTCATTCTTGGAACCCCCCTTTAAAAAATTCACCTTTTTAAATAATGTCCTTTTGGAGTGATTGATTGGTCTTATAGGAACTACTTTTTCTTTTGCAATTAGTAGTCTTTTATAATAAATGAAAACTCAGTTATGATTGCTTTCCCCCACTAAGAGACTTGTTGTTTTTGGAATTAGTATAGTGAATTGCAAATGTGAAGTAAACAAGTGACCTAGCCTCGAAAACCCAAGTATTTTGTGTGGCTAAAATTTCTTGCACTATAATTGTTGCATCTCAAATTGTCCAAATAAACATTTGAGCATAGTTACAATTATCAAATTATCTAAGTTTTTTTTAATCTTACTCATATTCAAAACAAGATTCCAACTTCTCTTGGCTTGCATTTTTTGGACATTGTATGAATATAGTATGAATTTTCAAAAGGTTGGAAATAGATATGTCCAAAATTTATCCTCGGCAATTTATTGATTTGTGTGGGTGTGGATATGGGGGCAACATCCTTAGTGGCATGTCCAATCATATACCTAGATTTTTGGAGGAGTGCACTCCCTTCCAATCTAGGCTCATATCTAAAGGTGTGGCTATCGCCTCCTTTGCAAAAAATATCCTTGGATCTCAGGAGTTGTATATTTTAGACAAAAATCTATAGGGCTTGATTTTTAAAATAAAAGTGGAGATGTTCTAAGTAGATGGTCGACTACTATACATGAGGGTGAATTTTGCCATGAAGGTGCAAAATTGAATTCCTAGTCATATTCTAAGAAGTTCAAGATGACATTTGGTTGACTTTTGGACAAAAGAATATTGCTATTTGTGCCAAATTTTGACCCTTGCCTTTAGTAGTAGGAAAATACATAGATCAAATTTGTGAAATTTATTTGAAAAAATATAAATAAAGAACTTGTCGCTATTGGCAAGTGCTTATTCTCCTTAATCACATTTCCGAATTACTACTCTACAAATACAAGAAGCTTGTACATGACCTAGAAATAAGGAAGTGTTAGGTATGTAACATGTCAACACGTAACATGTTTTACTTGTGAGGTAGATAGAATTTTGGGAGGCATTCTGTTTAACCCTTAACCCTGGAATGCCGCGATGGTCACTTTGATGGAAATCATCTTTTTTGGTAAGGTAGCCAACCCATTTCCAACCACTTAAGCAATTTTGCATCCCGTTATGCATATTTGGAGTAGAGGTTTTTTGAATGCATAATTTTTCCCATGTGCAAAAATAGAGTTCAGAAGGATGCATATTTTTCCAGAATTTTATTACAAAAAATGTAATTACTATGAATTTTTTTGTGGAAGATTCTCTTTGACCTATAATGGTAGTATAGAGCTTTCTATTTGTGACCACAAGCTAATTGCAAAATTGACCAAGGGTTGGTTGCAATATTGAGAGCCTTGCAACCAATCATCATGTGACACAACTATTCCAAGAATTGTACCACAACTTCACTAAAAGAAAGCAACCAACTTAATGGAATTGGTGGGGTGATGAGAAATGGGTTGGCTACCTTACCATGTGAATCATTTACTTGAAAAAAATTCAAGAACACTCACTTGAGGTTAACTACTACATGTGCAAGACCTCCTTTTTTATGCCAAGTTCTAAAGATGACATTTGCACTTCTACCTTACATAGAAGTATCCATTGTCATCCATCAGACCCTTTTAGGTTGATGCATTGTTATAGGGTTAAAGGATGGACCATAAACCACAAAGTTCAACTTCAGATTTTGACACTAAGAATGCTTCATTAAATTGGGGTGGGTGGGGGAAGACACTTATAGCATTTTGAATGCATCAAGAAGTAAGAGAATGATCAGGCCTTGGCATTCTTTTTAAAGGCTATAATCCTACTAGTCGCAAGGATTGTGTTTCCTCCATCAACCCAATGATTGTGCTTGGGCTATGGATACTAGTAGGAATCAAATTAATAAGCACAACCATTTCTTAGATATCCATTTCTAGCTATCCATTAGAGGTAGTTTAAAGAGGTTTTTGGTCCTTTAGTGCTCCCATTTCTTGAGTACATGTGAATGAAAGTTTTCATTATTATTTTCCAAAGCCAAAATCGTATGTTTTCTTGTAGGTAAAAAAATCAAATTCTTTTGTGAAGATTGAAAATTATTGTGAATTCTTGAAGAAAAAGTGAAGAAAAATTTCATATCAAATATAGAGTAAGCAAAAAGAATTTGAAAATTTCAACATGGGTTTATGTTATGGTGTAGAATATCATGGTCTAAAACAATATTTTTGGCATTTGTTTCTATATTTGGAAGTCATTTGACTGTAGTTATAATAGGGTGTGAATGTGTTACATTCCTTGGCCTTATGGCTTCAAATCAATTTATTTACTTGTTTTTTTAATGTTCTGCAGAATTAATTACAATCAAACAACTCCAAGAAGCCTTTATTTTGCGTAAATTACTATGTGTTATGAAATTGCAATAAGGTGAACCAACCCATTACCACCACTCTTCTCAATTTTGTCCTCATGTATCCACAAGGTATATTTCAAAGGTCAGATGTAGGTGAGCATCACCATTGGCTAATACTATATTAACAATTTGTAAATGAACCTAGAATTGAAGAAGTACTAAGGTAGAAACACCCAAAAGCGTCCTTGTTCCCATTAGTGTATAATAGAGTTCTCTAGAAATGTCTCTAGGCTTTCATTGAAGTGTCCCTATAAATGTCATTAAATCGTCTACTTACAAACTATTGATTGGTTGACTGTTGAAATTGTTATGTTTTGATTTTAGGTCCACCTATGTGACACATTCACTAGTTTAGGGAGTTGTGACTTTGAAAGTTGATAAAAAATACATGTCATATCCAAAAATTACAATTTAAAAAAAAATTCATGAATTTCAATTGCTAATACTACAAAAATATTTTTTTTCTAGCAAAAGGTGCCTCCAACTATGCTAAACTTCTTATATTGATGGTTGTGGGTGCTTCCACCTTATTGTGAAGGTTGGACTATCTAGTAAAAGGATGCAACTCATTTCTTCAAATTCATTGCACAATTGTTTTGCATTGCTTGGAATTAACGGAGCCCATATGTAATTTTTAAGAAGTTTAGTGGCCTATATGGTATCAACTATTGTATCTAGCTATCAGGTTAGCATTTCATGCCAATTAAGAGGAAGACATACAAAATCATTCGCATACCTATTCATTATTAGACTTTCATTTAAATTGTGTCCTCCAAAGTGTCATTAAACCATTCCCATATTTAATTTTGATTGGTTGATTGTTGATTTCTCAAATTTCAGGATTAGTACTAAGCTATGTGACAGATTTAGTGGCCTAGGGAGTTTCACTCTGAAAATTCATAGAAATTATATGTCTTATCCAAAAAATCTATTCCCCCCCCCCCCCTAATTCATGATTTTCAATTGTTTATACTTCAAAAATATTTTTCAAGAAAAGGTGCATCTAACTATTTTTATTTACTTATTTTGACACTTTTAGGTGTTTTCACCTTACTTAAAGGAGGCAACCCATTTCCAACTTCTCAAGTTGTTACACCTATATAGAGGGAAAGTTTATTGGGAGTGAAACTTTCCAATGTGCAAAAATAAAGTTAAGAAGGTTTCTATAGTTTTTCAGATTTTTATTTTGCAAAACATAATTACTATGAATTTTTTAGTAGAAGATTCCATTCCTTCCACTATGGTCATGTAGACCTTCATATTTCCGACAAGGACTGGTTGCAAAATCCACCCAAGAATTGAGAATGTTGTAAAACAATCACAATGTGCCACAACTGCATGGGAAATTGTGTTGTAAAGAATCACTATCATCTCCTCCTTTGCGGAAAGAGAGCAGTCTATATTGCTAAAAGGGGTCGGTGATTAGGACTGGGTTGCCTCCCTTAATTAAAGTTGAAAAAAAAATTCATCAAGTGCTTTTAGAATCAAGAAATTCTTAAAATTAATTAATTTTTTCAAAATTCCAACACCTCATAAAGTTGTAAGTGGGCACTTTGTTGTTTACTGAAGGCTACTTTACACCTAGAGATTGGGCCAATTCCCCTTGAGGTCAATTGCACAAAGTTTCAGCCCCTTTTGGTCTAAAGGCCGTCTTCAACTACTCACCAGAATAAGATTATAACTTTGTAAAGGTCTTGAGGCGAAGAAGTTGGGTTGATTCAATAAAACCTAGAAAATTTCAGCCCCCCCTCTCTCTCTCTCTCTCTCTCTCAAATAGTATATTCGCCAAACCAAAGGCAAAGTGATAAAAATTATATTGTCCCAAATATAGTCATGGAAAAATAAAGTACAATGCTACAAAGGAAATGGTTCCTATGAGCCCTATTCAATTATGTGGCTACATAAAAATGTCCTTACAAAATCAAAATCACCACTCTCAAAATCATATAATCTGTGGTTTAACTACCTTGGTAATAGGCTTTGTCCATCCATGGGTTAGTACATATATACCTACTTCAAAAAGAAGGGGGAGCCCACTATACCACTTACACAGATAATACATGTCCAATGCGCTGAGTACACTACCAACTAGTGGGGGTACAAGCAAATAAATCCCAGTGAGATTAAGTCCATCATAACAATGGGGGTACACTATTTCTCCATCCTAACAAGTTCTGGAAGTTAACATTTACCCACAAGACATGATGGGTGGTACAAAGAGCATGTTGGCTACATTCTTGGGAATGACTGATTGGCAATCAAGCATAGTGGGGATGGCCATGGATGGGAATGCAAGTACACCAGCATGCTTCAAGTCATGGTACATTAGATGGAAAGATCTGGAAAAATTTCACATGGACAAGCTTTGAGGACATACCACATGACAAGCATACTATAAAGAAAATTAAACACACTTGATTTCTTGGCCATGATGCATGGGCATGCCTACTGATTAGCCAAATCCATCAGGTTTCCAAAAAGTGGTTTAGTATAGACTGGCGGCTTGGGTTGTGTCAGGAATTTCGGGGCTGTTGAGTTTTGTTGGTGAGAGTGGCTAGGATATGCCAGGGAGCTGTGGGGCATATTGAGTGGTGCTACACTGTGGTAATAGAAGAAGCTATGGAATTGATTAAGCTTTTGGGCCAAAGTTCATGTACCTTGCTGCACTCTCCATTAGGGTGTACAAATTACATTAGTGGAAAACACCATGGCTAACAAGGTTTGATTGGAGAGAGGACATGGGTTCCAATGGCTTATTCCCTACATTGTTTTTGGTCTTTTGTAATGTGCCTTTGTTTGTGAAGAGGATAACAATTGGTCCTTGGCTAAAGACACCTTACGCATGTAAACTAACACACTTTTTGTTGGTTGGTTTGCATGGGCGTAGGTGAAGCCAAGACCCTCAAGCTTTGAGCATTTCACAAGGACTTCAAAAAAAAAATTTGCTTCATGTTTATTCTAAACTTTGATGCTTGATGCTATATTAGGATTTAAACACATGGCAAATGCTTGATGTCATCAAGGCTTTTTTTTTGGACTAGTGTCCCCTGTGCTGGCTTCACTACAGAGGCCAGATTTTGGAAGGACAGAGTCACATTGGTTAGATTCTGACAGATCTGGCGAAATTTCGCCAGAAAAAAAAGCCCTGGATGTCATGGCTTTGTAGAAGTAGCAAACATACTTGCTTTTGAAAATTGATGCACAATGATCCCACCCTTTGTCCTAGCTATAACATGGGAAAAGCATGACACATGATAAAAAATGTAAAGTGATTTTCTTAGAAAAAATTGCTTGCAAAAAAATGGATATCAAAAAATGCTTTGCAAGGTGCTGTTGGATGGGGTCTAAACTTGGTAGGGGTTTGTTAGAAAGAGCCCATCTTGATAGGGTGATCTCTCTCTCTCTCTCTCTCTCTCTCTCTCTCTCTCTCTCTCTCTCTCTCTCTCTCTCTCTCTCTCTCTCTCTCTCTTTACACTTCGAGGATGGGCCACTTTCCCTTGAGGTAGTTTATACAAAAACCAACTAATCTTAGTTGTTGAAAAAAATAATATTTTAACAAAAAAATTTATTATTTGAAATCTAACATTGGCCTCCTATTTTTGGTGCATCCAATTTATAGAGTTTGGGCCATGTTAGCTCATGTCTTTTTTGAACAAAATTTCATCCCACCAAATTGGCCCAACCTCTAGGAGTAAAGAGTTGGGGAGTTGGGACCGATTTCAACCTTTTGTCCAATCACATGGGAGGAGTTTGGGCTTGACGCAATAAATTGGCATAACTTCTAGATGTATAGCAACCCCACATTCAAATTTGTACAAGCTCCATATTGTTCAATTAGGTGAAAGAAGACAAGTGCTTTATAAAAGTGGAGAGGTAGGAGGTACAACAATTCATGTGGGACATGTAAATTCAGACATGAAAGAGATCAATGGCTCATAGTCAAGTCAAAAGAATGTAATAATTGTTTTTACAATTGAACTTCAAACCTCCACATCTTATTAGAGACTCCAAATCACAAAAATATTTTTGGAGGTGAAACTTTACATAATTTACCACATTTTTTTAGCCTACTTAAGTTAAAAAAAGTTGATTTAAAATGCTTGAATGAGTTATGAAGTTTAGGTATGAACACAATTACTTCTTTTTTTCATTGAACTACAACCTTACTTCATATATTTTATAATCTTTTAGGATTGATGAAGAACAATGTACTTCATTATAAGAAGGACCTCTTCACATCCTCCCACAACGTCCATATCTTATATTTGTTTGTTTGTTTTGGTTGGTTGTTACGGTGAAGTCTCTAGAACTTTGCTTCCTTCAATGACGTTCTTGGTATTGTTGGATAGCCCTTTGTGAAGAGGGTTCATTTGACTTTGTTTCTTGGCATTTGAACTACAATGTGAAAGTTCTATTATGGATTTTGAGTTATTTTGGATCTTGAATTATTCTAAATTATGGATCTTTTGGATAGTGTATCCCTGTGTTATGTTCTTCATATTGTTAGAAAGCTCCGTGAGAGAAGGGGTGCATGGACTTTGTTTTGTGATGTTTTGATAGATGGTGTGAAAGTTATGGGCCAACGACATAGGGCTACACTTATCAATGAAGTTAGTCCATCATATCACCAAACAAAAACATCTTAATAATTGATGATATATGTGATACTTTAATAATAATGAAACTATTAAGTTTTTGGTATAAGGTGACTTGATGGCCCATTTTCTTAAGTTTAGTCCTTTGCAACCTTTAATTAATTTGTTTTCCAACTCTACCCAAGAGTAATTTCCAAAAAAATTAAACTCTTGGTTTTTTATTTAGTCAATGCTGACCTTTATAGTTGGGTATGTTCACTAGAAGAAAATCTTGTTCATCAATCTCATGTGTTTTTGTTAGAAAACACAGAACTGCATTGGAAAAATGCATTTGTGTAGTCTTTTAGTCAAAAAACTGCAAAACTATGTTTTTCCCAATGCAATTTCTTGTTTTCTAACAAAAACACATCAGCTCGATGAATGACAATTTCTTCTAGTGGTTACTCTAATTTTTCCCTTGTAAAATTTTCTCACATGGAGAAAAGTTTTTTCTTCAATATCCAACTATTTTCATAACTTTTGATTACATGGTTAAAAGTTATTGTATGATATGTGGTTTTTTCCTCGGCTAGGCAATTTGGACACATAATTAAAAGCACTTTCTTCTAGAAACAAGAATTGGAAATTTATTTCTAGATTTTTATATACATAAAAAAATCTAAATCATTCCATTTTGATTACTGAGATGAAAGTTATGAGGATTTTTAATTTGAAAGTAGTTATGGATTCTCTACTCTATAATAAACCTTGAAGTCTGTGAATTAACTCATTTTTCTATATTTTTTGAAAAATAAATCATAGGATGTAGATTGTTTATTACAACATCGCAACCATTGGGATTAACATTTTTCAATTCCATAACTAAATTCTTAACAATTTAGTATTTTGAATCATTCTCTACTTCTTTTTCTTTACTATTTTTTTCCTATATGTTGTACGAATCCAAATGATCTGTAATTTTTCAAGCAAGTAGACAACTTGCCTTGAAGAATGAACCCAAAGAAATACCACCATTTTGGACATTTTTTCACATAAATGTGCCCTTGTGAAGTGCGGCTATCATGTTTTTAGCACGGACCCCAAAATGATTTCTATCACTTCAAACACTATTATCTTGCAATCTACAATGTTGAAATTTTTGAAATTTTTTCCACATTTTTTTCAACCATCATACTACAAGATCCTTCAGTTAAATATGTTAAAAAATGTTCTTTTTCTAAATTTTGGTACTTGTACTAGAAATGGCACTTCTGGAGCGTTTTTGATGAAAATCTAGTCAAGGAACTTTAGGAATTAAATATATTACAAACAAGATTTTGGTACATGTACAATGGGGTACAATAATCTTACAATTGGCCTATTTGGGTCCTTCAATTTTTTGGTACAATGTGGAGTATAAATGGTATATTTTGGTAAGCATAATTATCATTGCATCCTTATGCAATTCAAATCAAGCATACCAATTTTTAGTTTCAAAAAAACAAAACTCCATTTTTGGTGAATTTTTCAAGTCCACTTTCATGGTTTTATGTAATAATTTATTGAAAAAAATTGATGATGAATTTTTTAAATTCAATTTCATAGATATGTAGGGAACATCTATAAGCACATCTTTCGTATTAAAAAACACCCCCTTTAGTATCAAAAATATATCTCCATATTTTAACTAAATTTTTCTAGTTGACCTACACATTGTGACTAATTTTGTACATTTGAGCATGATGGTACAATTAATTTTCCAAAATTTAGTTAAAATATAGAGATATCCATTTTTTCAAAGTTTGGTTGCATGACGCTTTGCATTGAATTCATCTTGACGGTTATATTTTTGTTTACTTAAGGGGGTATTTTTTAATATGAAAGATGTGCATTTGGATGTTCCTTACATATCTATGAAATTGAATTTAAAAAATTCATCATCAATTGTTTTCAATAAAATATTATGTAAAATCATGAAAATTGACTTGAAAAATTCACCCAAAATGGAGTTTTGTTTTTTTGAAACTAAAAATTGGTATGCTTGATTGGGATTGCATAAGAAATGAGTGTTAATTATGCAAGACAAAATATGCCAATTTTATTCAATATTATGCAAGATTTTTTGATTGGCACAAAAAAATTGTTTATAAGATTATTGTACCCCACTATAATGGTAGTGTCACATACTAAGGTAGGAACATCCATAACCATCAATTTAAGCAATTCAGCATAGTTGAGGTCAAATTTTTCTAGAAGAAATATTTTTTCAATGATAGCAATTGAAAATCATGAATTTAAAAAAAAAAAAAATTTTGGATAAGGCATCTAATTTCTAAGAATCTTCAAAGTAGAACTTTCTAAGACAACCATAATCACATTCTACACAATCTACCTTGATTATAGCACCAAAATCTGAAAAAATCAAAGACCACCAACCACAATTAAGTATGGAGATGGTTTCAAGGTACTTTAAAGACACTTTCAAGGTACTTTGGAGAGTACCTTGAGGGAACTCTACTCTCAAACTATGACTATACTAATGGTTATGGGTGTTCCTACCTTCAAAGGATTAATCTAATCGACTTCACATACAATAGGGGTAGTCACACCTTCTTCATTGTGCTCTCATTCTTCACAAAATCAGAACATGGCAACTTAGGGTTGACGTGCAACAAGCTCTCAACAGTGGAATATACTTATGCTACGAAGTTTGTTATTCTACTCCGGAACAAAAGAACGGGCTTGCGAAAGAGTTCATGAGCTAAGTATATCCTGTGACCCGCATCACCTACACCCGATGACCTAACACCTATGATACTTGTGTATTTTCAGTCAGAGGCGAACTCATTCTTCACAGAAGTCCTCCACGCAACACAAAAGGGGTGTCACAGCTTCACCTCGAAGTGCTGCACATTGGCTCCTGTTTTCTCTCCTGTTTTCTCTCGTTACTGTTGCATTCTTCAGAGAACTTTGAGTTGATGAAAAAGCCGTGACTACCCCTAATATGACCGGTAAGCAAAGAGAGTATCCTCGGGGAATTAAAAGATTAGTTGTTCTGCTAACTTCGGCTCATTGACGTTCCAAAGACTGGCATGATTGGCTTTTGAAGCAGTCAAGATAAATTTCAAAGTCCAAGCTCTTTTCAGAGCTAGGAGGTCAGACCAAGATTTTTGAAGAAATGTTTTTCCAGTCAGTTTTCCAGCCTTGTCTGACCTTGCTTTCAGTCATAGTACCTATTTCTCAAATTCAGATAAACTAAATGTATTGATCTCTTTGTAATTGTAACTCACAACAGATCTAGTCAACTCTATGAGAACCTTAATACGAATAAGATTCGACATAGGATCTACAGGTACACAATCTCAACGGTCCTACACCTTAAGATGACGAACAAAAAAAAGCTAATTTCTCACTACAAAAATGACTCTCGGTGGAAATACTAATTTATCCCCAGAACTCCGAAGGAAGCCAAGTTCCTCTCAAGAGCCTCAAGCAAGCTGAATAGAATGTGATCTCCTCAATATATCAGCTAGCCCAAGATTGTAAGAACGCTCAAAACAATCCCAGATCTACCTAAGAATACCACACGAGTGTAATTGTACAAGATAGGATTGCCAGGTCATTACAGAACATAATCCTCTGGACTGTAGTATTCAGCAATAAGCCTGTAGACATACGATGGATTATGGCCACCTCTGCAAAAATAACCACATAACTTATCGTTTCAGAAAAACGTGCTGAACAACAAGAAAAGATGGAGCAACCAAGTCGAATGGAACAGCGGGTCTACTTTCAATTGCAAGCAGCTTCGGGAAAAAGAACTTACGTATCAGTAATAAAAAGGCTCACAAGCTCTGGTGGAATGTAGTCAAAGGTTGGATTCACAACATAGGTGCCCTGGCCACCAGTGCTGAAATCGAGGCAATCAGATAGCTCCCCAAAATCCACAATCTCAGCCGGTGATTTCAAGTCGTTAAGTAGCGTGTATGGATTGTGAGGATATTGTGGACACAACTGCAGCACAGAAACTAATTCCATATGAAAAGTATTGAACAAAAATTATTTCCAGTGTGTGATTAAGTTACAAACCTAACAAGATCCCATCAGAATTCAGAATATTTTAACGACCATATCCGTACCAAGTATCTGAAAACAAACAAACTCATGTACTTTATTACAAATTGACATACCTTGTGAACACCAGCAAGAACAACAAAAGGAACTGCATGCCTGCGAGCTGCAAGGGCAACCATATGCATGCCAACAGGAGCCAGCACTCCTCCATTGGCCATGACAGCATGGGCTCCCACTATAACCTGATTATTGTGAACAGAAAACAAAACAAATAATCACAAGAACGCTTTTAGAGGACAGTGTCACGCAGAAAGTAAAAAAAAATTAAAAATGAACCTCAAACCAAGCATCTTATGCGACCGTATGCCAGGAATAATAAGAACACAGGTCCATGTTCTGCAGTACATATCACATTCTTCTACTAGCTCACTATTGACTGCTATGGTTAAATGAGAAGTCTTAAAGTGCACAAACAGCTCTGTCGCTTATCAGGAAACATCATTTACACGTATTAACCACTGCTTCACTTGTAATCGTCTCGGAAAGAGACTCTGCTACTAGTAGTGGTCGATCTTCAATTGGTGGCTATCGTGTTTACAACATAGTGCATTCAAAATTGGCTGAATCATGAAATTACTATTTCGACTAAAACAACAACACAACAATACGTGTACGTGTATCAGATTTAGAGATGGTATACATTAGCAGACACGTACCATGTTCACACGAGATATCATAGCGAAGACAGCTGAATCTGTGATGACAGTTGTTTGTAGCCCTTTCTCTGCAAGTTCTTTTGCAAGAATATGTCCCTGATACCTGGTCATACAATCAAAGCAATGAAGGTACGAAATAAGAGAAGTAATTCTACCATGTGAATACTCAAACTTCACACTTGAACATGTAGACGTGGATCAGACCAACCCGGCTCTTGATCCAAAATTGTATTTTGTTGCAAACCAAAGAACCAGACAACACATCAACTGAAGCGACATACTTTGGAGCACCCTCCGCAATCACAACTTGGAAGGATCTCTTCTTTTTCGCCTCCAAAAGAAATTTAAGTAGCGAGCGTGACCGCCCGAGCGTCAAAATCACCTCACTGTCCACAACAGCCAAGACACAGCATAAATTTCTCATGATCCAAAAGTTCTATCAGACTCAATACAAAGAACAAGCAATAACTATTCAGGATAGGTATACCATGGTCAGATACGACGACCGGAAAACTTCTCGCTTAAGATAACTACAGAAATGATATGCAGTAGCATACAACATGTGGCACAAACAGTATAATGGCTCAACAGGTATGTTTTGGCATACTTTTGATGAATATGTTCAATTGCCTGCTCAGCAACCTGCGAGTGGTAATTATCTATGTCTTGAAGCAACTCAGTAATGCCTTCAATCACATTGTGCTTCAACTTCCAGCTTACAGAATTCCTGTCTCCAGCTGCACAACCCACCACAAACAGCGTAAACCTCACCGTCCAAGATCATCACAGGTTGAGATAGTATACCAAGGACCGATAAACCTTCTGAGAAAACCCAAGACAAAGATCCCAAGTTCAAAATTGCCCTGATGAATTTGTCAAAAAATGTAGTAAATGCCCTAACGGCCTAAGCTATGAAAATCCATGTGAGACAGTTTGTCTCTGATTAATCGAAAATGAACTCGGAACACGTCAACAACTCCATACAGGAAGCAACCTATGTCGACCCGCAGTCTCAGGATTTGACTACAACTTTGTAATTTCATTGCATAGATTGCAAATCAGACTGTTTGCAACAATCTCATCACAGCTGCGGTGACAAATTCTATAGACAAAATTCACTACTATGAGGGTGATCGGAGCAACGACCCAGAAACACAAGAGCTGTATCTCAAGCTGTCGATATCTCAGAATGGCCTCAAGAACAGGAATTTGATGGCACATCCCAACAAGTTGAAGAAACTCATTAGCGTATACAGCAGAAGAAGGGAAGCAACACTTACAACGACTTTTTACGTCCGAGTCTCCAACAGACGCTGCTGGCACCTCAGGAGCTATGACAGGTTCAGGTATTGATTCTAGCAGATTATGCAAAGAGGGTGCTCGCAGGGCACTGCGGTTCGCAGCAGCAACAGCTGATGCAGAATAACTAGATTTAGTGTCACTTTCGTCGTCGTCACTTTCGACGCTTACTCCTGGTACCGCAGATGATGTCAACGACACATCTTCCTCCCTAATGATGTGAAGAACTCTTCTGACAATGTTTCCAACTGCTAACTCTGCAAAAGAAAATTATTGAAATTAAAACTCATGATAAGCAAAACGAAGAATTCTACGAAATTCCTTTCCTATCATTCAGTCGAATTTCACATACCAATTTGTAAAAAAATGCTCTGAGCATACTCACAAACAAACCCTAGCTACGGATCAAGAGCAGTAAACTAACCAATAGGATTCGCTGCAATCATTCGAAGCCCTGTCGTTTTCACAACATCAATGAGAACAGCTGCCTGACCAACATTTCGCAACCGTTGGTTCGAAATAACTTGCCGAAGAAGCTCAGCAGTCAGTTTCGCAGTATTCAGGGAACCCTCCACCTGCCTGAACACACAACACTTCAACTATGTCAATTTCGGGAGCCAATCCTTTAACCATCTTAAAATCGACATCCGTAACACTCTTACCAAGTGAAATCTCCAAAACGATAATAAATATAAATGAACCGAAATCAGAAGAATTCAACTTACACGCTTCTCAAAGGAATAAACCTGCTGCGCGACAAAAATATGCAAAAATTTCATAGAGCCTGACGCTAACGCGACCAAAAATGAATAACAAAGAGCAGCAGGGAGATTAAAAGAAGTAATCACCTGCGTCTCAATTTGGTGACGAAATCGTCGACTGCTGCTTGGGAGTCCGGCATTGCAGCTACCATGCCAAAGCTCTGTACTGAAGTAGCGTTTCCTCCAGTGGCGAGAAGCTAAACCCTTAGTTTCCCGGGGCCTGAATTCAAGCCCTAAAGGAGAATTTGGTGGTAATTTCGACGGAGAGCTCGATAGGATACGCAGAAAAATGAGAATAGCATAATCCTCGAAAATCTCCAACAAAATAAAAAAATACAGTCGTTCGTGACGATGAACGCCAGAACTGAAGTCGCAAAAATTGGAGAGCCGAAGCTACGACGGCATGGAAAGCCGGTGACGAGGGCGAAGAGAACGAGAGGGCCGCCGCGAAGACGAGGCTACAGACACGGGTATAGGGTGGTGTTCGGTGGGTCACCTATCCCCGTGTGTCATTATTTCTGAAATGTTTTTTCTCTCAAAACTCAAATCACACTAAGGTAGAAGCACCCAAATGTAACACTAGTCATTTACAGACACCTATAAAACAACCTAAATCCAAGTGCTTGTGGACCCAAAGTAGACAAGTGGGGTTCTAAAGGAGACATATGAGGTTCCAATAAGTTGTCATTTTTCCAAGAAGCAACCAATCACCTGTACTTGATCCAAGTTTACAGTGTTATTTTTGGGTGTTTCCATGTCCACTTTGGTGTTAGTCTAATGTCCACATTAGGTGCATCTACAAAGTATTTTTCAAAAATTCATAAAATATTCATACAAACTCAAAAAAATACAAAACCAATTTTGTTGGTTTCCTAGAACATTTCCTAACACACACACAACATTTTTTCTTGTACGCACCCTCCATATTCAAGAGATCCAAACAAGTGTCACATTTAGGTGCTTCTACCTTAGTTTTTCATGTTGATGCACAAATGTGTTGATGATTGTGTTGCAAAGAAGAGGTACCAATTTTTTTTAATCTTTTTTTATTAAAAACTTATGTTGGTATTGACAAAAAAAAAGATACCACAAACACATAAACATAAACACACCTATATATATATATAATATAATAGTAATAATTTTTTTATGTCACCATTGGCAATCAAAGTTTCATGTTTCAATGTAGATAAATTCTCTCTACTAGAAATATCATTGATGAAATTATTTAACCTAAATCACTTGAAGAGGACATTTTGTATCCTTAGGATGATATCAAGGGCGTCCCATTGATGGAAAATGTTTCATCATCCAATTTTCTAAGAGAAGTTGCTTGAATCTAGTTTCAATGAAAGATGTTGTGTATTCTCTCCTTGTAATATTTCTTGACTTTTCCCTACCTAAACTAATGGCAAATCCATAGACATTAGAGGAAATTTGGCCCCTCTACAAGGTCACTTGACTTTTGGGGGATATCCAAATTAAATCTAGATGAAAATAAATAAATTTTTAGTCCCCAATCTTGTGTGGTACACTAGGTAATCAAGTGGGCCAAAAAAATATTGAATTTTTCTTTTTTATAATTCCACATTCTCACGCAATCAAATGACCCTACACAGGGATCAAATTTCCTATAATGACGCAGTGTAGTGCATTTAGGCTACTTTTGCTCTAATTTCTAGATTTGAATTTTAGAAATATAATTGATCTTTTTGAATTTGAGACCAACTAATGAAATGAAGCTTCTCAAGTCTAATTTCTACTGAAATTAAAAAATTTTAAATTTTAATTGCAATTTGAACTTTGAACCTATAATTATAAAGTGCAAATTTCCTAATTTTAGAATGATATGGTAAAATTTTGCACCATGGTATTTTACACTATAAAATACACTGATGGAGGAAAATTTAGATTATTAAAGCATATCTTGTATTGGATATGAATTTATTTGTACAACTTATAGAAGATATGTAATTACATCTTTGAAAAATAAATACAAAATTTTTCATCCATATGTAATTGAAAAATGGGAGCATACAAAGAAAGGATCTTCAAGGTTTGAGAAAGCAGTCATAACTAGTCCTTTAAGGGTTCACAGTTTCTTACACTAGCTAATTAAATTTGTTATGAAAACAATGATGTGCTTCTTACAATTGAAGATTATGAATAAGAAATTCAAAGATTATATTGTTCTTGTCTTGAAATTTGGGTAGTACAATTGTAGTGAAATATGAAAGATAACTTCATCTTTCTTCTTCTTGAACTCAAAAATCAAATCAAATGAATCCAAGGTTACAACACTCCTAAACATAATTGAATAAACCATTGACCATGGCTCATATTATGAAATTGTTTAGTTTTTGTTTAAATCTTGTCTGTAGTTGAAAGGAGATTTTTTACACTCTTTTAGTATTTATTTTTGGACACCTTATAAATAAATCATGAATTTTCAAAGTGATGAAATTAGATGTACTTGAAATCAACCTCAAGCTCTTATAAATATTATTTATACCTTTTTGGTAATAATCCATAGGATTCAAATTTAGATAAGGGTCATAACTAGGTATATTACTTTATATTGAGTCTTATGCTCTATTCAATCTTTCTCTTTTGGTCACAAGCTAAATTAGAAACACCTCCAATTATATCTAATGAAGGCAATTTGAAATAGAATATGTAGTTGAACTTGCAAAGTTGTAACTAATACATTAGGAATTACAAAAACTTGGAATCTAAATCTAATAAATTTTGCAATAAAACACAAGTTTCTCTACTCAACTTAACCCATTTTTATAAATTCTTACAAACCATTGCAAAAAGATTCCAACATTACTTTATTTGAATGCCATTTCCACTATTTCTCAATGGGATTTTGAAATTATATCAATGACTTAAATCCAACACATGATTGTAAAAGTGTTATTCACTTCTTTAATGAATATGTATTCTTTGCTTAGAACTTGATGGAGTTATAATGAATATATTGCCAAAACCGAAATCTCATACCTTATATTTTAGAGCCAACTTCAATTGACATCGACAAGGCAATTTGGCACCACTTTTGACATAGACAAAATTACATTCCTTTCAGTATTGTGGCATCTTGACCACTTGAAGTTGCTTTAACAAACTCTAAACTTAGTTGAACATATACTCTTGTGACTTCTTGGCAAGAGTGCAAACATGCATAGTCAAAGAATCTCATACTTGGTGTGGAGTAAGTGTGCGTTGATTACACTTTAAAGGTAGTAGGCTTGCAAGGGATCAACCATGATTTTGAAATAGGCTAGTGAGGGCAACTATAAGAAGCTTATTATAAAAAGCATTTTGACAAACTCAATTTCCTTGGGACCATCTAATATTAAATAAGAAAAAAACAAAATTGTAGGACAATTTGCAAACTTTGAAATCCCCCTTTGATGATTCGATACTAAAGTGCATACCAATAATCTATTCTGGAGACACTCATTCTCCATATTTGTGAATTATCACTAAGAGAAACCCACGTTTTAGGTGACATTTTGTAATTTTTTTCAAATGGACTTTAGGTGATTGTGGGCGGATATTTGCCCACCCTTGGCAAATATACGAGCACAACCAAGTTCTTATGTTTGGAGGGTGAACTCTATTCTAATGGGTGCCTAATGTCGGTCCACTATGCTTTCCAAAAAATGGATCTTTTCTAAGCCTCCTAAGTCCTACAATTCACCATGAACCTCTAAACTATCCTAGATATAGAGTTATTACCTAGATCCCTTGACCGTTGTGGCCTCCTAGTAAAGCTAAAAGTGGGATAAATCTACTACTATTAGCTTGTAAATCGGTTCATGCCATTTCTAAGAACCTTAGACACTTGGAAATCAAACATTCCTACAAGCAGCTATAGCTAGATGAAGTTTAGCCATTGAAGAAGCTGCCTAAACTTCATCCATCCTTTTGGACCCTCTCCCCAACTTAGATGACTTTGATTTTTGGATAATAATCCTACCCTATGAACTATTTTGCAAGTTTCGAGTTTGGGTGTGTGTGGATGAATTTCACCCTACTTCATCCATGTTGGATTCCAAACTTCATCCACTCATAACTTCCTTGATATGAGTCGGTTCGGGGCATATTTTATACCCACGGAACCCCTCGACGTCCACTCTATGATTCTAATGCTATATTTGATCTGACCCCTGTCTCTAAGGGTGCTACCCACTCTTAGGCCTCGGCCCTATTCTATGGTTGTGGAAATAAACTAGCTAAATGGAAGGAGAAGCGTAGGAGTCATACCTCGGCTTGGGGTTCATCATCTAGGTTATCGAGACTTCCCTTCAATATGTCCCTCGTTGCCATGTCACCTTCGTAGGGTTTGATGAATGTTTGGATGAATTTCATAGGTTGGATGTGAGTACATTTGGTGAGCCTAACTCTCCATCTTTTCCTTCCTACTTTTCCCTTCCTTTTCTTTTTCCTCCTTGCCTTCCTTCCTTCTACCCTCATTCCACGTGGAGTGAGATGGTTGGCAAGCCACCTACTTCTAAACCTCAATTGGATGATTAATGACCACTAGCCTACTCTTGTACAATAACCCCACTAGCCTAAGATTAATGACTGCAGACTACCACTAACTTCTAATCAATACCTATGTTCTTCAAATTCCTCCTAATGGTAGGAGACCTTCCCTAAACCTCCTATTAGTATTCCTCTTACCTCACTTGTGTTGTGGTGGTGGTGTAGGTGACTTCGTGGAGAGAATGAGTGTGTGAGGTTGTTTGGGTCTATTCTACTCTATTTGCTAACCTCTATTTCCTCTAATCCCCTTCTATTCTATTCTTATTTGTTAACCTCTATTTTGTCTAATCCCCTTCTATTCTATTCTATTTGCTAACCCCTATTTCTGTTAATTTTTTCCCTTGTCTTCTCTGGATCCCACTAGACCCTGAATAACCCTTGTGTTGGACCATGAGTCACCTTTATGCTGGATTCGAATCACCTTAGACTAGATCCCGAATTACCCTTGGTTGGATCCCTTAAGTTGCTAGTACTTGGGCTGCCAATACCCAACTACCAGTACTGAGCTGCCGGTACCCAGATTGTCGATGCTTAGGTGCCTATACAGGAACTATTGGTGTTGGCTGCTAATACTCAGGTTGGTGATGTTTGAAAAGGGGGGTTCTCCTTGGTGCTAGACGTTGGTCCCTCCCTCTTGTTGCAAAAGATGACCTTGAAAGTTTAGTTTTCTAATGTTGATAAAAGGACTAGAAATGGATGGACGTAGGAATTGTAGAGCACACCTACACTCGATGGCTAGAACCTAGGACTGAGTTTTGAGCACTAAACTTTGACTTGTTCCCAAAATGTTTTGAGAACTAAACTTTGAAGGTGAATGCCATGTAGATTCAAAGCTCCGTTGCCGATTTGGATTTAACACTAAATTTAAAACTTGGAGGACCTACGGGTTCAAAGCTCTTCTATTTGATGAGACTTTCAACACACAATCTAAGATTCTAAGGACCTAAGGGATCCAAAGCTTTGTCATCCTAGTGGGATCCACAATCAACAAGAGTAAGGTAAGACAAGTTGGCATTCTATGGGGACTTAAGACACTCTCACCATCTTGTGGCGAGGATTAGTATAATAAAGTTAGTAAGCACTCAAAGTAAGCTAGAGGCCCTCCAAAATAGCAGCCCCAAGGTACAGTGGGGGTTTGGCTCTAGGGTTAGTACAATAAATCAAATGACCCTCAAGACCCCTCAAAACATGACAAGACTCCTATGGAAGAAGGCACAATGCCCTCTCCAAGGTTAGCAAAACTAAAAGCTCAAGACTTGAACTAATTCAAGACAAAACTACCACAATGGGACATAAGATTTAGAACCAACAAAGTAAAGAGACACAAGGTGCAAAAGGAAACCTAAGAACTCTATATCTTGCAACAAAACTAGCAAAAGAAAGCAAAAGTGTAACAAGACTTGTAAAGGGAGCAAAAAGAACAAAAAGAAGACAAGCACCGCCAAGATTTTTGGCAAAACAACAAAAGTTCCAACAAGGTAAACCCAACGGACCCAAATACAATATGGGGGTGTTTTGAGTGGTGTAGGGCTCTCCCTTTTATAGGAGGATGGGCACCCTTGCTCCCCTCAAAGTTACAAGTTGGGAACTCCGTTCCCACGAATGGGAATCCTAATATCCTAGATCTCCTTTGAGATTTTTACCTACGTAGGACGTTGATAAATCCTTGATTGCCTTGGGATTTCTATCTACACTAGGACTTTGACATCCAAACTCTCCACCATTCACGATCTAGGAACCCCATCTCCTAGAAGGGAACTTCTAACCCTAATCTTTACAAGATCTACGGCCTTAATTGAGTGTTGACTTCCACACTTCTATGCTGGTCTATTTTCAAACTTTTGGAGTTTTACTCCGATTGACAAACGGATTGCATCGTTGGCTCGAGAAGGCCATTTCTAGTACATTTGAATTCCTCAACCCTTTTTTCTTCCTCAAAAACCCATCGAAACCTAGTGCCATTTCTCACAAAAAAAGGGTTAAAAATCTAGCTTGTGGATGTTGCCTTTTTTGAACAAGGTGATTGGCTAAGGTGATTTGAATGGTCCAAGGGGATAAGAGAAGACCTTTCATTGACTTCATTTCGAATTTGTATGCTCCTGAGACAACAGTCAACTCTTTGCCCACACTGCCACATCGTTTAATTTGGAGGAAATCTTCCAGTTTGGGTATCTCCCGCTATAGGAATATCTCAAAACTTGTTGGAAAATCTTATTAATATAAAAGAATCTACACCAATTTTTAGTGAGATTTTACCGCCCTCTAGGAAATTTCCACAAATTTCCCGAAATTTCCCGTAGTGGGTTTTGGTGGTTGATTGTCCGAAAAGGTTATTTCTGCAAGTTAAAAAATTTTGAGACTTTTTATGGGACCTTTCAAGGAGTTCCACAATGGCCATGCAAGCTCATATTTTTACTTTGCATATGTAGGGATGGGAGGGGATAAATCCCACTCTTCACTAATTATGTAGAAAATAGGGAATCTATGGCATACAAGGAAATCTTGGCGAATGGACTTTGCTTCCAATCCCCTAGTATACTCTAGATCCTAGATCCATACTTGAGACTTGTGGATTCCTCTACAAGCCAATCTTGGTATCATAACTTCTACAATACTAACAATTGGGCTTTATGGTTTCAATGGTGAAATGGAAAAATGGAGACCTATCTTAGAACCTCACAAGACTTTTCTTGGCACAATTCCTAGCTAGTTGGGTTTACTATTTAGTAGGATGGTGCATCGTTGGCCAACTACGCTCAAACCTACTAATTTCCACTGTTCATGATTCTAACATATGTACATGTGGGCATCTAAGGGGTAACTAGACCTACAACCCTAAATGAGGCCAAATTCCTAATTTGGTATGTCACAACCTATTTTGGCCTTAGGCTCTATTATAGGCTTTTTACACGTAATTACCTACTAAACTGCAAAAAGCTAAAAACAAACAAACTATGAGTCCCAATTGATGAATTGGGAGTTCACAGTGATGTCAAGAAAAACAACTTGTGTTTTATTTATTTTTCAATAATCATGTCCAATATAACATCTAGATGTCATATTGGATGTGATCATTGACAAAAAAAACACAAGTTGTTTTTCTCGACATCACCTAAAATCCATTTGAAAAAATTACAAAACGTCACCTAAAATGTGGGTTTCTTATAGTTTATAGTAATTGAACCTCTCGATGAACCTTAACTTGTACTACTATAAATCACCATCAGTGTGCACCCACCAAGTTTCAAACCTGGTTATGATGAAAGTTATTACATCACAAAAATTGAGAAGCGTTAAATAAGGTCTATGAATAAGTACTAGACATTGATGCAAGAGATTTGGGGTTTGCCAATGCTCATCACTGTAAATTAACCTACTTCATTTACTCTAAGGATTCATTTGAGCATCTATGCTAAAAACATTATCTCATAGAAAGTACCATATGCCATGGTAAAATTTCTAGTATTGCTGACTTCTTTTAGACAAAACCTCAACCTAAACAAGGGTCAAAATTAGAATGACTAAGATGCCTTCTAAAAAAATACATCTAATCCAATAGGCTAAATCCCATGTCATCATCGCTCTCCTCCTTTGGCTCCTCTTGTAGTAATCAAGCAAACATAGATGAGTAATTAAGACCTAATTTAATCACAAAATCCTCTTGTAAATTGTAGCCTTGCTTGGCCTAACGTGAATAATTGCATCATAGAAAATTAATATATTCATGAGAATTGAAGGATAAAAATATGACATTCCAACGGAATACTAAGATAACAACATCAAATTCCTGCCGGATCCTAAGAAATTTTAAAGCAATTTTTGAAACCAGAATGTTGCATACTATCTAGTAATGAATATGCCACACCCACATCAAGAGAGTACATACCTTCTTTTCACCCTCCTTAGGATAGCCTCGACCGTAGAGGCAACTAGACGGCAATGCTTACAGCGACAACACCACTACCTCCTAGTTAGGTACCACGATATCACTGAGTGAGTACAACTTGATTTTACATACGTGCATTGATAATGATTTTCTAAAATCTCAGTGTTCAGAAGTATCCCTCTTACACAAGTAGACATTATTGGGAATCCATACTATGATTAACAATTCTCAACACCTCTGACATTGGTGATTAGGTCATCAACACTTCTCTTCTTGCAAAGCTTGGCAAAAAGGCTAGGTCAATATCCCTCTATTTGAACTCTGGTAGCCTTAACCAAAGTCACAATCTTATCAACTTGGCAGGAATGGAGAAACAAAGGTCAAAATAAAGTATTACAACAAAAAGGCGGATTGAAAATCTGGAGGCCTATGACACAAAATGAACACAACCAATAGAAAACAAAAGAAAACCTTGCCCAATGGAGAACAATTGAACACAAATTTATAGTTAGGTTTTCTACATTGAAAAAAGTGAGCATGTAAGAAACCTAGAGGTGTTGACAATTAAGCAAATGTCTACATGCCTTTCACATTACAATTGATGATTGAGAGCTCAAGCATAACGCTATTAAATTGCAATCCTTTAAGGTGATTTAGATTCAACGAGTGAGATGAAAAAACCCGGTGCACTATAGTATATGTGCTTCAATCTACATGAAGACCACTAAGCATAAAATAGCCTCTGAATCTAAATTAGAATTTGAAAAGAAAATGAGTCCATGTATTGTGATTGCAATGCCGTTGTTGTGCAAAATAAGATATGCATAGGTGCATGTTAGTTTGCCGAACAACATTTTGGCGACGTGACTACAAAAACCACTATGTTGGAATCCGCAACAAATAAAAACACAAGCGATGGAGAGCTAGAACACAAAGAGACTCGAAATAGTTAGCATTTGGTTCTTGAATCTCACTTGACCTAATTTTAAAGATGACTATTAGATTAAAATCACATCCATGATTACTTATTTGCATTTGATCACGTCCACTACTCGGGTGACTTGAGCACCGGATGGCGGCAATATTCGTGATAGTTGGATCAAAGTTCACGTTGTCATGATGTGAGCCGTCTAGTATTTGAAGTTGACATCTTCATTAGTTTCAAAAATGTTGTTAGTGTTGGGCATCTTTTGTGTTGTTAGTGTTATAAGTTGTTTGTTGTTAGTATTATGTGTTGGGAGGTATTAGAGTGTAAGGAGGTTGTTGTTGTTGACCGTTTAATTGCCGGTTGATAATCGGTTTGGTAGTAGTTGACACTAGGATAGTGGGGTTAAGGTTAGGGTTAGTCGGCGGCTAGCTGGCGAGGTTTGTAGAGGGTACTTAAGGCAAGGGCTGATCCTTTGCTCCCTCTCTTGTCTTTGTTTTTTTTGTTTTGAGTAGTAAGAGGGGAGGGGTGGACTTGAGGATGGAGAGTTGTTTGTTGTGAAGATTTATTTGAAGTAAAGTATTGATTTGAAGGACTTTTGTGTTGCATTTGGTAAAAGTGTTGGATGGATTCTAAATTTTAGATATGAGTTTTTAAAGAGTTGATACTTAATGAGGCCAAGTTTTAGATCTAGATCTACTATGGACAAAAAGTTATGAGGGTTTGAAGTGGAGAGGTTTGAATTTCAAGGCAGCCAAGGAGGGCGTATTGAGGAGCGTGTATCTTTTTGGCATTTTATGTTTTGGCAACAAAACTTGGAGGATACTTTCTTTATCTTATCTACTCCTTTCTGTCAAATTTTTAGCTTCAAGAAACTCTAGATCTATGAGTTACGCATAAAACACAACCGGGGTATGAAAGTAGTGAAGGATTGGAAAGTCAGTAGTAGTAAAATGTCCACCAAAGTTGGACAGTATCTTGGATTAAGTTGAAACTTGGTATGTGATATTTCGGATAGTGGATCTACATTTTATCAAAGTTTCAAGATGTTTGAAGCTACTGTCTATATTTTATAATAGATCAAAATTAGGTATGGCAGTTTCTAGGATATTGAAGGAATCATAGGGTAAAGATTTGGGGAAAAGGGGGTTTTGAGGGTAGATTTATGAACAGGGTTGTTCTGTCAAACGTGTTTTGGGATTTGGGTGTCGATTTGTTCGTCTGATGTCGCATGTCGTATAAGACGAGTGTCGCATATACAAGACAAATTTGACGAGCGCGAAATTAGGGTTTAGGGTTTTTGGGCAGGGCAGCCAAAATTTTTATCTTACGTGGCGGGTTGTCAACAGTAACGTGGAAAGCTTTGACCACGTCACCATAGGCGACTACGGGTGGGGCGACTGCGGGTCCTAGAATGAAGGCGACTGCGGGTTCAATCTGGGGTGATTGCGGGTCCAATCCAGGGCGACTACAAGTCGAGGGGGTGGGGCGAGTGCGGGTGGGGCGCGTGCAGGTAAGATGGGGTGACCTCGGGTCCTAGAATGAGGGCGACTGCGGGTTCAATCCGGGGCGACTGCAAGTCCAATCCAGGGCGACTACAGGTCGAGGGGGGGGGCGAGTGTGGGTCCAGGGGGGGCGAGTGTGGGTAGAAGGGGGCGACTACGGATCTAGGGGGGGGGCAAATGCGGGTAGAAGGGGGCTTAGGGGGGCGACCACAGGTCATTTCTTGGGCGACCGCGGCTGATGGGGCGACTGCAGGTCTCAGACTCAAGAAGTCTTCTAGTTCATGACGATGGAGGCGGCTGCGTATGGGGCGACCGCGGGTCAGGGGCGCCAGAAAACATGAGTTTGAGTTTCCCCCCTTACAAAGTGGAGGGAAGGCATTCAAACTTTTCAAGTACCGCTCCCCCCTTTTCTGAGGAATAATTCCAGAAAATCCTAAAACTAAGGCATTCAATACTAAGTGATCAAAAGTTAATTAAGTAATAAAGAAAGCAAATTGGTTTAGGAAGTGGAGATTTGGAAAAGTCCTTTTTCCTAACATTTCATTTCTCCTTCATCCATCCTTGTGGTCATGTCAAATTCAACATAACCATTTCCTATTTTAATTTTTGGAGGGAGTACATTGAGAGGAGACCTTCCCTTTTGGGGGAAATCATGTACAAAAAAAATACTAACATCGTGGGATGCACAAAGAAGAAATCTTCTTATCTACATAAGAAGTGGTTTAAGAAATGGAGACTTGGGGAAGCTGTTCTAATTGACATTTTATTTTTCCTTCGTGGTCATGTCAAATTCAACGTGACCATTTCCTATTTTAATTTTTGGAGGGAGTACATTGAGAGGAGACCTTCCCTTTTGGGGGAAACCATGTACCAAAAAAATACTAACACCGTGGGATGCATGAAGAAGAAATCTTTTTATCTACATAAGAAGTGGTTTTAAGAAATGGAGACTTGGGGAAGCTCTTCTAATTGACATTTTTTTTTTCCTCATGCTCATGTAAAATTCAACATGACCATTTCATATTTTAATTTTTGGAGGGAGTATATTGAGAGGAGACCTTCCCTTTTGGGGGAAACCATGTACAAAAAAAATACTAACACTGTGGGATGCAAGAAGAAGAAATCTTTTTATCTACATAAGAAGTGGTTTACGAAATGGAGACTTGGGGAAGCCCTTCTCCTCATCATTTCATTTTCCATCCTCCAACATAGGAATTTCAATATAGTCCTCCTCTTGATACATCAAGGGGATTTAAAACACATTTGAAGGGGTGAATGAATATTCAATTTATTGAAGATTAAAAAGTTAGGAAATGACACTTTGAATGGTTTTTATCTTACAAGTACAAGGTTTAGGAGTTCAAACATTTTTACGACATATAATGAAAAGCAACTCACATGTGTGTGTCATTTTATCCATCCTAAAAAATAGAAGTACATTACTTTTGGACTCGCATACATGGAGAAGGTCCATGGTTTTTCTATAGGGTTTAGGGTATAGGGTTAGGATTTAGGGTTTGGAAAACCCTCTTCAATTTTTCTAATTAGTCATACTAAAATTTCTGTATTTATAGACTAATTCTATAGTATTAACTAACTACGAGCAGTGAAGGACATGTCAATTATAGTGTATGGAAGATGCAATTAAGCTTGACTTCATTAGAGTTGGAGATGGCTCACATCTTGTGGTATGTTGGTTCCTGCATTGACGTGACTTTAAGATAGAGGTGAATATAGGTCTTGGGCGAGTTCAGGTCTTAGGCGACCGCGGGTGAGGGCGAGTTCAAGTCTTGTTGTTATTGAGCCCAATTTGGTGGAATGGGGGGCGACCTCGGGTCTTGGGCGACCGCGGGTGAGGGCGACTTCGAGTCTTGTTGTTGTGGAGCCCAATTTGGTGGATTGGGGGGCGACCTCGGGTCTTGGGCGACCGCGGGTGAGGGTGAGTTCGAGTCTTGTTGTTGTTGAGCCCAATTTGGTGAATTGGGGGGCGACTTCAGGTGGGGGGCGACCTCGGGTCTTGGGCGACCGCGGGTGAGGGCGAGTTCGAGTCTTATTGTTGTAGAGCCCAATTTGGTGGATTGGGGGGCGACTTCGGGTGGGGGGCGACTGCGGGTGAGGGCGAGTTCAAGTCTTGTTGTTGTTGAGCCCAATTTGGTGAATTGGGGGGCGACTTCGGGTGGGGGATGACCTCGGGTTTTGGGCGACCGCGGGTGAGGGCGACTTCGAGTCTTGTTGTTGTGGAGCCCAATTTGGTGGATTGGGGGGCGACTTCGGGTGGGGGGCGACCTCGGGTCTTGGGCGACCGCGGGTGAGGGCGAGTTCGAGTCTTGTTGTTGTTGAGCCCAATTTGGTGGATTGGGGGGCGATTTCGGGTGGGGGGCGACCTCGGGTCTTGGGTGACCGTGGGTGAGGGCGAGTTCGAGTCTTGTTGTTGTTGAGCCCAATTTGGTGAATTGGGGGGCGACTTCGGGTAGGGGGCGACCGCGGGTGAGGGCGAGTTCGAGTCTTGTTGTTGTGGAGCCCAATTTGGTGAATTGGGGGGCGACCTCGGGTCTTGGGCTGCTGCGGGTGAGGGTGAGTTCGAGTCTTGTTGTTGTTGAGCCCAATTTGGTGAATTGGGGGGCGACTTTGGGTGGGGGGCGACCTTGGGTCTTGGGCGACCGCGGGTGAGGGCGACTTCGAGTCTTGTTGTTGTTGAGCCCAATTTGTCCTAGACAGGGCGATTGTAGATCCTGGACAGGGCAATTGCGGGTTCTGGGGCGACTGTTGGTCCTAGACAGGGCGACTGCGAGTCCTGGACAGGGCGACTGTAGGTCCTGGACAGGGCGACTGTAGGTCCTGGACAGGGCGACTGCAAGTTCTGGATAGGGCGACTGCGGATTCTAGACAGGGCAACTGCGGGTCCTCTGGAGGGCGACTGCAGGTCTTGGAGAGGGCGACTGCGGGTTCTGGGTAGGGCGACTGCGGGTCCTCTAGAGGGCGACTGCAGGTCTTTTGAGGCACGTGCGAGTCCCCTGGGAGGCGACTGCAGGTCTTTTGGGGCGCCTGCGGGTATTTGTGAGGCATTACTCTCTTTAGGCTCCGACTTCATGTCTTTGCCTCACAAGTCGCCAAGTACTTCCCACCCGCGGTCGCCTAGCAACGTGAACCCGAAGTCGCCCTATCTATAATTGCCTACAGCCGTGGTCGCCTACACCCGAGGTCGCCCACACCCGCATGCGCCCCTTTAGGATGCCACGTAGAAGACACGTGTTTGCCACATGGCATCCAGGTGGCCTCACGGGCAGGGTGAATTTAAAAAAAAAAGTCAAAGCTAAGTTTGACTCTATTAGATGGACAAGAGGGTCTACTTGACGTGTTGGACGTCGTGTTCGTCGTGTTGTCGAACTGTCCGCTGGAACAACCATGTTTATGAATATTTAGGGTGCTTAGGGGTATCTTATTCATATGCAAGCATCACCACAACAAAGGCCCGATACTATTCCAAACACGTTCACAAATCTTTATGACAACGTAAAACTTAGAAAAAACAATTCTTTGAAGTTTAATGATGCCTAGGAATAAAGTTATTTGCGTTGCTATGCAATCAATAATTGGTTGAGTTGCAAATGTAATATACATTCATGTCTACAAATATTGGTGCTATGAAATCCAATAATTTACACTAGAAGAAACCCGCATATTTGGTGATGTGCCTTGATTTTTTGGAAGGGATTTTAGGGGATGCCCAATGCAACAAGACCATGTTTTTATGTCAAAAAAAACATCAATAAAAACATGGGCTTGTTGCGTTGGGCATCCCCTAAAATCCCTTCCAAAAAATTAAGGCACATCACCAAAAATGCGGATTTCTTCTATTGTTATATGGATATTTTTTCATGGTCTTTAAAAATAAGATATGTGTAAATGTTTTTTCATTATTTTTCTTATTTTATAGTAAATTAAGTATCCCCTTATAAAATCTTTCACAAGCATAATATCATTACAATTGAATTCATGCATTAAAATGAGTTGGATTATTACCATAATCAACATAATACTAAATATGTATCCAAAATTCACTAAAAGAAATTATGTTCAAAGCATTTGCATGTAGGCAAGGATATGGATGGAATGGTATTAATGATAAAATCGAAATGAAGTATATCTAAAGCTTCTCCGCTCCACTTTAAAGTCGGGATTGATAGTCTTTAATGATATAGCACCGACATGGAATCCACCTATAGTACTCCAACACAATAGTGCCAAGTTGGTGAGGGAAGCATGGGTTGGGACAACATAATCAATGTAGGTATTGGCCAATGTAGCTTTCATGTTGGTTGCATTAGCTCAAAATAAGTAGCCAAATGTCCATCCACAAGTGACTACAACAAGTAAAGAGGTAAGTTCTTGGGGTTGTTTACTCTAGGAGTTAGGATTGGAGAGATTTTTATTTTTTTGAAACTCTCTTGCATATTGTAGTTTTTAGAAGCTCTTGAATATTTTTATGTTTGTTGAAGATACTTGCAAACTATAGCATTCATAGACAATTCTCCTTCTAGTTCTTTGAGGGTGGTAAAGTAGTCAAATTTTGAGGTAATTGAGCTTTTGGGGTTGTATAGAGTTAACTTTGGTTGAACAATATGATAACAATGTTACGACAATTCTAGGAGATCCACAAAATAGTCATTCCAAATGTGTTGTTGATCCACTTCAAATTCCTCTCAATGTTTCTCGCTTTGCTTGGAAGAGATCCACCTTGTCCCCCCCTCCTTTTAAACCTTTGAATGAAGGTATTCATACATTGTAAGAAGAATAAGCTATTGATCATCTTCGTCATTTGAGTTCTATCTTGTAGCCATGCATGTTGCAAATGAAGCTATGTGTAATGGAACAACAAAAAAAGAAGAGAGGTGAGAGAGATGAACTATGAACTTTGGATTCTAAAAAAAATGGAAAAAGTTTTAGTCCCTATATACTCCCTATCAAGTTAGTAGATTAAGGTTGAGATTGGGGTTATACATTGACATGGCAATAGCAATTAGTTGCCAATGGAAGGTGGTTGATCCTCAATACTTGCTTGCTCCCTTTAGGTGGCCAAGCTATTAAGCTAGCCCAAAAGGTATTAGAATAGAGTTGCTATTAGAGATTTAGAGCATTCACATGGTTGCACTAGGAAGGTATGACATATGGTCAAAGTAGGTGAAAAGTGCATACTTCTAATAAGGGATTTTTTTTTCATGTTGTAGAGGGCAATACAAAATAACAATCATGAAGAAGCTTGAGTGATGCAATTTTTTACATCTATACAAATGGATGAATTGATGAAATGTGAAAATGTAGATGACACTTAAATTATTCATCCAATATAATGTACATTCATCCAAAAAAAACAAAATTGTCCTAAAAATATGTAACAATTCAACAATTTCATTTATTTGAAAATAGGGGAATATATTGCCTAATGCTATTTCAGAAAACTCTTATCCCTTTTGAGCAAAATATTGCTCAAAACTCCCTTGTTGCTCCTAATTCCTCTAAATATTTCCTAAAAGCTTTATCCTTCTATATCAAGACTAGATCAAATCCTAATTTAATTAGAAGTATCCTAGATTTGACTAGATTTGTTAATGCATTGTTTAGAAGATTAATTTGGTGTGTAAAGGTGGAAAATTTGAAGTTGAAGATCTCCTCAATTATAGACGTAAAATTCTTCAATGAAATTTTTAGCATATTAGAGAAAATGCAATTCCTTTATTGTTCTATTACCAAATACTCTACTTATGAAAATCTTAATGATAGTAAAGACTAGCTATATGTTCATAATATGAACATGCAATTTCAAGGTTGAGTTTGGACGAGGGAGCTCCTTCGTTTGAATTTCATCGTTGTACAATGTTCCTTCTCTTTTGGTTGCGCCATTGCAATTTCGTCCTTGCACATCGACAAGATTCTTCACCATGGGCACTCATTCTTGAAGATTCTACAATTTTTCATCCTGAGTGTTGCTACCCCTTCATTATATTTTGGTCTATGGTTGGATATTCTTCTAGGTCAAAGTTTATGTGTGGTTTAGGGTTTAGTGATATAGGTTTGCTTGATGATTTTGTTTGATTACTTCCATTTCTCTAGCTTGGCTTTATAAATGGAATAAGGACAAAATACCATGTGTAACGAGTTCTTTTTGGCCCTTACATGCTTTAAAATTAAATAGATTTTATGTTATCATGGATGAGATTTAGAGGTTGTCATTGTCCTTGCCTTTAAAACAAAATAGGAAATACTTCAAATTTTATTTTTCAACTCTTCTATGATGTACATGGTATAAGTTATGTAAGATTTTCAAAATCCCAAGCATTGTTAAATAAGCAACTAAGCACTCTATAAGGAGATCAATTAATGTCTACCGGTGGCTGCTATTAGCATGCTTCCACCATGATTTTTTTATTTTTTTATTTTGAGTGTAGTTTTATGTACAAAAAATTCCCCAAAGAATGTAGAATCAAAATAGGTATGTTACATATCAATATAACATATTGTCTAAAATTATAACATTATAGCTAGAATACCCCAAACTACAACTTCTACATAGGTTTGAACTTGACTAATCGTGGTAGATGGGAGAATTATGTGTTATTGATACAACCAACTCAACTCTGCATGGGAGAGACATCTCTAGGTTAAATTTGGTTGAGGGAACCTCAGAAGGTATTTAGATCAATTCCCGGTGATAGATTCTAGTTTCACCATTCCATCGATGAAATAGTAGAACTCCAGTTGTTAGCCTCAAGGAGTTAATTATACCAAGATGTGAGCCCCTATTTAGTCACTAGGGACTCACTCTTTTGTTTTCTTCGTAATTTGTTATTTTAAATGTAGTTTTATATACAAAAAGCTCCAAAAGAGTGTAGAATCAAAATAGATGTGTCACATACCAATATAGTATTTGGTCTATATTTAAAATATTATAGCAAGAATGGCCCAACTACGAGTTGTAAATAAATTAGAACCCAATTAATCGTGGCAATTTGATAAATTACGAGTGATATGCGTACCAAGCTGAAAACCCTGTAATGAAAGGACATCTCTAGGCTAATATTGGTTGAAGAAACCTTGGTGAGGCACATAGGTCAGTTCCTAGATATAGCTTCCTATTTCCCTATTTCCCTAACAAAATAGTGGAAACTCAATTGTTGGCTTGCAGATGTCAAAAATACCAAGACGGAACTGAAGAGGGACCTTAGTCAAAGGAAGGTAACTTGGGGTTAGAACCATGCCCAGGAACCAATAGCGAAGTCGGTTCACCAAGATTCCCTATGATGTAGAAGATTCCCTGGCCATTGATAATTAAACGAGGGGGTGGATTTTGTCCCCCCTAGGCCAGTGTATAGAATAAAAATATGAGCTCACACTTGTGTTTTAGGATCCCATGAGAGGTTCCACAAAAAATTTCAGAATTTTTCGATAGTCAGAAGATGCCTTTCTAGACGGTCAACCACCCAACCTTGCGATGGGAAATTCTTAGAAATTCCCCGGGTGGCGATAAAATCTCACTCAAAATTATTATGGACTTTTTTATGTTAATAAGATACCCTGACAAGTTTCAAGACATTCCGACAGTTAGAAGTACCTAAACTTGTAAGATTCCCCATCAATTAATTGAATTTAAAGTCCACGACAAAGTTGACTGGTGGAGCGGGAGGATACAGAAGCGGAATGGGGCCCAAAATAGGTTTTTTTTACTCCCTCACACCCACTTTAAAGCCTAGGCTAGTTTCTTTTGTCAAAAAAGTCAAACTCCCAAAGTTGGGATTTTTCCCAATTTTAGTGTTAAGCTAGCGCTAGGTTTCGTTGAGATTTTGAAGATAGAAAAAGGGGAGGGGGATACTCATAGAATGAAATTGGCCTTCTGAAGCCGATGGCGCAATTTGTTTGGGATTCAGAGTTAATCTCCAAAAGTTAGCTTAGCAAACAACATTAGATGAAAACCTTGTGGATGAGGATGAAAATCCAGAAAGATAAGGTTAAATTAGATGAATAAGAGGAGGTGGGTGACTGGGAAAGAGTATAAAAGGGCACCCCTTCTCCTTTCTCATCACCCCCATTTGGATATTTGGGTCCGTTGGGTCCAATTTACATTGAAATTATGGCATTTTAGCCACAAACCTTGCAATCGTGTTTTTGGGGCACTTTTTGGCCATTGTTGCTCTTTTTTAAGCTTGTGAGGTCTTTGTGGGTCCCTTGCATCTTTGTGTTTGTAGTACTAACTCTCGCAAGCCTTGAGGCTTGGAGGCTTTTACCTTACCGTGTTACTAGAAGTTGTGTGCGTTTACCTTTGAAAGGTTTTTTGGTCACCTTTTTTCTCTTGCCATTGTACCCATTAGAAAAATAACCGGGCCTAAGGAGGTCTGTTTGGGATTGTAGGGAGCTTAGTGTTCACTAGGCTTCCAAGAAGGTGTGCACAATACCTAAGAAAATGTACTTTGCCAACTCATCGAGGTGGACAGTCATGATTCGTCAAGATGTTGGGATGATGACAAGTCTGCTGCGTGCCAAATCTGACGTCACAATCCTTGCTATTCTTGTGATGGGAAGCGTGGCAGGAAGCGGGAATGAAGAAAGCAGGAAGGACAGGGAATGCAACATGGTCATCATCAATGCACTATAGCTCGGCACTATTGCAATTTTGTTGTAGTATAATGAGTGAGGATCAGTCTACATGTGAAGAACTGAAGATTAGCTACTACCTTTGTTCATGGGGATGACTGCTAAACAATCTTGAATTCTCTGTGTTGTAGTAAAAGTAGTGACTCTGATAATGAGGTGAGCTTTCTGTGCACATCCTTTTCCTTCTTTCCATGATTGATCAAAATTGAGGGCTTTGTGAAAATCTATGATGTATGGGCTGTTTGGTTGTGCTACTTACAAATTCAGTGACGACTCAAATAATGTGGGTATCATCTTCCATATAAAATCCATACAGTAGTGATGGGGCAGACAATCAAATAATTTAGATAAACTTTAATATATGGTTTCCAAATATAAATCAATACTTTGGCACATATGATTTAATGAGCTAATAGCAGCAGTTGAGCAAGCTAACTACAGCTATTGTCAACATCGAGCGACACCAAATAACTACAGAGATCTCATAACTTACATTCCATCTTCCTTGGAGGTTGTGTAGTTTTTGTCAGCATCAAGCTACATCCAAATAACTACAAAGATCTAATTACTTACATTCCATCTTCTTTGGGTTTCAACTTGATACGTGAATCAGACCTTTGTGTCAATTGTAGCTTATAGTTGTTTTTCAAAATGGCCCAATTGCATCAATTGAGTGATGAAAATGCATACAAGGTGCAAGCATGGATTGCTGGAAGGTATAAGCCTTTGATTATTCGAGGAAATCCATTGCATAGCCAGGTTTCATGCAATAGTTTTGTAGAGAGAAGACAAGCTCATGAAACGCACTTAGATCTATGGCTCGATGGTTCGCTATATCCATGTGACCCATGAACTGGAAAACGTCCAAGAATTTAGTCACCAGTTGAATTGCTAGAATTTGTAGCTGAAGGTGAGAATGGACTCCTTGGATATGTTAATAGACTGGAGAGGAGTAGTGGTGGAACTGCAGACCTAGTTCGAGAGAAAGAGATTGAAATTGGATTTTTGCAGAATTGATGCCAAGAATTGACAAGGATGTGGGGTCATGAGACAAGTGAATTGCAACAAAAAATTCATGAGTTGGAGAGCCAATTGAGTGGTATTCATAGCCGCTTGAGATTTATGCAAATAGAGAATGAGGAACGATTGCTCAATTTGGCAAGAGAGAGAGAAAATTTGGAAATGCAACTGTGCTTGGCAAAAGAGAAGCTAGAGGAGGTCGAATGTAAGCATTGCATAGAGGTCAATGAATTGACAAGTAAGCTTTCTACTACAACATTAGATTTGATGCGCTTGAAAAGAAAATTGGATCGCTTGGTGAAGACTCCTTACGGTTACAGACAACATCACAACAAGTGCGAGCAAGGCGAGATTTGAGTGAACTTGCACCAGGAGGGGGCCATGCCAAAGCAATGTATAGATTAGCTAGATTTGTAGTCTCACCATCAACCACAAGTAGCATCATGCAACAAAATTTGACCGATACAACCTGTAGAAGGCTTTGTGGTAATAAAAAAACCCAATGGAAAAATGGCAAATCGTTTGCATCCATTCTATCTAAGGCAGAGATTGAGTCCATGATGGACTTACCGACAATGTCACCAGTTGCTATTCAGATGGCAAACTATTACTTAAAAAAAGTTGGAGCTACTTTGGGACCAGAGACTATTCTCGAAACCTGCGACTGAAGTGGCATCACATAAGCTGGTTACTCTAAGGTGTACAAAAAATTCAAAGGGAGCTTGCAAGCTACAGGCAAAGGATTGCGTGTAGGGTGTTTGCCCAATCCACACCAAGTGGGACAACTTTGTCAAGAATTAAATAGCAAATTGAAGGACTTTGTGGGAGAGTGGAATGTCTTAGAGAACACATATGAGGGACCTTCAGCACCTATGGGCAAAGAGAAGTCAAAACAAAAGCTTGACAAGAATTCTTTGATACTCACAAAGTACAATAATTTGTTTTTGGATATTGAATCTGTGCAAAGAACTGTGGTGAGACTGTATGATATTACACCTGTAGGTTTGCTACTATTTCCATCTTCAATTTCTCTATAAATAATTCCATCTTCAATTTCTCGGTTGAGTTTTTCAATACGCTTCAATTGCTTGGTATAGATAGATCATGTGAATTGTAAATCTAATTTGTAGTCATTCACATTGTGAGTTTAACTTTTTACACATGTATTGTGAGTTAAACTCTTGCACTATAGCTTTGGAATAATTGCAACATCACAACTACAACTTCACAAATTGCAAACTATTCAAATAAATGAATGATAACACTAACAATATTAGTGTCTCTTTGGAGCAATAGCAATAGTGAATAAATATTATTTTAAGCCTTCACAATGACACAGATGGAAATAGTTTATGAGTCTTTATTGCATCACCTTGGAAACACTGGTGTTTACTGCTTACGTAAATTGATCATAATCTTTCTTATTTTCTAAATTTTGGTATTACTTGCTCAATCATTGCAACAAATAGTGTACTTAAGTCCTGCTTTGATCTATGTGAATGTGCATGCAGAGTTTCCAAATGAACCACTCATATTTTGTTTGAAAATGGACAAGGCAGAGATCATTCATGGTGAGAAGCTGGAATGGCTTTGCATTACTTTCATGAACCAAGTGCTCAATCCAAATATAAAAGTTGGGAGCTCCAAATTTTTCAGTGTCTAGTCTGAAAGAGAGATTTGGCCCATAGGTTGCTTTAGAGTCCCAAAAGAAACACATTCAATACTATCCTGGGTGTTCCAAAAGACTTCATTCCCCCAAATCATTGCAAATCAAAATGCAGGTCAATTTCTTGAGGTAGAAGGTGTGGGGTCATTCAAAGTATCATGGCATCTTGCATGTGATATGAAAACCATCAAATGTTTGTATGGTCTCAAGGGCAATGCTAACATGTCTTGCATCTATTGTAATCAAGAAAAATGCAAGACTGTGATTACCACTGAGGCTTAGGCAATAGCAACAACAAAGAAGCGGCCTTCTAGTTGGATAGGAGGACTTTTAGCATCAAATATTCCTAGCAAACCAATATTTGATCTTGCAAGCATGACTAGGTGGATGCCTATCTTTCCAATACCATTAGAACATGTACACATTTGCACATTATATGCCCTAAATCGAATTTGTGAAAAAATCCTACATCTCCATTTTCAATATGTGTGGACAATTCGGGATGAGAAAGTGAAGGTTGAGGCAATAGCAGATATGGAGAGATTGTTATCCAACACAGGAATGCATAGAGGAATGGTCAAAATTTTTAAAGACCCTGAATTATCTGGGAAAAACAACAGTGTTCCCAATAAGCCTTCCCTAAGTGGAGCTAATAGTGCCAAGCTATTTAGAAAATCTACTCTAGAAGGTACCTCAGATCGATTGTGGCGTGACATCGTACTTGCCGAGCAAAATGCTGGAGCTAATGGTAGTAGCCGACGAGATTGAATGGAGGTATGGTCAGCCCTTGAGAGTTTGCTCCCCTTCTTCACCGGCTTGACTTTAGAAGAAGCCCAGATTTCCAATTTCCAAAGGCTAGTCAACAACTTCGGCAGAATATTTGTCACTCCGTTTGGGGAGCACAATGTGACCCATTACATTGTAAGCCATGATCTAAAACCTTTCGCTTTTAAGTTTCAAAATTTTAAGCTCCATTAACAGTTTGGATCACCTCAAAGATATTTTTCTTCTTTATTTGGTATAATTTGTAGAATTAACAAGTTCTAGTGTCTAGTGGTAAGAAGGTTGCATGGCTTGCAGTCCTTATTCTATTTTAAATCTTTTCATATTCAAGAGCTAGACCGTTGCAACTCTCTAGCTTTGATCAACTTGATCATCTGTAGCTTTGACCGATTGAATTCTATGAGAGAATCATTGAAACTAGTGCATTGGCTAATGCCTACCAATCTATCAAGCAAATTGAACGTTTGCATGTTGTTCATATGTCTAGATTGGCACTTGGGGATTGTAGTTGATCAACAACAAACTTTTCCTAATCTTGCTATCTTCAAGGTTATATGTGAAGAATATTTTTTGATGAAACCAATACTATTAACAGTATATTCTATCTACCTTACTAGACTAATCACCATTTGTGTAAATTCAAATTGTGCAACATGTTTTTGTAAAGCATGGACCTTACTTTGTTCAGAGATATGGATCTTTATCTGTGTGGTCCTACCAAGGGCTTGAGTTTTCTCATCATGCAGCTAAATCTGCATTCCACAAACATATGCAACATGGAGGGGGGAGAGTAAAAAAAAGTCCTCTTCTACAAACTTATGAGCACTGGTTCCGAATCATCCAACATCAATTCCACAATAAGGAACAAGAAGCTACTCTTGTAGACAATAGAAATGAGACAAATGAAATAAGAATTCAAAAAAGGCGAGAAGCTTCGATCAACTCTAGCGCTGCACTACACTCAGCTCAGTGGCGCAGTAGATGTCGCAGGGAAGGGAGTCGATGGGTTCCTGTTTCAGGAGTTGCAACAGTAAGTGATACCTTTTCTTCATGTTTACACCAAAAAGATTTGAGATTATTTATGCTTTAACATTGAAGTTAAGTTATATGCTGAATATTAATTCTTTGTGTTGCTTCTAATAGAAACTCTGAATCATTCGTTTCTTATTTGTTCTAGACTATCGAAGAGCCTGAAAACAAAGTTATGAATGAACATGTTGGCAAGGGGGCGAGGTATTGTTTTTAATCCATGATGCCTTTATATGGATTACATGAATGGCTTGACTTTTTGAGGTGGTACTGAGCATCATTCACTAGGTCATTATACTATATACAAGTGCAGTATGTGATTGCTTGGTTAGTGTGTCCTGATATAAAGGACCAAATAACAACTTGTTCTTGAAGGAGATTCTTAGAGCTAAGGGTGCGGAAATTAATGCTATGGTTTGTTTGATGCAAAGTTCCTACATGCTTGCTCATAAGTGTGTGACTGTCAAAAGTTGCTTATGTATTTCTCTTCTCAAATGGTGGGATGGTTGCTCAGGTCACATCTGTCGAACCCTTGATGGCTATAACCCTCTTTTGGAAGATTACAATAACACAAAGTTCTACATTAGCCTACCGAATTATGTTGACCACATATAGCAAGCCTGAGAACTCATTGGTGTGGAGTAAAGGCTGATACATAAAATACTTCCTCAAATCCAATATGAATAATATACAGGTGAATAGCAGTAGAATTTTTAGCTTGTGGGTGGAGGTACTACAATACTAGGAAGGACAGGAAGTGCAACTTACACCTCAACTTTGTAAAACATAAAACCTAGATTGTCGTTTGCAATCGTTTGACTATACAGCTTACTGGATCCTTTTTTTTGTAGATTGTGCTACTTACATCTGGACATAAATGACATGTTAAGCATTTTCCTTGTGATCTAAAAGGAACATGGTTGTTCCGGCGGACAGTTCGACAACTCGACAAACACGACGTCCAACACGTCAAGTAGACCCTCTTGTCTGTCTAATAGAGTCAAACTTACCTTTGACTTTTAAAAAAAATTTCACCCTACCCATGAGGCCACTTGGATGCCATGTGGCAGACACGTGTCTTCCACGTAGCATCCTAAAGGGGCGCATGCGGGTGTGGGCGACCTTGGGTTTGGGCGACCTCGGGTTTGGGCAACTACGGGTAGGGTGACTTCGAGTTCAGGCTAGTGGGCGACCACGGGTGTCGAGTACGTGGCAAGTTGCGAAGCAAAGACACGAAGTGAGAACCCAAAGAGAAGTAACGCCCCACAATTACCCGCGGTTGCCCCAAAAGACCCGCAGTCGCCTCCCAAGGGACCCGCACGCGCCCCCAAAGACCCATAGTCGCCTCCCAAGGGACCTGCACGTGCCCCCAAAGACCCGCAGTCGCCCCCCAAAAGACCCGCACGCGCCCTTGTACCCGAAGTCGCCCCTCCCAGGACCCGCACGCGCCCCTAGACCCGCAGTCGCCTCCTCGGATCCGAATGCGCCCTACCAGACCCATAGTCGCTCCCCAAGATCCGTGCGCGCCCCTTGGAGACCGCGGGTTCAACCGGTGGTCGCCCACCCGCACGCGCCCCATGACCAACTCTCACCTGCGCTCGCCCCACCTATTTATCCACTCGCCCAAGACCTTTTGGGCACCTTTCATTGAGGCTTCTTGTCTTGTATCCTTTAGTGGCTACATGCGTGAACCTTGACTATTTACTATTTATTACATTCATCCACCCTTCTTACCTTACTAGATGTGGACCACCTAAACTGCAAAACAAGTTTTTTGAGCCTTAGACACGACAATCATTGATGGCCACTGGAGTTAACAATGCTAGGGCATTGCCTATCTCCGCTGCTGCACAGACCGCCAGGGCATTACGGAAGGCTGCCAAAGACAAACATCGCAAGCGTAGGGGCACTATTCATCGAAAGCGATTGCACGTGCTCAATAGTGAAGCCCACCTTGCTTTTAAGGGTTGGAATGAAGAACCAGAGCCTTGGACAATACAAACCTGCGAAGACTACATCGAGTGGTGCCACATCGGCAAGTTCTTTCCTTTATGGAGTCATCATTATAATTGGCACACCAATAAGGCCAACTTGAAGTACTGTGAGAATCCAGCATTCCTTCAAAGATGCATTGAATTGTGGCAAGTCCTTTACAAAACCGCCTTTGTAGATAGGAATGAGGTCCTCCTCTTCCTTGCTAGAGGAGCATATGCTGAGGTCGCTCTAAACAAAGAGGTTGATTGGAGCACAATCAAGGGAAGTACGTATGTCACTCGTCTAGAGAGTGGTTTCATCCCAAAAGGAGTTCTAGCCTTTCCTAAAGGGGGACTCGGTCCTATTCGAAGTGCATACAAAACGCAAACCCCTGCCACTGAGGTTGACACTGAGGAGTCTGAAGAAGATGATGACTCTGATGGTACGCGCGTCCATAGGGTCATACGAATTGTGGAGCAATCTATTTGCCCCAATGAGGTTCAAAATGAAGTTGTAGAAGGACCCGCGACATCCACGAGACAACGACCAAGGCAACCATCTAGAGTACGGCGTTCAACAACACGAGTGGGACCCATATTGATTCCAACTATAGTTCCTAACCCATCGCTGCCAACACAGCGCACAAATGACATCTTTGACTTTGGGCCCGATGAGGACACGGCTATGGAAGAAACTAACCGTGTTCCCATTTCTCCATCAACAATGGGCTCAAGCCACGACATTATGATTTTGGCAAAAGCTCTGGACCTCCTCAAGACCAAAGATGTTGAAATTTCTTCACTACAGAATGAAATGAGGAAATTGCGATGTGAGTGTGAACAAAAAAGTACACTCATCTCTCAACAAACTACAGAACTGCAACGCCTCCGTGAGAAAGACCCTGACACTTTCACTTTGTTAGATATGGATGACGCCTTTGTTGAGTAGAACCTCCAAAATGTGGACAAGGTTGTGGGAGACCTTACCAACCATATCCTTCAATGTTCTCCTCTTGCCAAGCGCACTAGACACTCCCCCATCATTCCGAATACACTTCCTACTATTGTTACAAGATATACTACCAATGACACAATTGAACTCAATGGGACCCAAGACTCTCTTTCATTTCCTGTGGTTCCATCAATTATTCAATTGGAGAAAGACCATGGACTTCAAGAAGAAAATAAGATGCTTCGAAGAAAGTTGGTTGAGTTGACTACCACATACTACCATTGGAAGGTCGCCTGCATTGTCTCTGTGGATAGATCCCAACAAGTTGCGAAGGAGCTAGAGAAAGTTTCTAGAAACTTTGTTGCAAATGCTCCTAAACGTGAGAATGGACTGACATCATGGGCATTGTTGAAGGACATGTTTCCCAATAACATGTACATGGTGGAATTGCCACAAAAGGAGGTCATAGATTGGAGCAAAAATGGTTGGGACCACCAAAATCAAATGTCTAGCCACATAGAAGAGAAGAAACAAATGCTATTGTGGCCCAAGCCTGCACCTTTTGTTTTGGACCATATCAAATGCCCCATATGTCTTGAACAATTTGGCCCCGAAGGGGGTTGGGCACTAGGATCTTGTGCACATGTATACCACCCAATGTCTCATCACACAATTCTTGATTAGACAACGTTGTGTGATTTGTTCAGCACCATTCCATGATCACTTGTATACCATGTTTAACTTGACAACCTACATGCCTCCTTCTTGGGAACACACACGTGATACTACAGCTGACACAACCTTGTGGGGCCGAGATTTGGTTTGGAATTGGCGAGAAGGACAACATGATCAAGAAAAAGGACCTGCTAGCTCGCAATTGAATTGGGAAACAGACCCAAACAAAATTGCTAGAGTTGCACCGAGGCTCATGGGAAAGGGGCCACAAAATGAAGGGAGGAGGGCATTCTTCTTCCAATGCCTTGGTGGATATTGGGACAAGACCTCCTCAACCTTCAAGTGGGGTCCTCATCCGCAACGACACCATTGGAATTTAGAAGGAGAAAGGATGGCTAATCAAGATGATAGTGCCTCCCTAGAAGACTTGACTAGTATGGCTTACCTGGACTCTATGTACGGACCATATTACCAAAGTCAAGCACTTGACTACTTGTTGGAAGCACATTCTCCGCAAACAACAAGGACCCTCCAAGCTCTACAGGACTCCAATGTGTTGCAATCAATTTTGAAGGCAGATGGACCAGCTTCACGAACCCGTGTAAAGTGAAAGCTAGGGGTTGGGGAAGCATCGACCTACGAAGAAGGTGAAGGAAGTGGCTCTCAAAACAACCCAAATGTAATTGACTAGACATTCGTAGGAATCATGCAATTTAGCCTTACCTCCCATCATAATAGATGACAAGTAAGGGTTAGGTTTTAGTTACACTATGTTTCTAGTTGTTTTGGCAAGTACGATGGTGTGGTTTAGGGTTTGCTTCTTTCATTCCACTTCTACAACTTCCTAGCACACCTATGTACGGCAATTCCATATGGCATTGATTTTTATTTAATACTACCTTTTTTTCCTCTCTACCAAAGCACCAATTTCTGAAATCATATCGAGAATGATCTTTTCCAGTTCTTCCCAAAATAGTTTGTATGAATCAAATCAACAAAGCTCTTAAAGTTTAACTTTTCAAATTAATTTCACTTGCATTGAGAAGAAAACTAGGTCACTACTCACTAGAGTGGAGCATCATTATCCAATTGGATATTTCCTTTCATATTCTTTAAAATCGTGAGGTTCTAATTATAGGAAGCTTTTCCTCTAAGCTTTCAAGATACTTAGCCAAAGAAGGAATAAAAGGGGTTCAAATACAACATGCCCCTTTTCGTGGATGTTGACTTGTTGACTTCACATTACCATACCTTCAAATGGTTCACCCTATCCTTGGAGGTCAAAATTTTGATTCATAAAAAACATGAGTAGGCCAACTTACATATCAAAACTACCTAATTCCTCAATATCCATTGTAATTTTCTTCAAATTACACTAAAGCTAGAATTCTAAAAACTCCTATATACAAGGAGGAACAATGCAGCAAATCACCTGAGACAAATAAGCCCAATAAATTTCCTCGATTAATATGGTATTTGGGGCATAATCGGTTTTTCGTTCTCCACTATTCATATGAAAATCATTAATACAAGTTGTACTGTAGATTTCACAACGACATTCTCACAAAATAGTGAAAATACTATGTCAACTTTTACAGTCAAGAATCAAGAACTTCCCATCAATCCCATGTTCCTATTCGATTGTAATTATGTGCAAGAATCCCATTCCATTCATCATACCATCACCTTCTCCCAAAACATGAGAGAGACATATTCATCCATATAGAAAAGTTGTAAGATCCCAAAATGGTGTGGCATTTTCTCCCTTCCATGCACACCACTAGTGTGCCCACACCAATTTAACTATTCTAGTATAGACATTGCTTCAAGACACCATATACATTGTTTTATCTCAAAACATTGCATTTCTTTATAACACCAGGATAGGCAAAATACAAAATAATCATGGTGAAAGTATTTATCCTCATTGTATTCCTAGGTATTTTATTTTGTGTTGAGGTAGTCCTTCAAAATGGGCTCCGGACCCATTTGTTGTAATTCTGCATCAGACTTCCCTATGCTAGCTCTATTCCACTTATACCAATCCGAAAAAGAACGACTTTCTGCCCTCAAAGCTTCCAACTCCGATACCATCAATGGTAATCTTTGCTCATGGAACTTCACCAACTTCTCAAGCAATGCTACTTCTCCAGCAACACTACCATATGTTGAGGAAGAAGCCAAAAGCTCTACTTTTGGAACGTGCTGGACAGCGGCCTCGTAATATTCTTTCTTCTTCTCCATTATTTGAAGTTCTAGGCTTTGCCTTTCATTTTGTGCCTGCTGACGTTTGCGGACAAGGGTTTCGAGTTTTGATTCCCATATCAAATAATGGTCCATTTTATGCACCTTCCCACTCTTCATTTCCTTCAAATAAAAATTGCGATTTCTTTTGAAGGAATGGAAGCCCTGGTCATTCTCTTTGATGACGTTCGTTATGGCCTTCAACCGTTGCTTCAACACCTCTACGAAAGTGGGATTCATTTCTTGCTCCTTCAAAGTTTTCAATTGCTCGTTCTTTGCACACAATGCTAATTTTGCACTTTCTATTTTGGCAAGCAACATTGCCTCTTCATTTTCTGAATCGCTTCCTTCACCACTCCTATCACCCTCTCACAAAACGGGGTCCACTCTCCTAGCCACCCCATCATCCATGCCTTCATCCGTATCTTATACTATGATGGGCTCTTGAGCTGATTGTCCACTTTGGTCGACTCCCACATCCACAGCCGGCCTAGATTCTTGTATGGCAACCTCCTCCTCATCATTGTGGAAAGAATGTCCATCGTATTCATGGGTGTGTTGATCAGAGCTAGAAGTCTCTGACCAAACCACGCTTTCATCACGAACAAATGACTTCCCACGCTTCACCTTGGATAACATCTTCTTTACATCCATAGGTTCATCTGGTGGTAAAATTTTTGTAGTCTCCGGAATGATCGCAATAGGGACCTCCTTCAATGTTGACCAATCCACCTCCTTCTTCAACACATATTCAGCATACACCATTCTCACAAGAAAGAAACAAAAATTGTCGTTTCGGTAAGTTGAGTCCTCCAAATACAAGTGCTTCCACACCTCACAACATCTAAGTATGAAGCCCTCGTCCTTCGAGTATGCAAGATTTACTTTGTTTTGCTTCAGATGTTCTTTGTGCCGACACAAGGGAAATAATTTGCTAATGTGGCACCAATCCACGTATTTGCAAACGGTTTTGTAACTCCAAGGCTCAGGTTCATTTCTCCAACCTTTAAATGCCTTAATCTTTGGATGGATCAAAATGGCCACACGCTTCTTGTGAATTTTACCGGACCGTTTCCGACCCTTGTCACGGATGAGCTTCATCTCTTGTCGTGTAAGGCGTTTGATTGTGGCAGGCGTCAATGGTGGGGGCTCATTCTCCATAGTGCTCAATCTATACGATCAATTCTACTCGGATACTATGCCAAATATACCAAGCCTAAAACCGCGGTTGTCCAAACTTAAATCTATTACCTCGTGGTAATTCACATTTACAAATACATCAACATGAACATTTACAATCACAATCAAGTTTCAAACAATTCGGTGTGATTTACAATCAATGGATGAAAGTGACATGAGGAGACATAGAATATCCTCCTCACAACACCCACCTCCCCTCTCAAGCCTGCAATTAGCCACTTCCAAGTGGATAAAAGACAAGGCACAAAAGGGAAAGATGGGAGACTACGGGTTTAGGGTCTGATTTTGTACCCGTAGTTGCCTCAGGGTGAGTGCGGCTCTAGATGGGGCGCGTGTGGGTCCAAGGGGTGGGGGGTGGGGTGCGTGCTGGTCGGGAAGGCGACCGCGGGTCCAGGACCACCGCCAGCGACCGCGGGTGATGGCGACTGTGGGTCTGGGGGCGACTGTGGGACTGGGGGCGCGTGCGGGTCTGGGGCGACCGTGGGTCCCAAACCCCCGACCGCGACGCCACATACCTTCACTGAATAGTGAAATTAGATTGCCTTAACAATTAGATTGACTTACCCCCAAATGAACCATGCAAAGAATTCATATTCAAACCCAAATGCATGCAAGTAGGTGATGTGTATGTACAATACTCAATATTTTGGGTCCAAACATGCACTTCACATTAAAAATAGTTTATACACTTGCATTGCTTTTCCAAAATGAGATGCACAAAAGGTGGCCAACGTTACTATTCCCGCTAGAAAACTATTACATCAAATCCTATGAGAGGACAGAGTCCCGAAAGACAAATTCGGGTGGTTTCATGAACCATGGTTTACCCATGAGGAGGTCCACCACTTGCGTACATGTTGGTCTTTTGTTAACATCAACATCAGCTAGTTCACGTAACTTCATGGCAAAGTACCTTGATGACTCATGATTTCTAAATAAGTCCTTGTCGTATTCAACCATGTGTTCTATGTTCATGCGTTGGGTCAACTTTCCAATGGAATAAGAGTCGGACTTCACCGAATATTTGCAAGTCGCTTTCATCACATCTAAACTCGTATCTGAACCCTTTGGCCCAAACAAATAGAACAACTTTGGAGCAGCCGACCAACGGCCCATCCTCTCAGCATCAAGTTTTTCCTGTTTTTCATATCCAAAATGCGAGGGAGCTCCTTCTTGAATACGACTTGCAATTCCCCAATCACAAATCCCAATGTTGATCTCTTCGTCCGAGAAGGGGGGATAATGCAACAATATGTTCACAGGTGACAAGTCATTGTGCAGCACCCCAGCATTGTGCACGAGACTTGTCACATAAACTAGGGCCCACGCCAACTTCACCTTGTGTCTTCGAAAGAGGCTAATTTCTTTTTGTTGTTGGCCTGTAAGTTGCTTGACCAACTTGATTTCATGCCATTCCGCATGCGGCACCACCTTCTCATTCAAATGAAGCAACTCTTTGAAATTACCACCATTCCACCACAAAGTGTATGCTTCCATTGTTTGGTCATGGACAACTAGGAATTTAATAATGGACGGATGATTCAACAGGCATACCAAAGCCTCCACTGACCATTCCACCCTTGCATCGCGTTTGTTCCTTTGCTTTGACAATTTCCCCACAAAATGTACATGCGTTGGGATCGTGGACATCCCTTCAATGCGTACCTTGCGCACCTTTGCATATCCTCCTTGACGGTCAAATCCAGTAAGTGGGACCACCTTGGCCTCTGAGTAGACCCACATGATACATGAACCACTATCTCTTGTAAATGCAGCCTTCAATGCATTCGTCTACCACCCCATACCCCTAGCTTCAGACCTTGACAATCTTTTTGCTACAATTTGCCACCAATCCATCTTCTCACGAAACTCTTGGGCCCTATCCGTTTCTCCAAATCCAGGCACTATAGGTCGCAATTTAAGCATCAACTTCTTGGTGTTGAATATACCAGTTTGTAGGCAATTGCCAATCCACGTTTGCCATTGGTTGAAATACACTTCATCCACATCTGCATAATCCGAAGATTCCTTGCATTTCCTTGTAATAAATTCCTCCAACTCATCCTTCAAGGATTGGATGCCTACCTCTTTAATTCTCAAGTATTTCCTTTCCAAATATTGTACACTTTTTTCCTCATACCATTGGAGACAAGCCTCATGCGCATAGGTCGTATATCATGCTGGAGGATAGGTAGGGTCCTTATCGTGTGCTGTCTTGGACTTCTTTGTCTTGGATGGTCTGGCACCCCCAATTACCTCCTTGGTAGTTATATCTACAACAAATGCTGCAGGATTATCAAGGTCCTTGTCCCAAGCCGATATCCAACCTTTACTACTTCCTTCCTTTGAAGTAGACATGGTCCTCTTTTGAAAAACGAGGCGTTCTTGACTTGAACTTGGAGAGAAAAATGGGCAAAAACTTCCCCTTCTGAAATCACCTTGGCCCACGAGCACATATTCAGCCACTTCAAGGTGGATGAAAGCCAATGCACAAGACCAAGAATGGCGACCGCGGGTCTGGGTGACTACTTAAGTACCCGAGGTTGCCTTGGGGCGCGTGCGGGTCTGGCGTATGCAAAACGGGCGACCACGGGTATGGGGCAACCGCGGGTATGGAGGCGACTGCGGGAGGGGCGACTGTGGGTTGGGGCGACCGCGGGAGGGGCGACTGTGGGTTGGGGCGACCGCGGGAGGGGGCAACTACAGGTTCCAGAGGTCCTCGCGAATGGAGGCGACCGTTCGTGTGGGGGCAACCGTTGGTCTTGGGTGACCGCGGGTCCAAAAAGGATGGACCATCCTAAATAATAGCTAAAAGAAACCTTCATATGGGGTAGAAACATTGGCATTACAACTTCCCACTTCTATTTCGCTTGCTTTCAAATAAAATCATAAGACCACTATGATATGGTCTAGAATGTGGAATTAGATTTTGAGTTCTTTCTTTATGGTTCGAAATATATGTCTACAATGTTCACAAAGAAAAAAAAGGAATGGGCCAAAACAAAAAAAGGGAATCAAAAATATAAAAGTGCGGGACATGATTGACTTCTATTGAAACAAAAAGGGAGAACTTGAAATACTTACATTCTACCATTGCATAATAATATTATAGAGGTTACTTTAGAAGTGTCCAAAGTCTTTTTCTAATTTCTTCAAGTTTGCTCTACAGTGAACATGAATTTGGCTTTTTTACACAACCCTAAACCCTTTTGGTGTGGAAGAGGTCATAAATGCAAACATACATGTTGCAGAGCACATTGAAATGAACAACAAATGAAGCATATGCACATCAAGTCAAAAGATTGTTATTCTTGATGAAGACATTGTTCAAACCATCAAGGGTGTTTGAATGCTATCATTTCTTTTTCTTGCATGCCAATCCTTCAAAATTGGTCACCCACAAGATACAAGAAATTTCTAAATGGACAAGTGGGACACCTTCGAAATCATCCTTCTTAGACGTTGTAAATTGTTAAGTTACAAATTATAGATGCGGTCTTCGAAAGTAAACTTTCCAAGGAGGACCACCCCTTCTTACACTACAAAATTTACAAGATGATGAGATGCTCTTCTATCCTATATAGAGAGTTTCTATCATTTATGGACTCAAAATTAGCCACCCCATCGTTTAAAGATGAAGAACCGTCACATGCAAATCCTTATACAATGTACAATTTCTTTGGCTAAGTATTCTATGGAGGACATTCAATATGTTCTTGTAAAAGCTATCCAAGGTTTACTTCAACTTTTGTATACAAAAAATAATCTCTCTCCAAAGAGACAAAACGTCAAGTTTGGTCACTCCGATAGGTGAGCAGGAAACATCATTTGATTCCCAAGATTTCGGAGATGTATTATGAGGGTTGAGACGGTCAGTATTGAATTTAGAATGGAGATGTATGAGGTGCAAGGTTGCACCACATACATTTCCGTCCAAAATTCAATACTGATTTCTTATAACTCTCATGGACCATCCCCTAGACCTTGAGAATCAAATCACCTTCCCTCCCACATACCATAGGGAACTAGCTTGACGTCTTTTTTTTTTTTTTTTTATCGGTTGGCTACAAGAACCAAACCAAATTGATCTCATTGGAGATCGAACCCGAGACCTCTACAAGAACAATGACTTCTAGGAAGCCAATACCTTCCATGCATCACCCGAAGATGCCTTGAAGACCCCAAGGTCCTAATGAAGTGACTTGTTCTTGGATGTTAAAAGTTGAACTCGTTATACTTATTAAAACTTCTTTGGATTGGAAGGCACTCCCCCACTCGTGGTCGCCCCCCAATCCACGAAATTGGGCTCAAAACCACCAGGACCTGAAGTCGCCCCCTACCCGTGGTCGCCCCCCCATCCACCAAATTAGGCTCGAAACCACCAAAACAGAAGACAGCGCCCCCACCCGCGGTCGCCCCCCAATCCACGAAATTGGGCCCGAAACCACCAGGACTTGAAGTCGCCCTCACCCGCGGTTGCCCAAGACCTGAAGTCGCCCCCCACCCGCAATCGCCCCCCCCCATCCACCACATTAGTCTGGAAACCACCAAAACAGAAGACCGCGCCCCCACCCGTGGTCGCCCCCCCCCATCCACCAAATTGGGCTCGAAACCACCAAAACATAAGACCGCGCTCCCACCCGTGGTCGCCCCCAATCCACCAAATTGGGCTCAAAACCACCAGGACCTGAAGTCGCCCCTACCCACGGTCACCCAGGACCTGAACTTGCCCCCCACCCGCAGTCGCCCCCCAATCCACCAAATTGGCCTCGAAACCACCAGGACCTGAAGTCACCCCACCCGCGGTCGCCCAGGACCTAAACTCGCCCCCCACTAGCAATCGCCTCTATCTTAAAGTCACGCCAATCCAAAAACCAACGTAGCAGAAGATGTGAGCCATCTCCAACACTAATGAAGTCAGACTTAATTGCGTCTTTCATGGACTATAACTGACCTGTCCTTCAATGTTGGTAGCTAGTTAATACTACAAAATCAGTCTATAAATACAAAATTATAGTAAGACTAATTAGATAAATTGAAGAGGGTTTTCCAAACTCTAAACCCTAAACCTATACCCTAAACCCTATACCCTAAACCCTATAGAAAAACCATGGACCTTCTCCATGTGTGCCACCCCAAAAGTAATGTACTTCTATTTTTTAGGGTGGATAAAATGATAAACACATGTGATTTGCTTTTCATTATATGTCATAAAAAAGTTTGAACTCCTAAACCTTGCACTTGTAAGATATAAACCATTGAAGGTGTCATTTCTGAACTTTTTAATCTTCAATAAATTCAATATTCATTCACCCCTTCAAATGTCATTTAAATCCCCTTGATGTATCAAGAGGAGGACTCTATTGAAATTCCTATGTTTGAAGATGGAAAATGAAATGACGAGGAGAAGGGCTTCCCCAAGTCTCCATTTTTAAAAACCACTTCCTATGTAGATCAAAAGATTTTTTCTTCATGCATCTCATGGTGTTAATATTTTATTTGTACATCGTTTCCCCCCAAAGGGAATGTCTCCTCCAAATGTACTCCCTCTAAAAATTAAAATAGGAAATGGTCATGTTGAATTTTACATGAGCATGAAGAAAAAAAAATTGTGAAGGAGAAGAGCTTCCCCAAGCCTCCATTTTTAAAAACCACTTCTTATGGAGATCAAAAGATTTTTTCTTCATGCATCTCACGGTGTTAGTATTTTTTTTGTACATCATTTATTCATTTCCCCCAAAGAGAAGGTCTCCTTTTAATGTACTCCCTCTAAAAATTAAAATAGGAAATGGTCATATTGAATTTTACATGAGCACGAAGAAAAAAAATTGTGAAGGAAAAGAGCTTCCCCAAGCTCCATTTTTAAAAACCACTTCTTATGGAGATCAAAAGATTTTTTCTTCATGCATCTCATGGTGTTAGTATTTTTTTTGTATATCATTTATTCATTTCCCCCAAAGAGAAGGTCTCCTCCAAATGTACTCCCTCCAAAAATTAAAATAGAAAATGGTCATGTTGAATTTGACATGAGCATGTGGAAAAAAAAATGTCAAAGAGAAGAGCTTTCCCAAGTTTCCATTTTTTAAAACCACTTTTGATGTAGATAAAAAGATTTCTCTTCATGCATCCCACAGTTTTAGTATTTTATTTGTACATCGTTTCCCCCCACAAGGAAAGGTCTCCTTTTAATGTACTCCCTCCAAAAATTAAAGTAGGAAATGGTTACGTTGAATTTTACATGACCACATGGATGGATGAAGAAGAAATAAAATGTTAGGAAGAAGGGCTTTTCCAAATCTCCACTTCGTCAACCAATTCTCTTTCTTTATTACTTAATTAACTTTTGATCACTTCGTATTGAATGCCTCTGTCTTAGGATTTTCTGGAGTTAATCCTTAGAAAAGGGGGGAGCGGTACTTGAAAAGTTTGAACACCTTCCCTCCAATTTGTTAGGGCGGAAACTCAAACTCATGTTTTTTGGCGCCCTTGACCCGAGGTCGCCCCATACGCAGCCGCTCCCATCGTCATGAATTGGGGAAGACCTTTTGGAATCTGAGACCTGTGGTCGCCCCATTACTCACGGTCGCCTAGGAAATGACCTGTGGTCGCCCTATATACAGCCGCCCCCTGTACCCACGGTCGCCCCATTACCCGCGGTCACCTAGGAAATGACCTGTGGTCGCCCTATATGCAGCCACCCCCTGTACCCGCGGTCGCCCCATTACCCGAGGTCGCCTAGGAAAAGACCTGTGGTCGCCCTACATGCAAACGCCCCCCTATACCTGCGGTCACCTTGCACCCGAGGTCTCCTTCCAGAAACTCTAATTTTTCCTCAATGGCAGTTTCTGAACAGTGGGACCCAAACCCATAGTCGCCCAAGACCCACATGCACCCTCTTCCCGCACGCGCCCTAGGCGACTTCAGGTATTTAAGGGGATACTGGATTCCCAAGTTGTCACTTCCTTCGTTGCACCGCGCCTTTCATCCGCCTTGAAGCGTCTGACTGCCGGTTCGTGGATTGGAAGTTTGGGCATCTACACGTGTTGTGGCTTCCACGTTTAAGAATTCATTTCTTCGGTTATATTATCAACAAAAGTCTAGTTCTCTTTACGCTAGAGTGACACGACAAGATGACGAAGAAGAAAGGAGATCGCCATAGTAGGCAACGACGCACCCTTCTTGACCCAATGGCTAAGGCATATCGGGGATGGCGTCATGTAAATTCTGATTGGACCTTGACGACTTGCAAGTTATTTGTGGATTGGTGCCATATCGACAAGCTATTCCCTTACCATCGACACATTCACCATGTGAAGCAAAACCAAGCAAATCTTCATTACTGCAAGGATGATGCATTTGTCCAGAGATGTATTGAAGTGTACCCAACATTGTACGGAAAGCGAAAAATTCCACGGAGCGAAGTCTCAATGGGCATATGCCAAATGATATATGCAGAGTTACAATTGGGGAAAACGGTAGATTGGATGACCTTCAAGACATCCAAGAATGTCACGCTTCCAGATACAAAAGACATTCCAAGAGCGGGTCCTTCAAATAATCCTCGGGATGGGCTAGGGCCCAAAAAGAACATTATAGAAGGAGTGGCAAATGAGGATTATGTTTGGTCAACATCAACTAGAGAATCGGACTCCGATGAAGAGCCATTGCCTGAATCTAGGGACAGGATAGAAGATACATTAATGGAAGAAAACTTAGCATTGGTGGTATCCGAAGAAGGCAACATGCAACGGACCACACCAACGGATGGAGAACCTTTTATGTCTGTGGAACCGATAGGGGTCCGTCGTCCCGAAGATGATGAAGTGTTCCATTACGTGCAAGCTCGCTTGCAAGAAATTAATGAAAATAGGTTGGATGGGGAGAGTGAAGCCGAAGAAGAGATTCCTTTGACCTTGATGAATTTGCCTTCCATGGAAGGATTGCGTGAAATGGAACAAGAACATCAAGGTGTATTTGGAGAAGACAATAAACGGCGGACGAAAGAATCCTATAAAGTGGAGTTGGAGATGCTTTTAAAGGATCTTGAAGAAAAAGAAAGGGAGTGTGAGATCATCGAGAAGCGAAGCGCACAAGAGATTTAGGTTGAGGATGTGGGCACCCTCAAAGAACTAATTCAAGCTGGACAAACTCGTTTGGCAACCCAACAAAGAGAAATGGAACAACTGGAACAATTTTACCTCAAGTTCAATAAGGGAGAAGATGGAGGTTCCAGTTCAAATGTCAATCCTGTTATGGATGAACGACTTCAAACAATAATGGGAAAATGTAGGATGGAAGAAAACAACCTTGCCATTGAAAAAGGAGGTGTGGAAAAGGCAAGATCGACATTGAACCGCTTGAAGGAGATGAAGGATGCTGATCCTATTGACCGGTCGTTGCAATCAGATTCATTGTCTGTGGATGTTGAAGATTTGTCATCCACTACGGAAATAGAAAAGTTGAAGATGAAGTTAGCTTCTATGAAAAGATTGGAACAGAAGTTGGAGGAAAAGATGTCATGGCCAAAGGCACAGATCAAGTTCATGTCATTGTTCAAGAAGTGGTGGATCCAAAATAAGATGTGGAACCATGACCTGACTCTTTTGAAGAGGGAAGAGAGAGTGGCAAGAGCCCAAATAGAATTGGAAAAGAAGAAAAGGGAAGAACAAGGGGAAATGGATGGAGTATAAATTAGGTGGCTCTTGTTTCTTTTATGACTATATACTTCTTCCAAGATATATGAAGAAAAAGGCTTTGTCCTTATTTTTGCTGAAATACAAGAATGTTTATTTTTATTTTTTGTGTATGAAAATGTGATTGCATTTGGATCCAAACATTTGAATTTTTGACAAATTTTGATGATTTCAAGTTATGTGAATGTTAATTTCTTGTTAAATTTGTGTAGTGTTTTAAAAAAAAAAAGAATTCTAGTAACTTTGAGTCTACACAAAGAACCCTCAATAAATTTAAGCTGCATCATCCATGAGAGTTTCAATATAAGTTTATATGGTTGCATTTTTCTGTATTTTAACATATGGTTTGAACATATTGTAAATGACAACATTCCCATGCCCTTCACCTCGTGAATGTATGGACTCTTCTTGAGATTTATAATTTGGGAAAAAACATCATAAAAAGGTACTCAAAAGAATACTTTTGGAATTGATAGAAAAATGGAAGTTATACATTTTGAGTTGTGGATTCCATGTATATGGTTTGATCAACCAATATTGTCCCCCATTTTTCTTTTTAATTAGAAAGAGAAAGTTCTTAATTTTTTCCACATTTGAGTACAAGCTAATTCTATTTATTTTTTCTTAAGTTTGTTGGAATGGATTTGAAATGAGTTTCCCTTCATGTGGTTGTTTAAAAAAAAATTGCATTCTTTAAGTCTATGACTATACTCCCAAAAATCTTTTTTTGAAGTATCTATAAATACCACATCAAACCCTTGGATAGCGTTTAGGGTTTAATAAAATCTCTATCTAAACTAGGATGACTTTCATCTAGAAACTTATCGATGGAACGCTAACAAGATAACAAAAATGGCCTTGGATCCTAAAGTGTAAGCGCGGTTGCCCTTCAAGTACCCGAAGTCGCCTCTTGAGACCCGCGGTCGCCCCCTTCTACCCGCAGTCGCCCCCCCTTCCACCCGCACTCGCCACCCTTACCCGCAGTCGCCTCTTTTTCGACTCGAAGTCGCCCCCCTTGGACCCGCAGTCGCCCTATGATCTGCATGCGCGCTCCTAGTGCAAACCGTCGACCCGTAGTCGCCCACAGGGCAAGTGTGCCTGTTACAAGGTCGCCCATTTCGTGCACCCATTCTGGCTCTCAGGGGACAACTTGCGGTGCTAGCAGGATGGCAGTATAAAGTTGAAGGCCCGGACTGTGGTTTTCACCTTGCTTCAAGGATGAACTCTTGGCTTGAATCTTTGAAAGAGGCTTCTTGCGGATGTTTGGATCTTTGGAGGGCAACCACTTGGTTTGCGTGGTTTAAAAGACCGTTCAAAGCAAGTGGCTTTGCCATTCTTTTTTCTAAATCAAGGCTTTGATTCATATGATAATATTGTTTGAAGAACTCATAGGCGAGGAACAATATGGCTAGTCGGGGTGAGGGGAGGAGGACTAGCATTAATGATACAAGGAGAGCCACGAAGGAGTGGGACCCTTGGTTGGTTGTAGACATTGACCGTCAATTTGCGGGAAACACACGAACATGTGTTCTCTGTGGGTGGACCTCCGTATTTGTACAAAAGCAAGCATTTTGTCACTTTGGATTTGGCGGCAGGACTGCATCGGAGCGATGTAAGAAAACCCCATGGGTAGTATTGCAAAAGTTTAGGACTTGTCGTGGGGTTGTTCCGAAGGAAATGAGCTTTGAACAAATGCATGAGGAGGTTCCAGAATTTAATGTTATAGATGAGACTGTGGTAGAGCCTATGTTGGAGGGGGATAGGGAGAGGTCAGAGGAGCCTAGTGCTACGAATGAACCAATGCTCCCTACTACAGATTCAGTAGATTCCACTCCTCAAACAATTTTGAGGAGGAATGACCCTTCCATTTCTAGGCAAACTAGCATGGATGAGGCATTACAAAGTAGCACGAGAGCAAAGTTGGATACCATGTGGGCTTCCTTTTTATATGAGGCTAGCATTGCGTTCAATGTTGCGCGCCATTCTGCCTTTGTGAAAGCAGTGAAAGAGACAGCGGCATCAGGACTACGATACCAACCGCCCTCATACAATGCTTTGCGTACAAGAATGATAGAGCCAAAGAAAGAAAGTGTTTCTAAAATGGTCACTGAGCGGACAAAGCACTCTATCGAAGTTTATGGAGCGACTATCTGTTCGGATGGTTGGTCTGATACTAATAGCCGTCCATTACTAAATTTAATGCTCGTGTGTCCTGCAAGGGATGTGTTTCTTGGATCGGTGGACACCACGGGGGAGAAGAGGGACATTGCGTACACAACCAATATGATGGCGCAATACATAGAAGAGGTTGGCCCCAAAAACATTGTCCAACTATGTACGGACAATGCCGCTGTCATGATGGGGACTTTGAAGGCGTTACAAGAGAAATATCCTCACATGTATACCCAAGGATGCGCAGCACACATTTTGGACTTGCTTTTGGAAGACTGGACAAAGGATGTCAAGGTGACGAGAATAGTATGACGTTGTACGCAGATAGTAAAGTACATCAAGAAGTACCATTCCACATTGGCTCTCTTCCGAAAGTACTCCCCGGACAAGGCATTGTGAATGCCTTCTAAAACACGCTTTGCAGTGAACTTCCTCATGATATCACGTGTAGTGGAGTGCAAGTCAGCATTGATTCGAGTGATAATGGATGAGACATATGTGCAATTTGAGGCTAGTTTGGAACATCGCCAAAATGGAGATATATTGAGAGCGCGAGCCACTATAGCGCGGAATGACATTCATGCGGAATCTTTTTGGGTGGAGTGTGAGAATTTTTTGCACATGGTGGAGCCCGTCATTATTGCTCTTCGAGTGTTTGATGGAAAAGCCCCGGCAATGCCTAAGGCTTGGTTGGTTGGTTATGAAGACTCTTCAAGAGCACGTGTGGAGCTTGAGAAATGAACCTTTTTTTCTGAATGATGAAACTGCAACGAAGTTTGAGACGCAATTCGAGGCTTGTTGGAAATTGATGCTCACAGACCTACACTATGCAGGGGCACTCTTAAATCCTTTCTTGATTGAAGTAGGAACCCTTCGTAACGACGGTGTGGCCAAAAGAGCCTTAAATCAGGTGCTTCAAAAAATGAGCGAGTCATTGGGATTATCATACATGGAGGCATTGCAGGAGCTCACGCAGTTCGAAGAGAAGACAGGTCCTTTTGACCCCTTAGAAGAGTCTTTTGATATTACACAATGTAAACTAATGCCTCATCAATGGTCGAATCTTGTGGGTGCTAATGTTCTCCCAAAAATTGCAATGAGAGTTCTATCTTTGACGTGCTCAGCATCATCATGTGAAAGGAATTGGAGCATGTATTCGTTTGTGCACAATAAAGTGCGAAATTGCCTAACCACATCCAAGGCGGAAGCATTGGTGTATATCTACACCAACAGTAAACTTGAACGTGAGAAACTTGGACGCAATCTTGCAATGTTCTACGAAAATTACCTTGTGGATGGAAATACCTTGGAAGAGAATGAGGAGCCATTAGGTACAGGATCATTAGGGGATGGCGACCCAGTCAGAAGGGCTCGAGCTAATGAGAACATTAGGTTGGCAGAATAGCATCTACATGGAAATATTTGGACAAGACTGATTCATAGAGAAAAGAGTCCTCCATGGAGACACAACTATGGAAATACATTTACAGCTGAGAATAATACGTACTACTCTGAGGAGGAGGAGGTTCAACGTGCACCATGAAGGCCCCCGCAACCCTACGTCTCTGCTAGAGATAGGAATGTACCTCCTCCAATAAATTCATCACCGACTCGGACAAGTAGTCCCGACAACCCCAATGAAGGCATAAATAGTCCAATGTCCATAAGAGCTGAGGAAGCAAGATCTCCAAATGCTGTAGATCAGGGTTCTACAAGGGTAATGAACCTACGAAGTGCCGCTCGAGTTGTTGAGGTAAATGAAAGGCAAGAGGAGGCAACACCGCCAACAGACGACAAAGATGTTGTGCATACAAGCATTCCACTTTCTCCATTACGGAGCCCCTTGAGAACAGAAAATGTGGAATATGATTCAGACTTGCCCTTGCAAGCTGTTATGAACCGGAATCGTACGGTGCCCTTAAGTGGAGGAGGAAACGCAAACAATGCTAGGGCGACTAGGTCTATACCAACCCGTACGACTAGGCCGCCCTTGCATAATAGTCCTCTTAGGACAGTTGATAATGAAGGCCATGCTTCAGCTCCGCAACCCACTCAACCCTCCTCTATTTCTGGCCCTGGAGAATCATCCTTGCTCATGCGTGAAGGCACAAGAGGATAGAAAAAGCGATTGAGGAAGACGCAGGAGAGGCTACAAAGAAATCCCAAACAACAGAACCATGTTGTCCAAAGATTCATCATGGGTGAAGCCAATTCCAATCAAAACATCGGGCAATCCAGTAGAGGCAGACGACATCCTACATCCAACCTTGATGGAACAAGAGATGCATTGAGGTTGACTAAACGATTGGTGCAAACTAGCGGCGACGGCGTCGTGGATACTGAAGTGCAGAACGTGAACTCAGAGGTAGAACATGAAGTGCAAAATGAACGAGTACGAAGGGAGGACGACGAGAATGATAACCGTGATGATAATGATAGGGTGGAGGAGTCGGATGATGATTCTGACCCTGACGCTGATGAGGTGCCTAGTGATTACACATTTTCACCGTAACTTTATAAATATAGATTTAGAGGTAGTGAAGTGGTAATGTAATGCTTTTGCATAATTTTGGTGTGTTGAATTTTTCTAGCTTAAGTTCATAGGCAAATAGCCTATAGATGAGTTTTGTGTAGTATCTACTTTAGTATGAAAGCATGATAGTGTTAGAATTACAAAGTTCTGTTCAATGTCTTTAGTGTGGACTTCTACAAGTATAGACGTGGAGATCTTAACAAAGTTCATGGAAGTACAATTGAAGTAGAAGTTCATTTATAAGATTGGGTCACTACTCTATTAGTGTGTACAACTTATAAATACAGTAATACTAATTATCCTTAAATTTTTCTTGTTTTTGTATCTATTTTTGGTGTAATTATTATATCCAATTGCGATATTGGCTTCTACACTTCAATAGGAGTAGAAAATTTGAATTAGAAATTCCCAACCATATGTAATAAAAACATGTAGAACTCAGAGGCTCCTATGAATGAGTGAATGACCACAGAATGTGAAGTACTTCATTTAAGGCTTAGGAGAATGCAATGGCACATGGAAACTGAAGGATCCGAAATCATGAGCAAGATTGAAATGGTTGTTATATTTATGTTTGCAATTGCAACGGCACACGAGGTTGCTCTTAACCTTTAACGGATGGACTAGTGAGTATGAAAATCATCTCCAATAGAACTCTGTGATGTGATGTACTTGCCTTTCCCCTCACAAAAATACTCATTTCCGGTATGAGGACTTAGTAAGATCTCTCTTTTGGGAATTGGGACTCAATTTTCAAAGATGGACAATTGCATTTATGTCGTATATTAGAAGTTCTTATCATCCACGGAACAAAAGAAATTCCTTGCGTATGGGATAAAGCCAAGATCGCCCTTTTCCTTACACCCGCAGTCGCCTTTACACCCTCAGTCGCCTTGAGTTGGACCCGCAGACGCCCTCATTCTAGGACTCGCGGTCACCCCACCTTACCCGTACGCGCCCCACCCGCAGTCGCCTATGGTGACGTGGTCAAAGCTTTCCACGTCACTGTTGACAACCCGCCAAGTAAGATAAAAATTTTGGTTGCCCTGCCCGAAAACCCTAAACCCTAATTTCGCACTGTTCAAATTTGTCTCGTATATGCGACACTCGTCTTATATGACATGCAACATCAGACGAACAACTCGACACCCAAACCCCAAAACACGTACGACAGAACAACCCTAAAAAAGAATTTTCAGTATAATTTGCCGTGAACCTCTTGTTTATATGTGATAAACTTGTACCTTGCTTAAACCTTGAGATCATGGGGTTGTTAAGTTGCTTTAGTTGCTAGTGTCTGCTTCAATTATTGACCTTATGTGACCACCAGTAGCGGTCTGAAAATAGCTCCAAAGTGAGTGATTATATTTGTTTTGTGCAACTAAGACTATATATATCATGTTCAAGCATTGTCAATTATCCATAAAAATAGTTCTGAATATTAGTTATGAATTGTTATAAGAATAAGTTTTGACTAGTTCTAAATATTCGGACTAATGAAAATGGTTGTCGGTGCCAGTGTGCCGGTATCCCTGTCTATCTATGAAGGCAACCTTGATCAACGAGTAATTGATGTTCCTAAGAATAGCTGACATTTGTGATGGAATATGCAACATGATTCTTGCTTCTCATTGTACTATCAATTTTGTTAAATTTGCAATGATTCAGAGGCTTAAAATTGTGACATACATCTAATTTACACAAAGCTCTGAAAACTAGAATTGTAAGGATGGATACATGTTCCAAGGATGGGGGTATTGCATGCACCCTAAACCCTAACCCCTGTGGAAAATTCCATTAGGAAGAACTATTTTGTGGATAGTTCATCATGATTAATTAATGAACTACTTGTGATCTAAACACCCAATGGAGTTGGTTTTTTCCCAGTTGCTATCAATATCAATAGTACAACAGAATCGAAGCTGATTGAAGGCTGGGGGAAATGAACATTGTTAGCTACCGAAGATGAGAATTTGAAAGAAAGATTGAGCTTGGAACTGAACCTAAAGATGTTTTGACTAGTTGCAGTGTATTTAAATCATATAAATATTCTTGGTGTGAAAAATCATAAGTTTGAGAGTAAATAACTCTACTGCTAAGTAAGTGTCAAAACACTTGGTTGACATCAGTGTGTACTTCAGACATGTATGTCTAGGCATCGAAACTAGTTCACATGTAGAGAAATATGTTTGTCTAAGATCTAACTATCAATTCTATGTACATTCATCTGAAACTAATTGGCAGAAAATACTCCAAGTATCGATGCAAACGTCAATTGTTGTTGATGTGTAGAATTTCTAGAAATCTGCATTCCAGAAACACACGCAATGTGGGGGAAGAGTAAGAAAATGAAATAAGAATTTAGAGAAGGCAAGAAGCTTGCACCAAATACCTCATTAATTCTTCAATTACCTCATTAATTCTTCAAGTTCGCTCTGGAACAAACTTGATAGCCTTCGGTGGTAGTGCATCTACTACTGTCCTATTGTGTTCAGCTCTAGTGTTGACCTACATTCCAATAGTAAACAATGATTCAATGAAGATACTTTTCAATTTCAAAATTTAAGCATTCAATTTTCTAAAAAATTATATGCATTGAAAGAAGGCTTTATTGAAGTGAATTAATCTTACCTTCTCTGTAATGAATCCATTCTCAATGATGCACATTACATAATCTTGATCGACATATTCTTGTTGATCATTGTAGCCCATTATCAACATTATTTCTTCTCTTATGCTTGCAAAGGTCAAACTACAGCCTACTTCCAATTGCAGAGGCTCTTCATGGCCAGGTATTTCACATGCTATCTTCACCATGAGGTTGCTTTCAACTTGCTCCAATGCTTCCCAGGTTGAACCACAATGGCATTCACGGTTGTAGACAAAGTTTACATACAACGTAGATCGACCTATGTGATAGCGAAAGATCACCGACCCTCGATCCATAGTGCATCAGATCACATCCAAGCCTACAGTGATTTTGACATCCCATCCCTCATCCATAATTGAGTCAAAACATTCTTTTGTTAAATTTTTAAAAACAAAGAGTGTAGGAGTACAATACATTGGAGCTGAAGAAAAAAGGTCAACCATGATATGGCAAGGCATAAATCATTGAATATGAGTACAACAAGATGAAGTGTTTGGCCTCAAAGAATGCAAGAAATCATAATGCATCTTGCTCGTGAAAGATTCACTCGTTATTGTATCAGGTACCGGCCATTCATGATCTTGAAAAGAAGGAAGAGGAATCATTTCCAAATGGCCAAAAAGGCGTGGTGGACTGCGAGGTATGTAAGTAGCGTTGTAGAAATACACCCCCAACTTCAACAGCTGCTTGTGGCTTTAGTGACCTCTCTAAGGTTCACCAACATCGGCATGCAAGACATACAAGACATCTATGATGGTTTTCGGCGACACCCAGTCAAAATAATGAGACGGATACAAATCTGCACTCAAAACACCTTCACATGAGAAATCACAACTCCTTGATATGAGACTCTAATTAACAAAACAAGATTTGATTTTAAGTTCAAACACTTACAATTTGCACCACCATGCTTAACACTAGGCTCCAAATCAAGCTACCTGTACATATATGCATGTTGCACATAGACACTCGAAACCACAGAAGAATCTTTCACTACTTTAAACTTGAGAATGCGAACTTTGTAGCCTCCTTCACTCTTATGCTGTCTTGCATCTTTTGCGTCGCCACCTTGCTTTCCAAGTTGTAGCATCACCCAAGACCCCACACCTACCCTCGTAGGAATCCAATCTCCATCCAAACTCTTGGAATTGAATAACAAAATTGCATCTATTGTACATTGAGGACTCATATTCAAGAAATTTTGATTCAGAAATCTACTTCAAAACAAATACTCTATCACAAAACAGATCAAATGAATTCAAAAAAAAAATGAAGTCCTCGTTGAAACCCTAATCAACTTCGACCTAAACATTGGCTCAAAAATCCAATTCGTCCAATTCTACCAAACAAAAGTGGAAATAAACAACAATGGGAGCAACATGAAGTGCAACACAAAAGCAACAAGTTAGCGCGCGAGCTCAGACAATGGTACCAACTGCACCAAGATTTTGGACAGCACGACGGATACTCAAGTGCTGAATTAGCAAGGCAACGGGTATGCTCCCAACATTGGGAACTCACAGCTCTTGTGAGGCCTTGTTATTTTTCTAATGGACCCTAGAGTAACCCCCCATATGATTGGCGTTGGTACTTTGGAGGCCTTTAGTTCAAGTCTTTCATTGTACTAACCTCTTGTAGGTAATCCTTGAGTGTCGAAGGTCTCTTTTTGTCCCCCAATACGAACGTGGTGTTCCATATAGGAGGCCAAGAGAGAGTGAGGGTTGGTGAATTCCACCATGACGGTGAAGCTTTGGACCCCCCTAGGGTCAAAAGTTTTAGTGGTGTGTTAAAAGAGCTCCACAGAAGAACCTTGAACCCCCCGTGGTCCCTTCCCTTACAAAATTTAGTTCCCAAAACATGTTGGAAACAAACCAAAGCTTAGACCCCCAAAAGTAGGAGTTAGAAGTGAAGATAAGCACTAAAAGTGAGTAGTGAAAAGCATAGGGTAGCCTTCATTTCCACAAACCCAACTACATAATCCACTAACCGTAGATATGGCCCCTAATCCCCCTTAGAAGTTAGCACAAGTAGGAGAGAGCTACAAGAAATCAAACCGGCATCCTACAACTCCAACCAACAACCACAGCTTCCACCAACAACCAGCACCAATATTGTCTTTAGAATCTGGGGCCAAATACAACCAAGGCAGACCGGGTGGAGTAGGGCCACGTACCGCCGATAGAGGGGGTACAATCATTGGGCACGAAAGAGAAGGGATACAATAACTAGGTGCCAGGAAGAGGAAGTATAGTAATTAGGTCAGAGAGGGGGTTATAGTAATTGGGACAGGGAAAAGGGGGTTATAATAATTGGGCTTTGGGGCTAGAATTCAGTAATTGGGCTTCAGGGCTGGGGGGGTATAATAATTGGGCTCAAGGAGAGCATTAAAGAAAATTTGAAGGCTCAACATGCCCGTTTTAGGGCTATTCCCTTGTTTATTCCTTTTGCTATTTAGGAACGTCTAGCTGTTGGCTGGAAAATAAATTTAAAAAATAAAAAAATCTTAATTCTGAAATGTAAAAAGAATTGGAATTCTTTTTCTTTTTTGACATGGCACGGTCTCGACCATGTCAAACTATAGCAGTGGCGTAGTTCCTACATTCCCCACAGCTTAGGAACTTGTGGGCATGTTTAGCATTTAAATCTCTTCTAATGGGATATAATGACTGGACTATGGGAAGGGGGAAGAAGTCCAAAAGTTCGAGTAGAGGATGGGGGGTCCAATAGTTGGATGAAGAAGGAAGGTCCAGTAATTGGAAGGAGCAAGGGGAATCAGTAAAGTCTAGAGAGTAAAGAGAGAAAGAAGTTGTGGAAAGGAGTGCATTCCTTATAGTAGAACACCAATTGGAGTGGGAAATCCAACAATCCGTTGTTGAGTAGAGAGGCCTTGCCTTGGGAAAATGTAGGGCTTCTAACTGCAATTAGATGTGGCCCAAATAATGAAAGATTCCATGGCCATATAAAGTCATAAACATAATAAAAAAAACCCGAATGATGCCATATGAACCAAAATACTATCACATTTCCATACACCCCTCAAAAGATGTTATGGAGTCTCAATATACATCATGTGTGGTAAACAATAGTAGAAAAAAAGGCATATCCTTCATAAACTCCCCTTGAAAAAGTGTTTGATAGATGAATGAGTGCCACGTCCGTTTTACAACTCCAAACTAAAAGTGTGATATGTCCTTAAAAAGCTAACAACAAGTTCTACAACCTCTCTAAAATTCATTCAAAATTAAGCTATTGTCCAACTTTTATGGTTGGTCAAAGTTCACCCTTTCCAACTCAAAGGTAGCTCACCTATACTTCACTCCCAAGCCCATAACTTTCACATACTAATTCCGAATCAAAAAAATAAACTCATTTTAAAAAGATAAAAGAAGTATCTACAACCTCCCTAAGTTTTACTCAAAATTAAAGTACTGTCTACCTTTCATAGCCTTTCAAAGTTTACTCTCTTGAAACCTCGAAAGTATCTCTTCACCCTTTTACTCTCAAGTCCACAACTTTCACATACTAACTCCAAATCAAGAAAATAAACCCCTTTTGAAAAGATAAAAGAAGTATCTACAACCTCCCTAAGTTTCACTCAAATCTAAAGTACTTTCCACCTTTTATAGACTATCAAAGCTCACTCTCTTGAAAGTTTGAGGCAGATCCACAATACTTCATTCTCAAACTCATAACTTACACACACTAACTTTACACTTAGTGAGTAATAGCTTTTTGGAAATACCAAAATCAGATACACAAGTTTTCAAAATTTCATTACCAAACTCTCCATGTACAATGTGCCATGCCCTCCTAAAGTGACGAGTCTCCTCAACAAACAAGGAGGAGGAAGAAGATGACCCTCTACCTCATCCGCCACCTGAATATTGTGAAAATACATAATTATACATGTACATGCGTTCATTATGTGAAAATGCATAATTATTTGTTAAATTGGAGGGTTTCTTTTTCTAGAGTCTCAAGAAACAAATGGGGTCATACTCCCTTTGAACTCTTTTTGTTTACCTCTATTTGACAAATATTTAGTTCTTTGATTTCTATATTAGAAAATATTTTAATATTTTATTTTGTTTATTTGAAGTTGTAAAAACAAAAGGTAAAACCTGTTTTACCTTGTTGTTTTTTATGGATTATAAGTCTACGTAGATGATGTGGATAGACTTATCGAAG